>JACDOX010000078.1:1605341-1619640 GCA_014549065.1 Cardinalis cardinalis | reverse complement strand
CTGGGAGCCTTGACTCCATGTCCTGGTGGATCACAGGGCTGCCTGGGCTGCTCTGGCTGGGAAAAGCCATGGCAGCCACTCACATGGGGCAGCTGGCAGGGCAGGGACTGCTCCCAGAGTCACACTCCAGCCCTTTAGGGCTTTCAGGTGTGCCCCCAAAAGTGGCAGCGCTCACCTGGATCACAGCCTGGGAAATGGTGTCTGGCCTTGGCTGAGACATAGCCCAGCACTGCTGGCCCAGTCCTGGTGCTGGTGCTCGTGTCCTGGCAGATACCTTCCCCCTTCCCTCCCTCCCTTCCCCTTCCATCCCYCCTGCCCTGTTTGTGAGCAGATGAAGCATTGGGATGAGGCTCCACCACCCCAGTCCCTCAGCTGCTCAGCCCTCCCAGTTGTCTGTGGCTACAGGAGCTGGTTACCAGTACAACCCTGCCAGTTACATAAGGTGGCCAGGGTGGGGTCCAGGGGAGATGACACATTTTGGGGCTGGAGGAGCAGAAGGGGGTCACAGCTCACTGCTGGGGACAGGGGATGGCCGTGGTGGAGGGTGAGTGCTGAGCTGCTCCCAGGCTTTGTGACCTTGCACTGGTGACTGCAGGAGGTTAATCATAGTCAAAGCCCAGTGAAGTTTGGCCAGGTCATGGCTTTTCCAAAGAGAAAAGAGAGAGCTTTGGACGTGCAGCAGCCKCTGTCTGGGGCCAGAGCTGACCCACAGTGTCCCCCAGAGTTAATCATTGCCATCACCTGGGAACCTGCCTGGCTTCAGCAGTGGGATCTCTTTCCCCAAAAACTCAGGGTGAGGGGCCTGGAGGATACCCCAACCCACCAGGATTTTTCAGGCTGGGGAGAGCAATATCCCTTCACCTTGACACTRAACTAAACTCTAACCCTGATCCAGACCCTAACCTTATCCAGATCCCAACCCAAACCCCGATCCCAACCCTGATATTGCCCCTGTCCCTGATCCCAAACCTTTGCTGTCCTTTTCTTTTTATAAGGTGGATATTGTGTTTATTGCCCTGCTGGAAATGGCAGAATCTGGAGCAGCCAGTGGCAGCCACTCAGGACCCCCTGTTGGGCTCTCACTGCCATCTGCACCCAGAGTTGGACAGAGGGAAAGGATCTGATCTGCTTTGGTCACCCAGTCCCACCTGGGAGGTCCTGGGGGCTGCTGTGTTAGGAGATTTGGGAGAGTGTAGCTCCCAAATCAYTCCACATTGAGCCCAGGAATCATGAGACTTGGGTTCTGGCTTCCACTGGTGAGGGCAGGTTCTCCAAAACAGAACTGGGTGCTGTTGATGGGCTCCCCACGATGCTTTTCCCACTCTCCCACTTCAGGGCTCCCATCCTTCAGTTGTATTGCAGGGGGAACTTGAGGGGCATCACAGCTGAGGGGAAAAACCTGTGTTAAAGGAAGGGGCAGATGGATAAAATCTGGAGGTCTGGTCTTGGCACCGTGTGTTTGGGAGGGCGCCAGGATTGGGGGCAGCCGGACCCTGGGCCGKTGCCGTGCTCGCCGCTGGTGTCCTGATGCTGGAAGGAGGTTTTTATGTATATATATAAAAAATACTTTCTTCTCCCTGTGGGTGTGTTTTGAAAAGGGGCTTGGGAACAATGAGCATTAACAAGCAGATAGAGAATTAAATGCAGGGTTTGAGTCTTCAAATGTGTGCACATTTCAGAGCGCGTGTTTGTGCCAAGACAAACTCCGTCAGGAATAAACATCGTTTTACATGAAAGGCTAATTACAGATTGGTGCTCCGCGGGTGGGAGGAGGGAATTTTCACCAATTAAAATGGAACTTTTCTGTTCTTCGTAAAATTGCTGGATGAAAACGCAGCCAGGGCTGGCGAGGCRTTTGACAGCAGTCAAGGGGGGAGATGCTCATTCCCAGGATTTGTTTTTTCTCCCCCCAGTGCTAAARAGCCTTTGCCAGTTCACTTGGGCAGGAGCTGAGGAAGGGCACTGGTTCTGCCCAGCAGCAGCTGAACACCAGGACAGCCCTGGGCTCTCACAGGGAGATGGGACATGGACAAACAGGGTCCGACCCAACATCCCTTGGAGTCACAAACACCAGGAGAGCTTGGAGTAACAAAATCCTCAGCCTCCTTGGGTGTGTAGGTCATGGAAAGACGTCTGGATGGGACGTGGCCCACGTTGAGGAGCTGCAGCTCCTGTTTGTTGGGTAACTTCAGTGTGTGGTAGGTGAATCATCCCTCAAAAATTGCAAGCCAGAGGCGACGCAGAGAAGAAAAACCTTCCTGGCCTGTGGAGTGGAGTGCTGGGAAGAAAACTCCCGCCTGGGCACATGGTGGGTTTCAGCTGCAGAGCACATGCTGCCTTGTTGCTTTTGGATGGATTTCACAAGAATTTGCATTTCTGGACCAGCTCTGGAGCCTCCRAGGCTGAGGCTGTGGATGGGGAGGATGTGATGCAGCCCAGAAACCAGCTCTAACGCCATTTTGCTCTAGCCAGGGCTGAGTTTTATGGGTTTGGAATGAAATGGATGCAAAATGTGGCTGGGACTGAGTTTCTCTGGGATGTTGAGCGCAGGAACCCCAGGCAAACACTCCGTGCCTGCTGCTTGCCAAGAGAAACCACAGATTTGTCTCCATCTCTACCTAGTGTGGCCACAGGGCAGCTCATTTTGGGACTTTTCTCTCACATAAGCTGAGATCTGTCACTTAGTGGTTACAGGAGGTGGCCTGGACCTTGTCTCTTAAAAGTCCCCTGCGTCCTTGAGGGAGAGGGGAGGCAGAGAGACACAGCCAGGAGAGGTGTGGTGAGGTTTTTAAAGCAAAGTACGTTCCCAGCCTGCTCTGCTCCAGTGCTCTGTGCACCTGAACCAGTTCAAAATTGGTGTTTTAAAACTCCCCTGTGGCAAAGACTGGATTGGCACTTGCCTGGTCTGATCTCTGGGAAGCTGTTGCCTTATCCATGGCCATGGGATCATGGCACAATGACAGGAGCTTCCACTTCTACTACATTCACATATTTCCTTACCCTCTCCTAATACCACCCTGAACAGGGCACTGAAAGGGTCTTTAGCCAGACCTGGGCCTGGAATAATTCCTCTGAATAATTCCATTTATTCCAATTTTCAGGCTGTTGTGGAATAGTTTTCAAAAGAGGGGGGTGGGGGGGGAGAAGTCAGCCAAACCTGATAAAGGAGGACTTTGTTCTGAAGCTTTAGGGTATGGTACCAAGCAGGGCTTGCTATACAATTAATGAGTTTAGCTGGCTTTGAGCTGCACGTGATGCACAGTGGCTGCCACCACAATGCCCTGCCACCACCAGCTCCCATCCAGAGAAGTCTGGCTTCAGTTTGGTGCTCCCCAGCCTTGGTTTGGGGCTCTTCAGCATCAGTTTGGTGCTCCCCAGCCTTGGTTTGGGGTTCTTCAGCATCAGTTTGGGGCGTTCTCAGTTTGGGCCTCCACAGCTTTGGTTTGGTGCTTTTCAGACTTGGTTTGGTGCTCCCCAGCTTCAGTTTGGGACTTCTCGGCATCATTTTGAGGCTCCTCAGCATCACTTTGGTGTGTTCTGGTGTTGGTTTGGTGCTCCTCACCTTCAGTTTGCTGCTCCTTCATCTCAGTTTGGTGCTCCCCAGGTTCAGTTTGATGTTCCCCAGCTTTAGTTTGGGGCTTCACAACTTTAGTTTGTGGATCTCAATTTGGTGGTCTCCAGGTTCAGTTTGATGTTCCTCAGGTTTTGTTTGGGATTCCCCAGCTTTGGTTTGGGGTTCCTCATCTTCAGTTTGGGGCTCCACAACTTCATTCTGGGCCATTTTGGTGCTCCTCAGCTTCAGTTTGGTGCTCTCCAGGTTCAGTTTCCACTCCTCAGCTTCAATTTGGGGCTCCCCAGCTTCAATTTGGGGYTCCCCAGCTGCGGTTTCAAACTCCTCAGCTCTGTTTTGCTGTTCTCCAGCTCAGTTTCCCATCCCACCGTGCATTGTGGTGGCTTCCTCAGCTCTGACTTCTGCATCTGCCTTTATTTAAGCCCTGACCATTCATCCCTGGGACCGGCTCAGCCCGCAGGGGGTGTTGAGCACATGGGGCTGAGCCGCTGGGAGCGGTTCAGGCTTCACTTTGAGACACAAGGGGATGACGCAAATGGCTCTCCAAGGGCACGAGATGAAACAGCTGCTTGGTTTTCACTCCAGATGTGCCGTGGGACCCCTGCCGAGGGGGGCACAGCCGCCAGGTCTCCCACAGCCCCTGCCTGGGAAGGGCCACCAGGTTGCCTGGGCTCCCAAAATCAAGCCAGGTAGGGCTGGGCAGGGCTGTGGAGATGCACGATGAGGTTTGTCACTGCAGCCTGGAACGAGTCAAAAAGTGGTTTATTTCTTGTAGGAGAGGTGCAGGAGGCAAATTACCTTTGGCYGCCTCATCTCTCCCCTGAGGAAGGCCAGGTGCCTGGGGAAGGTGACCCTGTGTGCATCTTGTCCCCGGCCCCTGTCCCAGCTGCGCGGCGCGAGCGGGAGAAGCCGCGGGAAGCGAGGGAAGACACTTCCTCCAGCGGCGGATCTGAGCTCACCTCCTGGCCCTTGATCCCTCCAGCCCGGGCTATGTGGGTCAGCGGGGAAGCACAGCTGAGAGCGACGTCCCTTCCTCCTCTCTCCCTGGAGATTTGCTTTTAAAGGAACAAATAGGTTTGGCTTCAAGTGCTGCAGTCTGATTTTTTAATGATGTTTTTTGGAAACAATGAGCTAAATACCAGCAGGGTTTGGATCTGCATCTCAGAGTGGTGAGATTTTCTTCCTTTCTCACCTTCCTGCTCCTACCTTGCTCTGCTCTCAGAAACCTTTTTCTGCTTAGGAAAACGTCAGCAACGAGGGAAGTTTGTCATCCTGTCGGATGGTCCTGCTGGAAAGAAAGTTGGCCTGATATCCAGGCGGGACAGCCTGGACTGACCCTGGGAGCCCTGGCCACTGTGAACACACAGAGATGGTGCTCACAGCCCTCAGGGACCCCTCAGCATCACCAGCCCCACTGCAGGGGGAGCTGAGCCCCCCARCCCCCTCCTCTGCCTCAGGGTCCCCAGGAGCTCTGTCACCCAGTGGTAGGAGGAGGAGAAGGTGACCAAAGCATTCCTCGTCCCTCCTCCACTATGGGCACAGCTTGGTGCTCTTGGGCTGGTGGGCAAATGGGTCACCTCACCAGTTTTCCCTCTGTCCTGAGCCCAGGGTGGGTGGTGTTGAGGGGGTTGGATCATCCTGGCCATGCTATTGCAACAGCTGGAAGTGCCAAGGTCAGCTTAGATGGGACTTGGAGCACCCTGGGGTAGTGGAAGGTGTCCTTACCTATGGCAGGGGGTAGGACTGGATGATCTTTMAGGWCCCTTCCAAMCCCAACCCTTCTGATTTTATGATTCTGTGATCTCTTACACCATTGAATCACTGTTCCCCTTGGAGAATTTCAACCACTGCATTCCCTGTCCATGTRGAAGGCCACATTGCTTTGGATCAGCAGCGGGCCACCGGCTTGGCTGCCTCTGTTATGGCGAGGTGGGAAGGAAGAATCTGTGGAGCTTTAGCTGGAGCTTTCCCCTTTGTGTGAGAGCTGCTGGTGGAATGTYCTTGGTCAACAACTCTGCTCCAGCAAAGCAGCACCAGCCCTGCACTGAGCTCTTCCCTTAGCCCACAGCATCCCTAGGACCACCAGGAAGGTTCCATCAGCTCTGTAGGTGGCTTGGGCTGGGGTGGCAGCTGGGGCTGGTGCTGTCCCCCAGCCCCTGGAGCAGGGTGTGTGCCCTGGGGGGGCCCTGGCTCCTCAGCTCCTTCATTCCCTTCAGGAGAGGCTGTGGTGGGAGCAGGGTGGGATGGACAGGTCGGGACTCCATGTAACTCTCAGTGMCAAACAGGGTCAGCAGAGAGGTGGCTGTCAGGGAGGGACAACACACCTTGAGTCACCCCTCATATCATCAACCCCCAAATCGGAATGTGCATTTCCCCTCACCAAAAGCAGAGTGCTTTCATGCGTTTTGGGGTTGGTTTGTTTTGGTTTTTTTTTTTCATCTGGAAATATGGTTTCTGAAGCAGTTTGTGTTTCTGCCGGGACATCTCTTGCGTGTCATCTCTCARGTTGTTTTTGTCAGGACACCCCATGGCACCCAGCTCCAAACCCAGCCCCTTCAGCTGGTGCTCCCAAGAGCTGGTTGGACTCACAGCACCCTAAAACACAATCAAGTCTTAACCGGATCCCTGTCAAAGTTCTGGCAGCTCCTGAGCTCCTTCCAGCCCCATCCTCAGCTGGATTCTCTCCATAGCTTCTTTTAGGATGTGCTTGATAAGCCTCTGTGCCTCATGTGGGGGCTTGTCTGTGTGTTTCCATATCTCGCCCAGCTTATCAGCCACAGAGGGTGGGAGGTGTGGCCAGGCTGGGAATTAACCACCCCATGCAAACCCTCTGGAAATCAGAGCAGAAATTCCCCCCCTTTTTTCCACTGTGGCTTTAAACCAAGAGGTGACTTCTGCAGCGTTGAGAAGCTGTAGGAGGGAAGGTGCTGAGCCCTGCCTGGTTTCCACTGGAGRAACGGCTGCCTCTGCCCTTCACATCCAGCAAAGGCCAGGAGAAACTTCAACACCGCAGATTGCCCAAAATAAACCYTTCTTTCCCTGGAGTTGATCCAAGGATTGTACCCAAATGGGTGGATTTGGGGCTGGGCTTCACCTGAGCTCCATTTCCTTCCCAACCTGTGCTTTTCTGCCATCACCTCCCTCCATCCTTGCCCCAGCGGCGTGAATGGAGATCACTGGGGATAGAACAGGGGGGAAATCTGTGCCCCCTCTCTGTTTTAATGTGAATCACGGCGGGATGGAGCCGGCACCGAGGCGGTTTTGTGCTGCCCCCAGGTTTGGCCGAGGTTTCCTCCCAGCGCTGGAGCTGGCCCAGCCCTCCCGGCTTCCCGGGGCTTCGCTGGGAAGCGCTGGGAAGACAAAACCCCGCTCTGGAAGTGAGGCTATTGTTCTTACTAATTTTAACTGGATGTTCTTCCCCAAGCCTATTTTTATTCATTGCTTGTGGTAAGCCCTTTCTCTAAGGTAGAGCAATTTGCCACGGGACTCTTTTATTATTTTTTTTTTTGGTGTGTTTACCAATTTTAATTGAGAGGTATCTCCTTTTAACAAACCCAGCACTGGAGGAGCTTTTTTAGCGCCCGTTGCTGAGCCTCCTGCCYTGGGTTTGCTTTGATCTCTGCAGGTGAGGGTGCATTTTTGGGGCCAGAGATTGATCCTGCCTATTTGCATGTAAATCCCCGGGTTATTAAGATCCGAATCTGGCCCTTTAAATTTMATACTCCGCTTTATGCTTTTATTTCCGCGTTTCTTAAAGTAATTTCCAAAAATAACAAACTTCAAACATGACGGGGCCATCTAACGTTTTACTGCCTTGGCTGGAGTAGAAGGAACATTTCTGGAAGTATATTATCCAATTTAACGAGCCTTTCCCATCCTGGCGTGGCTCCCACCCCTCACCCCCTCTCGGAGCTGCTTTGGACGGCTCTTTGGATCTGTGCCACCTAATCCTATTAGAGGGACTTTGGTTACACTGTGCCTTGTGTTTGTAACCAAGAAAATCGGCTGCRCAGGGGGGTCCTCTGCCTTCCCCTCTCCCATCTTTCTGCCTGGAGTTGAGATGAGAGCCCAGCCAGCCCCACGAGGTTCCTGCTCAGCCTTTGCTTTTCATTTTATTGCTCCGCTCTGCATTTATTAAGGAAGATTTTGAAGTRAATTGGGTACTTGTGAACTTATAATTAATTTGGAAGGGTCAGCTCTTCCCAGCCTGCGGAGGGCTTCTTTGTGTGGTCCTTTTGTGAAAGGCAGAGGTTGGAGAGGCTGTTCTATAGCTGGGATTTGCTTTTAATAGGGACCTGGCTATTTTTTGAAGATCTCACGGCTCTGGAAAGACCATGAGGGTGTTTTTATGCAGGGATGTGATGAAAAGGTTTGCAGAGCCCTTGGCTTGGGTGCAAAAAAAAAAGCCCAACACAAACCTAAAAAAGGGATAAAAAAAGTTAAAAGGACCACATGTCCTGGGGCTGTGCTTGGCAAACCAGAGCCAGCACCTGGAGCTTGGAGATGTTCCAGGAGGTCCCCCCACTTTGGTGCCAGGTAGGGCTGGGAGCCCCCTGTCCCTCTGTCCATCCTGCTCTGCCCCACACACCACCCAGGGGAYCTCTTCCTTCTCCTCAGAGCTGTTAGAACTGAAATTCTTTTCCTTACCACATTGCTTTTCTTGAAATCCTGCATTTCCTCCCCAAAATAGTCACATAAACCATTAAAAGGAGAAGGTGGAGGGYAGGGAGAAGATGGTGGACAAGAGGAAATGGACTCAAGYYRTGCCAGGAGAGRTTTAGGTTTGATATTAGGAAAAATTTCTTCACTAAAAGGCTGGTCAAGCACTGGCACAGGCTGCTCAGGGCAGTGATGGAATCATTGTCCCTAAGGGAATTAAAAACCATGTGGGTGTGGCACTTGGGAACATGGGTTAGTGCTGGGCTTGGCAGTGCTGCGGGAATGGTTGGACTTGAGGATCTTAAAAGGCTTTTCTAACCTTAAYGATTCTATGATGGGCTGAAAACAAAGAAATAAATCTGTGAATAATTAACATTTCTGGGGAAAAAAAGACAGACAGACAGAGAGCGGTTTTCTCTAGAGTGGGCTGGAAGGAGACAGGGCACGGTGGTCCCACTTGGGCATTGCCTGGCAAGGTCAGSGGTGGAATTTAACCTGGGATAAACATGTGTCTCCATCAGCTCAGCTGCAACGAGGAATCCTCACTGACCATGGGGAGAGGGGAAGGTGAGGAGTGCTGACTCTGGGGAGTGAGGGAGGGTGGGTGATGTGCTCCTGGGAATGCAGGGCTCCAGCTCAGCTCAGGAACCTCTCCCTAGCCAAAGCTGGGGAGCAAAGGGCTTGGAGGAGCTCAGGGGGCTTTTGGCTGTGGAGATTCCTGATGGAAGTGCTGTCAGTGGGGCATCTTCCCATGTGCAGCCAAGGTTGTTTGGAAAGAGCGTTGAAACTTGGTGCCTTCCCTGGGACACAGTAACCCAACAGAGAGGAATGCAAGGAAAACCTTCCATACTCCATCATCGTGCCCCATCCGTGGTGCCACCAGGTCTCTGTGTTGTTTATGAGTTGCACTGTTAATTAGCAGCACTAATTAACTGTGTGATGGRGCTGCCTCTCTGCCAAGACACCTCCAAAGCTGTGCTTGGTCCCTGGTTGATTCCCCCTGCCCCCTTTGGGTGTCCCACCCTGACCATCACCCTTTCTCCTCTCTCTCCCCAGCATGGGTCGGCTCCCTGGCCATGGGGATGATTTTTTTCTGCTCTCCCATCGTCAGCATCTTCACCGACCGCATCGGCTGCAGGACCACGGCGGCCATGGGGGCCACCATCGCCTTCATCGGGCTCCTCTCCAGCTCCTTCACCAAGTAAGGCTGTGGGGGGCACGCCCAGCTCCTTGGAGAGCTCCTCTTCCTCCCTGTTCCCTGCAACCCCCCTGCCAACACATTGCTGCTGCCTCTGGGGGCAAAGCAGGTGGTGCCCATCCGCATCAGAGATGTCCTGGCATCCCTACAGCCSACGTGTGCTCAGCCTTGTGTCCTTAGGTAAAAAGAGAACAAATTTTACCCAAGGAAGGGACTGTATTTTCTGGGATTTCAGCACTCAGATCCCTCATTTGATCTTTAAAACAGCAGCAGAGGTTGGTGTGCCTCTCACGGGCAGCTCCAGAGAGGCACTCACGGAGAAAACCGTTCAACCTTTGCAAACTTTTTCGCATTTGGTGCGGAAAGTAAATTAATGCTTAAAATAATATTTGGTGGATTACGCCTAAGAGGGACTTTCTGTGCAGGGCAGACAGGGAGGGGAAGGCAGACAGGGTTTGGAGCAGTTTGTGGTGTTCCTGCCCTGGCTCGTGTGTCTGCGGCAGYACAGGGCCACTGCTGCTCCTTGTTTTCCATGCCTGATCCCAAGCCATGAATTTCTGCTGGCAGGCACTGGCCAATGGCAGGTGTACCTTGTGTGTCTTTCCAGCGCAGAAATCGGGGTTGGCATAGTTGTGGGAGCAAAAAGAGGTCACCTCTGGGGTAATTTATGTGACACTTAATAAACACTTTCTCAGAGGCTCCATGGAGACACCTCCAAAGCAGCATTTGCCCCACTTTTTCTGAATAAAAACATTGCTTTGGGTTGGATTTCAGTTAAAATCAATATTGTTTTAATTAAAATGCTTCAAGGAGAGGGTTTTTAAAGCAAGTACACACCAGTTTTCCAGAGGGCTACTTGCCCATGCTGTGCTCCTCCTGGTCAGTGAGACCCTTGTGCTCGTCCCAGCCCTGYTTCCCTGGATCCCCAGGTCCTCATCTGTGGGATCTCCCCATCATGCTGGGAGTGGGGATCAGTTCTGATCCCCAGGCAAACCGCCCAGGACTGTGGCCAATTGCAGATGGGATTTTTGGGTTTCTAAAACCATCTTGGACAGTGGCGTCTGCAGCTTCCTCCTCAGGTGCCACCCTTTGTGTTTCCAGAGATGATGGCAAAAGGTGCAGTGTGTCCTGGGGGAACCTGTGCCCTGGCATGCAGATCACAGGAGCTTCCCATGGAATCCTGCTTTCCTTCCAATTAACAAAGCTTGGACTTTTTTGCCCCGTCTCTTGTAAAATGTTTGTCCAAAGAAGAAGGGCTCRTGGGACCACAATGCTGCCAGGAGCTTGTTGTGTTGGGCTTCAAAAAAAACCAAAACAAAATCAAACAGTACAGGCAGAGAGGAATATCATTTCCAGGAGAGCTACAGGACTGAAATCCCYATTTCCTGCCTCTCACTCCTGGACCACATTCCTCTGGCTGCCTCTTAAGGGAGAAAGGAGCCCCTTTGCAGCTGGAGCAGCGCGAGGGGAGCTGCGAAGGCAGAGCCGAGCGCGGGGCCGGGGCAGAGCAGAGAGCCTGTGGGATTTGGCACCGCTCCACCCGGGTGGTGAAGGCTGCTCCTGAAATTCAGGGCTTGTGGCTCCAGCTCTCCCAGAACAATGGAGAAGCTTTTWCTTGGTCCCTCCTGCCGAGTCACTGCACCACAGCTGGAGATCATTCCCCTGTCCGTGTTGCAGAGGGACACAGCCTGGCTTTGGTGGGCTCAGGCAGAGCTGGATCAAAGCTCAGCCCCCCTTTATCTCCTGGTTTCTCTAAAATGGGTTTATTTTGTCCAAATGGAGGAGCAGCAGTTCCCAGCACTGCACTGAGCTGCTCCAGAAATGCTCTGAGCCACCAAGACTGTGTGGCAAGACCCCAGCGCCTGGCTCAGTGCCTCTTGTCTCAAAATATTGGGAATTTTGTAAGGAAACCACTCTTGTCTCAAAATATTGGGAATTGTGTAAGGAAACCACTAAAGAAACCAAATATGGTGAAAAGCGAAGCTCTGGGGAAGGCTGGATGGGTCAGTGCAAGGCTTTTCCTCTCTTCTGCCTTGCTCTGAGGTGTCTCCTGCACTCRGAACCAGCTCAAGCCACCAGAGACCTTGTGTGCTCTCAAAAAAAGAGAATTCCCAGTTAAGGYTTTAGCTTCCCTCCAGTTTAAGGGGGTTGATTTAGCATGAGGAATGGTAGATGGTGGCCTGCTCAGCAAGGCTCTCTTCACATGCCCTCAGTGCCCTGCCAGCCCTCCTCCTCTGCACTAAGTGTTCTGTAGGGATGGTTTTCATTTGCTTCTCCTTCCCCTCCACAATTTCTGCCCGGTTACTCCTGCACAGAGGAATCCCCCAAACTTCTGCCAGCAAGGATGAACCAGGRCTGTCCCCACTGAGAGCTGGAAGCAAAAGGAAGCTGATGGAGGGAGACCTCCTTGTCCCAGGAGAAACAATTATCCATTGTCAACCTCACAATCCGAGGGGACAATGCTGCCCTTCCCACAGGACAGCTGCTGGCTGATTCCCAGTAAGCAGGCTGGGAAATCCTGGCTCTTCCAGAAGCATGGCTGAAAGGAGCCCCTGCTCATGCAGGGCTGTCTGAGCATCACTGGGGAGCAGATGGGAGCTGTGGCATTTGTCTCCACTTATCTGACACGTCAGCTGGGCTGCGGCACCAGGGCTGCTGTGACCAGGCCAGGGCTGGTGCGTGGGAGGCTGGGCACGGCCCACCAGGCCCAGCTGCTTGCCTGGCTCCCACAGAGGGGGCTTCTGATGTGGTTTTGCTCTGGAGTGGATGGAAATTGCCTTTCATGAGAGTCATTTGTCTCGGTGCCGTCAGGCACGGCAACCGTGTTYTGCTTTCTGCTTGGCAGGCTGGAGGGATGAGCGTGTAATGGAAGGCATGATGTGCTTGTGAAGGTTTTCCCAACTCCCAGCTGCTCTGGGAGATGTGGGCTGCTGTCTCCTCACTTGCTTTGGGAGCAGCACTCAGTCTTGCTCTGAGGGTTGGAGTACAGACCCTGCTTGTACAACACTCTGAGCTGCCCAAAGGTTTTCCTCACACTTTYCCCCCAGGCAGTATCCCATGGCAGACCTCTGCAGCTGGATGGATTGCATGGGAACGAAGAAAAAAATTCCTTCATCTGGAGAGAAACACAACAGGTTGTTTGTACTGCCTAAATCCAGGCTCCTTTGTCAGCTGCCTCTGTTGGGAAAATTGGGCTGGAAATTGGGAGGCAGCTCCTTCCAAGAGCTTTCAGCACTCTCCATCTGCTCTGTAGAGCAGCCACTTCACTCCCTCTTCGAGTGCAGCCACCAATGTAAGGTACAAATGAGATCTATTAAATGTCTAATTAAAGCTCCCAGAGGAGCTTAAAGAAGAAGAACTTAATTAACCAGCCTGGAGCCTGGGCAGAGACACATTTCCTTCCTGCGTGCCTAATAACCAGCAGGGTTGGTGCCTTCTGCTTCCAAACACTGGGTGGAGAATGTTTTCAGTTAGTCCTTTCAGTGGAAAAATTAAAAGGACTCCTAGCTAAAAATATCCCACCATCCCTACCTTAGAAAATCTTGTTTGCTGTAATTGAATAACCATTGAAGTAAGGTCAGCTTCCCAAGGAGGCCAGGTTGGCTGCTGCCTTCTCCTGGTGGCAGAAAGCACTTCCCAGCTCCACTTCATTTTGCTGCAGATTTCAYGTGCCAGGTGTTAGGTGAGGATTATCCTGGTTTTGGTGGGGGATAAGCTCCTCGAGGCCAGCCTGYGTGTGCAGCACCTGCGGCGTGTGACACCCGGGCCTGTGCAGCACCGTGAGGGAGGAGGAGGCTCCCTCACCTCTGCCTCACATCCCCACCCCCATGTGTGTTCTTCCAGGTCCCTGGAGGTCCGTTATTTCACATATGGGATCCTCTTTGGCTGTGGCAGCTCCTTCGCCTTCCAGCCCTCGCTGGTCATCCTGGGCCACTACTTCAAGCGCCGCCTGGGCCTGGCCAACGGCATCGTGGCCGGGGGCAGCTGCCTGATCTCCGTGCCGCTCCCCTTCTTCCTCAAGATGGTCGGGGGTGCCATCGGGCTGGCACACACTTTCCAAGTACTCAGTGCCTTAATGCTCATCCAGATCTTCTTGTCCATGACCTACCGGCCCATCCTGACGCCTTCTTGTGACTCTCAGCACGACGGGCAAGACAAGCTGGGCAGCCGGAGCATGAGGCAGCAGTGCTGGGCCCAGACCCGCAAGTATTTCAACCTGAGGGTTTTCCGGAGAAAGACCTATAGGATTTGGGCCTTTGGGATCGCTACTGCTGTCCTGGGATACCTCGTACCTTACATGAACCTGGTGAGAGCCCTGGCTGGGGCTGGAAGGGGAGGGAGGTGCCTTTGCTCAGAGGGAAGAGGAGGAGGTGGGAAGGTGGGGATGGGCAGTAGGGGCAGAGGCACCAAAAGTCTCAAAGCCAAACTGGTGCACATCCTGTAAACAGAAATAGTGATGGATATGGTTTTGTGTGCCCTCTCTGTGCCAGGGTAGGCCAGGGTCACTTCCCAGAGCTCCTAAGGACCAGCACAGGAGCAGGAGAGGAAGGGCCTGCTGGGTTTGGGGTGGGTGGAGGATGCAGGTCAGTGTGGTGTGGACACTGGGTCACACAACCAGCCCAAATCCATGAGCCCTCTGCAGGAAATCCCATCCCTTTTGGGGAAATGAGAGGGATCAATGTACTGCAGCTTCATGTCCTTGTCTCCTTCCCTCCATCCTAGGTCAAATACGTGGAGAAGCGATTTCAGGAAACCAAAAAGGACTGGATCCTCCTGGTTTGCCTCGGGGCCATGTCAGGGCTGGGGCGCTTGGTTTCAGGCCGCATTGGCGACTGCATTCCCGGGCTGAAGAAGATTTACCTACAGGTACG
>JACDOX010000078.1:1517214-1604241 GCA_014549065.1 Cardinalis cardinalis | reverse complement strand
GGTATGGTGTGTCCAGCCCTCCATGGAGGTGCTGGCCAACCAGAGTGGGGCAGGGATGGTATCTCTACAGTGGTGCCCATGCTCTGCTTCATTACTGTCAATCACAAAGGCTTTAAYCATAGCCATTGTCTGATGTGAGAGAAGAGAATTGACGACAGAAATGTGTAAGAGGAGTTACACACTTGACCCCAGGGATCGGTGTCTCTTCAGCAATCAAACTCCATGGTAGCCACYCTTCCCAAACTACTGACACCCTTTAACCTCCTTGTGGTTTTTGAAGAACAAACTGCTGAAATCTAGCAGCTAATCCAGCAGTTAATCCTTCTTAACCCTTCTTAAAAGGTTATTCTTAAGGGCCTCTCCGAGACAGGAGCAGCAGCTGGATGGCTTTGCTGGGTCCAGGGGAGGGAGCAGTGACATTGACCTGTTCAGTGCCATCTCCATGACTCTTCCTGCTGCCCATCCCCTCTCTCATGCCCACTTCTGCTCCCCCAGGTTGCGTCCTTCATGCTGTTGGGCCTCCTGTGCATGATGATCCCCCAGTGCCGAGGCTTCGAGGGCGTCATTGTCATCTGCCTCTTCCTYGGCCTCTGTGATGGCTTCTTCACCACCATCATGGCCCCCATTGCCTTCGAGCTRGTGGGGCCCATGCAGGCGTCCCAGGCCATAGGGTACCTCATGGGGCTGATGGCCGTGCCCATGACTGCAGGCACGCCCATTGCAGGTGGGTAACACCACGGGGCTGCACCAGGACCCAGCGGGTGGGAGGAACATGGTGGTGGCAACCTTCACCGTGGTGGTGTTTTAGTGTGACACCAGAAGCGCTGGTTTGAGTTTTCTGGTTTATCAGGTCATGTGGAGGTTGAGGAATGGGGGTGGCATCACTCCATGCTACGTCCTGCGGCATCTCAGGGCTTCTCTCAAGGCTGATGAAAGGTGGTCATTGGGGGAACAGTGAGCCAAGGTCACATTAAATTATTTCTGTTTGCAGCTGAGCTAAAAATTGGCAGATAATAATTTTCTAGGAGTCCTTTTAGATGGAACTGAAGTTAGAGATGGAGACACCTGAGCCTCCACAAGACCTGGATCTGTGTTCCAGCACAGCAATAACCCCAACGTTCTTAACAGCRAGGGCTTTGCCAGAGCTGCCCCTGGGCAGCAGGACCTCTGCATCAGCAGCACTAAGCCAAAGCTGGATAAGCACCTCCGATCTCTCTGCTTCCGGCAGCAAAGTTCACTCCAACGTCCTCGGGATGGAACATGGGGCTCACAGACCTCTCACAGGGAGGACTCCCTGACTGGGGCTTGCTGGGTGAAGGGGCCCTTTGCATCAGCATAATCCCCAGGGAAGCATCCACACAGGAGGGATTTTCCAGAGCTGATCAATGGCCATGTGTTATTCTCCAAGGATGCCTGGCTGTGTTGGAACTTGCCAGACAAATGTAGAACCTTGTTGGGTTTTAAAGGCTTGGCTATTGTTTGTAACTGGCAGTGATTATTTCACAGCTGGAGATAAAACATCCATCAGGGCAGGGCTTCCAAATGGAGACAATCAGCAGAGGAACACTTTCCCACTTTCCCATTGCCTCCTGGCTGGCAAGCCTCTGGGAAGAGGTGTTGGGTTTAACACGTCTCGGCTTGCATTTGGGATTGTCTGAGATGTGGACGGTTGTGTCCTGTTCTGGAGAAACAGGAAGGACGGCTGAGGCTTTCCTTCTCCACTCCCTTGGTACACAGTGTTGGCTGCACACATCCCTTAATCCAGGGYGTAAAAACTCCAAGAAATGCAAACGGAAAAAAAAGATTATTTTAAAAACCCAAATCTCCCCAGATCTGGTGGGTGACGCAAGCTGCACTCGAAGGAGGGAGCAAGCAGGTCATTAGACTAATGAGCTCATTAGCCTCTAACGTCACCTCTCTTCTCTTCCAGGATACCTCAACGATTATTTTGGGAATTACGACGCGGCCTTTTACTTTGCGGGGGTGCCGCCCATCATCGGCGGCCTGGTGCTCTCCGTGGTGCCGCTGGTCCACCAGAGGATGCTGAAGAAGCAGCGCCTGGATTCTGGCAAAGACAAGATGCTGGTGTCAGAGGCCGTGGTGAACGGGGAGCTGCTGCCAGGCTGCCCAGCCTCCGAAGCACACATGTGACACCATTCCTGGCTCTCCCAGGACACCAGCAGCCTCTCCATAGCCCCAGCACAGGCCCTTTCCCAGACGGACCGAAATTCCCAGTGGTTGCAGATGCACTATGTTTGTAAAGGAGAAAACATAAACATTTCTTCTAGTTAAAGGCTTTTAACTATGAGAAATGCTCTTTTTTTTCTTTTTTTTTTTTTTTCAAAGCCACCTTTTTTTTTCCCCCCTAGCCATTTTTGTAAGGAGAACTCTCACCAGGATTCAAACTTGATCGAGCTCCCGCTCCTCTCCCGGTTTTCTATACATCACGACAGAGGTTTACAGCTAATAAATGAATGCCTTTTCCAAGCAGGCCACGGATGGAACTTGTTGAACCTTGCAGCTGTCCATTCTCCTACTCCTCCAGTGTCACTTGGSTGTCACATCCAAGTGAGACAGCCCCTTCCCCGTCCAGCACCTGGGGCTGTTTTGGAGCCAGAGATCCGAAGGAGGAAAAGCTGCTTTAGTCTGATGCACAAACCAAATAAATGTCAGCGAGTCCCGCTTTCATCTTCCTCTTTCCTCCTTTCCCGCTGCTCTCCCACACTCCCAGGGAGCTGCAGCTGGGATGACAGGGAGCTCAGCTGGCTCCAGCCATTGGAGTCACACGGGAGCACACCCTTCCTGCAAAATATGCCTTAAAAACACATGGATGAGACCAGCAGGTCCCTTGGCCRCTTTCCACCTCCGTTTTCCCACCCAGCAATTAATGATTGGGCTTTTGAGCTGCAAAAGAGAGGGGCAGCTCCTTGCACAGCCCACAGCACCCAGCTCTGTGGGGCCAAATGCATGGGATGGCCACCAGAAAGGGCACTTTGGTGGTTTTGGGGCACACAGGGTTGAGACAAAGCCCCTGTGTCATGGAGCAGCTCCGTGCTGGGAGGTGGATTCCCTGCTGGGCTCAGKGGCACCCACAGGTGTGGGGATGCTGCTGGCTCAGGGCACAGGGTGCCTCTGCTGTTTTTGGGYGCCAGTTGTGTATTATGCAGCAATAAGCATGAGTCAGTATTGGTGGGGCATCCCAGTTTTCCAAAGGGTTTGACAGCCCCAGTAGCGTTTAACTCGCAGCCCGTGTGTTGTCACTGAGCTGGTGCAGGGTCRGTGCTGGTCTGGGGGGAGAGGGAGAGAGTGCAAGGAAATCACACAGCCGGTGGGTACCCACCTCACTGAGTGGCAGCAGAGCTCATCCCCAGCTCGGGCAGGAGTCCATCACTGCCCACAGAAAATTGTAGAAATTCAAATTGAGCAGAGAAGCTGTGACTGCCCCACCCCTGGAAGTGCTTCAGGCCAGGTTGGGCAGGGCTGGGAGCAACCTGGGATAGTGGAAGGTGTCCATGCCCATGGCAAGGGGCTGGAATGAGATGAGCTTTAAGGTCCGTTCCAACCCAAACCATTCCATGATTCTACGATCATCTCCAGGGATTGCTAATGAGCTTGGCTAATGAGTGAGAAGGGAAGTTCTCCTGCCCTGCTGGGTCCCTGTGTGAACAAGGAGCCAGCTGGGACTGGGGTACCTTTTCCTGGGAGAGAGCGAGAAACAAAACTCACATTCATCCTGACTGCAAACCCATCCTTCATCAGATTTTCATTTTGTTCACCTGACACTAAAAGTCTGAGATGTCTGAAGAGGGACGTGTGTTGTGGGAATCATCCCTTGGTCTCCAGGCGAGTGTGGGGGTTTGTAGCACCAGGACAAGTCTTTGCTGTGGAAATTTGGGCTCAGTGGAGGCCCCTCCCACAGGCAGCAGTGGGATTTTTGTACATAATAGGCTCAGGACCCTGCATGTCCCTCTGGCCCTGTTTTTAACCCCTGTTGGCTGATGCATTGTAAGGTCTTGTGGTCTCGTGGTCCTTCTGTCCCCGTACGAGCTGGAAAATTACCTGGTGTGTTGTGATGTGTCTGTTTATGATATAAAATGAGATGTTTTCTTGTCTCTTTCTTGGATACACTTTTCCATGACTGTTCTCACCCTTCATGGCCTGTGTTGCATCCTCTGCTGTGGCTCTGCTGAGCCATCACTGAGGTTTGGGAGCCATGGGAGGCAGATGAAGCTGCAGGAGGAGGCAAGGCTTGAACCACCTAACCCTGGCTCCAGCTGGGATCTGCCAGACTCAGCCGAGGGCAAGGCATTAATCTGGTGCTTTTTGGGTGGGAGCCTTGGAAGTGGGGCAGCTTCAAAGCCCTCTGACAGCTGAAGGAAATAAAAAGCTCCTCATTGTAACTCCTTCTGTGAGTTTTGGGGCATTAATTCGCATTGGAATTTGATGAAGCTCATTAAATCATACTTTGGACCTTAATGCCCCCCAAAGGAGAGATTATGAGATGTTTGAATTCCAGAAGTAGCTTCTTCAGAGCATGCAGAGCATGAGCAGAGCCATCTCCAARCCCCATCTGGGCTGAGGGAGAGGCTGCACAGCAGAGCCCACTGATGGCTGCACCAAGACTTTGTGTGGCAAAGCCTCCCTGGCTCCTGAGGCAATTTATGGTTCAAACCCCAAATTTCTACAGAACTCCACTTGCCTTAACTGCCCCATATGCCTGCAAAGRCCCTGGGAGGAGCCTGCACTCAGTGCAAGGGTGCTTAGCCCTGCAGTGGCATCAGAGCAGCTGTGTCAGCCCAGGAGGGGTGCTGGTACCCACATCTGTCCCCTCTACATTTGATCTCTCCCCATGGCTTTTATTATTGATCCTCTAGGAGATCTGGAGTGATGAGGGGCTTTCTTGGCCACCCCAGCTGGGTCAGAGAAAGCCACCCCTCCTCCTATCCCAGACCCAGGTCTGGTACCAGCCTCCCAAAACCACACTCAGTGTCTTTGTCTGGTCACAATCCTGCCCTTGGTGGACACAAGGACAAATTCTGCAGGTTTGGACAACAGCCATGAGAGGTCTCCTCATCAGCAAACACAGATGGCAATGGGAAGGGCAAAGGTTGGAGCAGTGTCAACATGCAGGGAGTATTTGRGGCTTGTTTGTCAGGTTGCTGCTGCTGCTGCTGTGGGTCTAGTTTGGCCCTTTTGAACACCAGGCAGTTGGCAGGAATTTCTGCATGTGAGAGGTGGGATTGTGAGCAGGGAGGGGTTGCCCTGCTCTCAAAACATCTGCTCAGCCTCTGGTGGTCTGGTTGTGATGCCAATGGGTCCCTAAGTGCTGCAAAAACCTCCATCCCAAAGCTGCCCCAGCTCCATCAGGGTCATCCTGTCCTAGCCCAGCACACCCCCATCCCCTTTGGGGCTGCCTTTTACTCAGTTTTCTGACTCAAACCCCAACCTTCTCCCTGCCCTGGAGTGCCAGGCTGTGATTCCTGCCCCTCTTCCTGCTCTGGCAAGGGAAGGGGAGGGAAGGGGGAGCCCAGCACTCAGGCTCAGCCAGCTTGGGGAGCCAGCAAGGGAAGGGGAGTGGGCTGAGCCCCTTGGGTGGGAAAGGGGTGGAAGGGAGGGCAGGGTCCCTCTGCAGCCCAGGCCGGGCTGTTTGCAGAGTGYAGAGCCTTATGTAAGTGTGCAGGGAGCACAGGACATGTCCCAGCAGCGCCTGCTCGGGGCTGGGCTGGGGCTGCCTCTTAAATCTTTACCTTAAGGGTGTTCAAAATCAACTTGTTGTCTTCTTCTTCTTTTTTTTTTCCCCTTTTTTCTTTTATTATTGTTCTACTGCAGAGTGAGGCATCGGGTTTAACTCCTCTGGCTCTGGCTGAGGGATGGAAGGGGACAGCTGAGCTGGAAGGGCTCCCAGGATGGTTGTGTTTGTGATGGGAAGGGTAGGAGGGCTTTGGGAGCTGTCTGGGAAGTGCCATGATTCATGGCTTAGTGCTTTTTTCACTTTTGGAACAATATGCAGGAGCTGCTTTAYTGCAGCTTGCCCTGCCCTGACATCCTGCAGCCAGGCAAACACAAGTTTCGAAGTCACAGAGCTTAAATTTATCAAATTCTGGCCTCTCTCCAGCTGGGGTTGAGGTTTCCTAACATTTCTCTGCTGTGGGAGCTGTGGGAAGGCCACATCCTAATTACCAGCCAAGCAGAGGGCTTTCACAGGTCTGCTGTGGTACCGTGGGGTTTGGAGACCCCCAATTTCAGGAGGTTTTGGCTCTGCCTCCCACCATGGTGGTGCTTTGGGGCTGCCACTCAAGGAGCTTCATTGGGCTGAGCTGCCTGGAGGAGCCAGCAGGGTGGGGGCCAGCAGCTGGGCAAGGACATTCCTGCCCTCCCTTCCCTTCCCTGGCAGTGCCCTGGGAATGTTCTGCGTGGCAGCAGAGGCTCTCTTTGGTACGTGGCTGCCAGGAGCAATGTGCTCTGGGCAGCCTGATTTGGTGCTGAGGATCTCACCTGCTCTGGGTTTGAACCCTGGCTGACACTTGCATCTAAAAGTGGCCACGTAATCCTCACCTGGGTTAAGGTGAACTCGGATCAAATCCTCTGAATGCAGGGGGACAGATCCAGCTGAGACTTTTGCTGTCTCTCCATTCTTCACTGCAAACCATTCCTGGCTTTTGTGTGCTCCTGCACCCCACAGTTTTGTTTGGGGTCACTTTGATTATTTTAGCTTCAATTATTTCCAAGCTGGCAGAGTCTGCTTCTCCTTTTCCAGCTGGAAGCAGAAATTGGAATGACTTTGAAAGCCAAGGCAAGCAAAGCAGCTCCTTCCCTCCACCTTTATGCCCCAAATGTGGACTTGAGCTCTTTTGGGTGCTTACAAACACCCTTGTAACCTTTGGGGACAGTGATGTGGCTGACAAGTGCTTCTTAAATCTGAGTAACACCAGGCAAGGAACTGGYACAGAGAGGGGCTCCATGGGCAAGWAACAAGCCAAAATAAAGCTGTTCCCTTTCTTTTTTGTGAGTCCTTGGCAGGAAAGCAAACACAGAGGTGGATGGAGCTCTGAAAGGGCTTTGGTCTCCAGGGGTGAGCCCGTGCCATTGCTCCTGGTCCTTTATCTGCTGGCACGGCCTCTCTGTGGATTTAAGCCCTGGTGTCAGGGAGCTTATCAGTGGCCTTTGGTGGGACCACTGGCACAGCCCCTGTTGGGAGGGCTTTGTACTTTTATTTTTGCAAATATTTTGCCGTGTCCTCAATGCTCCCCTCAAGGCCAGACCCTGCGAGTGTCCCCATGTCCCCTCTTCCCCTGATCCTCGGTGATGAAACCCTACAGGTGCAGGGCTGGGATCCACCTTCCCAGCCAAGAGGAAGGACACAAAATCCCTCCTGTTTCCTGCAAAACGTGGCTCTGGAGGAGGCTTTTTAGCCCCAAAGTTTCTCCTCTTTTTGTACCYGACTCCCCAAGGCTCTCCCTGCATCGCCTCCGCCCACCCCCAAGCGCAGCCCCTCCTGTAGCTCTAGAGACAAGACCTGGGGGCTGCTCCACCAAGGAATTCAGCTCTTTTTTTGTCCTTTTTGTAGGTTTTTATCGTGGTGTGTGAGATGAGTTGTTTACTGGAGCAGGTTTCTGCACGGAGGTGATGCTGCCCCTCAGGTGGGCCATGGCCAAGCTGCCTGAGCCCGGCTGGATTTGGCTGCCGAGCGCGTCCAACCCGATCCTTTGGGAGAGAGCTCGGCTTCCCCAGGCCTGAACTTTCCCAGCAGATCCTGTTTCAGCCATCTAAWCCCGTTAGAGCCAGAGGCAGGATTTTTCTGAGGAGACTGAGGGCAATTAGGAAATTACCCTGCTCCCCCTCCCCTGCCCTGGGATCCAGCAGGATGAAGCCAAATATTTGCTTTCGGATGGGTGGATTTTTAGCTGGCTCCACATGAGAGCACCGGGGCGGAGGCTTGAATTTTGGCCCTTTTGGGTAATTGTGTTTGAAGCAGGACCTCCAAGCTTGCTGCCATCACCCTGCTCAGCAGATTCCAAAGCCAGGCCCTGTCACAGCTGGCACTTGCCCTGTTGTTGATGGAAAACAGTCTGCCCATGGGTTTCTGGGGTGGGATGCACCCTCCCCGTGACTGTACACATTAGAAAGACTCAATAAAAGGCTGCAGCTCCATTGGTAGCTTTGCAATCCCATTTTTTTCTGCTGTGCTCCAGGCTCTGGAGCAGCAGGAGCTGTGTGTGGCTCTGAAATTGGTCCTGGGAGGTGCCCAGGCCTGCTGGGCACCCTGGGCACAGCAGCAGAGCCAGTGGTCCAAAAGCAGCTGCCCAATTCAATGCTGAAATCAGATCCTGACRCTTAAAATTATTGCTTTTTTCTTTTCTTTTTGTTTTTTTGACATCTGCTCCTTGTAAGTGATTTATATAATCCCTCAAAATTTTGTATCTGGAAGTAAAGTGAATGTGTCTCTTAAAAGTATGCCTATCCTTTCAAAATGTGAATTTCTGATTGTTGAAATAAAAAGAAAGAAACCTAGCCCCATATTAGCACATGTTTGTAATTAATGTTTTATGAATGTTGTTTAAAAGATTTGTGTAGAATAAACCAGTTTAAAAAGAAAAGGGATTTGTTCCTGTGTCTGCCAGGTCTCTCCTCATGGCTGGTCATGGTTCCAGATGCTGCCAACTCTCCAGAGGCTGGAGAGGCAAGGGTTTATCCTGGGAATTATTTTTATTAAGGGTTTGATGCACCTTGAGGAAAGGCTGAGCCGAGGGGCTGGAACCCAATGGGGGAGATGCTCCCATGAGCTGGTCAAGGGTGACTGCTGGAAGTGGATGTTCCTTGTCCCACTGAGGCATTTAGAAGCAAAAATGATTTTAAAATCCACCCCTGAGAACATCTGGGTGCCCAGAGGGTGCCCAGGATGAGCCTGGAGCCTCCTGGATGTTTTCCATTCCCCTGGGGGCAGCTTTGGGTCTGGATTTTACCCCCCAGCATCTCCAGGGGCTGCAGCCTCTTCACTCCCTGGGGGCTCTCACACAGCCACAGCACCAGGGCTGCTTTGAAGAGTCATTAATATTATTTCTTCCACTTGGCAGTGGGTGAGGGACACGATGAGGCCTTCCAGGTTCCCCCTGGTCACAAGAGAATGAATCATTTTTTGTCTATGAGAGAAGATATGGGAAGGTTGGGAAAGATCAGGGGTGATAATTCATGAGTGAGGTTACAGAGGCTGTGAGACACTGAAAACACAGCTTTCATCCAAGGTTTTCTATTAATGATTTGTTTATATGAGGTGCTTTAATTGCCATTAGATGAAAGCTGACACGTGCATTAATTTTATATAACTCAGGCTTTTTTYTTTTAACGTGCACCTCAACTCTTTTTCAAGTTGGGGATATTTACTGCAAATAGTGCTTAAAAAAAACCCCATCAGGAGAGAAGAGATGGTAAACAGAGATTCAAAGGGAATGAGAGCTCAGCAGTGAGCTCCTCAGAGGACTCKGTGCTGTGTGTGCAGGGACAGAGCAAGGAGAGGGAATGCTGCATCCCATTCCTGAGAGAGGGAAGCACAGCCTTTCCCTTACAGGCACCAGGAAAAGTGGCAATTTCAGCTTGATATCAAAATTATCTTCTTGGGATGGCTGGAAAGTTGGAGGGGGAACTGGGAGGGTGCTGGGGTAAAAGTGGGCAGTGCATCCATGGGCACACTCAGAGAGGTGATTGATGGAGGGGACACCCTGCCCTGCTGCTCCAGCACCCCCAGGAGCAGCAGCTCATCTCAGCCCATCCCCACAAATTCCATAGAAATAAATACATATACATACACATGTGTACATATACATATATATATATGTATGCACCTCCAAGTGTGTGTTTGTGCATGGGCCCCTGGAAATCCCCTCTCAGCTTGGCTGAGCACAGGGCAGGGAGCTCCAGCCACCTCCTCCTGCTCTGCCAGGCTGCTGGATCTCCCCTAATTTACAGAAAAAAAAATGGGGGGAAAGCATTTTGCATCAGACAAACCCCTGAGTTTTTCCACAAAAAGGTTATGAATGAGAAAAAACCAAACCAAACCACAACAAAATACAAGGGTGTTTTCATTACTACAACTCAGTGGTTCAGTATTTAGATATCTATTTGTATATTAACATTGAAATATCATGGATTAAACCAAGTTAATTAGATGTAATGGCTGATATTTGTGCTACAGAACACATGTGTGTTTTACATATTAAATGTACATAATGACAAGTATGTTTTCTAGATCAAACACGAGCCACATGTCGATGTTTTGTATTAATTTAATAGTTTTAAATTAAATATGATTTAGACCAGTATGTGCAAACAGCATCTATCTATTGATTTTTTAAAGTTTGCACATAGGTTCAGACACAAATATATCTATTTATGGACGTGCAGTGTGTACACAAGCTGGGCTTTGCTGTGCCCAGCCACTGCTCCTCTCCCTGCGGGCTCTGGGCTGGGTTTGCTTTTTTCATTGTCTTCTTCTCCATCTTTTTTATTTTTGTAGGACTTAAATATTATGATCCTTCAGGGAAAAAAAAAAAAGAAAAGGAAAAGGAAAAGGCAAAACCCCCATTTGCAAGCGCCTTTGAAGGACTCAAAGGATGCACTGAGTGGCAGGAGATTTTTTTTTAATCATCCCCGCGTTGAAATGCAAATCTTTCCTAGAGCCGTTGCTTGGCTGTCGTTATTCAAAGGAGCAGAAATTGGGGAAATTTCCCTTCCCGAGGCTGCTGAGCCGCAGGCGGGCGGGCAGGGCTGGGCCGGGCCGGGCCGGGCTGGGCTGGGCCGGGCTGGGCCGGGCCGGGCTGGGCTGGGCTGGGCCGGGCCGGGCTGGGCTGGGCTGGGCCGGGCCGGGCCGGGCTGGGCTGGGCTGGGCTGGGCTGGGCCGGGCCGGGCTGGGCTGGGCCGGGCCGGGCCAGGTGGGATGGGCTGGGCCCGGCTGAGCTGGGCCGGGCTGGGCCGGGCAGCGGCCCCAGAGCATTCCCGCGGGAGGAGGGACGGGCAGAGCCCACCGGGCACCGGGAGAGCCGCGGTTCCGTCCGTGGGACCAGGGGCTTGAAATGCCAGAGGGAAAGCATTGCCCCCCGGGTAGCGGGACAGAGCCGGGAAAAACGGGAACGGGGTGGGATCTGAGGGAAACACGGCACAGCAGAGGGGGATTGAGAGCCAGGAGAGAGACCCGAAGCATCAGCAGCCAACATTAGCATCATAGAATTCACAGAATCACAGAATTCACAGAATCACAGAATTCACAGAACCACCAGGTTGGAAGAGACCTTCAAGATCGAGTCCAGCCCAGCCTCAACATCTCAGCTAAACCCTGGCTCCCAGTGCCCCATCCAGGCTTTGTTAAACACMCCCAGGGATGGGCACTCCACCACCTCCCCGGGCAGCCATTCCAGAACTTTATGTAAAAACCTTTCCCTCATATCCACCCTGTATTTTCCCTGGTGCAGCTCGAGGCTGTGTGCTCTGGCTGTGTCAGTGCTGCTGCAGAAAGAGCCCAGCCCCAGCTGAGCACRGGCMCCTTTCAGGAGCTGTGCAGAGTGATGGGGGCAGCCCTGAGTCTCCTTTTCTGCAGGCTGAGCACCCCCAGCTCCCTCAGGGGCTCCTCTCAGGGTTTGTGTTCCCAGCCCCTCTCCAGCCTCGTTGTCCCCTCTGGACGTGCTCGGTGTCCCAAGGTCCTTCCCAAGCTGAGGGGCCAGAGCTGGGCACAGCACTCAGGGTGCCAGGGACAGGGGCACGGTGCCCTCCCTGCTCCTGCTGGGCACAGCACTCAGGGTGCCAGGGACAGGGGCACGGTGCCCTCCCTGCTCCTGCTCCATTGCTGACCCAGGCCAGGAGCCATTGCCCTCCTGGCCCCCAGGGCGCTCTGCTGGCTCCTGGTCAGTCACTGCGCACCAGCACCCCCAGGTCCCCTTCAAATCACAAAGCATTACAACCAACTCTCACATGTTTTACCATCTCTTTATATAATCACCTACAAACCACGTATCTCTTCAAAATCCTACTTTTTATTTTCCAACCACTTATACATTTCTTTTATCCAAACTACTAATCTCATCACTTTCTTCAATTAYTATTACAAAAATACTCCAACAAAAAATTCAAATTCAACATGAATTTCTTTCTATAAATTTCATACCAAGTAAATTAATCTCTCATTCAGCTACACTTCCTCCACCTTCACACTTTCAGTGTCCAAATCCAAACTCATATCTCTATATCTCTATATCTCTATATCTCTATATCTCTATATCTCTATATCTCTATATCTCTATATCTATGTATATATCCATAACCACTTTCAAATCTTTTAAAAAAATTTTATTATATTAAAAAAATCTCTATCCTAAAAAAAAAAAACCTTCAAAAATTCAATTACTAAATAGCTTAATTCGTTTTTAACCCAAAGTTTTTACTTATAACTACTATTCTTAAAAAATTTATGTTAAAATAAGATTTAATATTTTAAAATCAGATTTAATATTTCAAAATAATGCCACCCCTGGTGTGGGGGCAGCCCAAGCTGGTCCCGGAGCAGGAGCAGAAAAACCCCTTGGGATGCAAGTATATTAATAATAATAAAGTAATAATAAATATAGTTAATAATTAGAAATAATTATAAAATCATATAAGTAAAATATTTTATCTTTTACTTATATATAATATATATTTTTATATATATAAATATCTTAATAATAAAGTAATAATATAAATAATGATTAAATAATACTATAAGATATTTTCTGTTTTAATTATATATTTATACTCTATAAATTATATTTTAATTTATATTTTTATTTATATTTTATATTTATTAACAGATTTTTATAATCTGTTAATAACCTGGTCCAGGCTGTGCTCCTGGACCTGCTCTGCGTCCCCACAACCACCAGCGTCTCTCCATGGCTTGGCTCTCACCCATTCCCTTCTTCCACCTGTGTGGGTGTTTACTCCCACTCAGATAAGCACAGTTCCAAAGGCTTTTTTTTCACCCTTTAGTTTTCCTTGGGTTTAATTCTCCTCCTATTCCCCTTCCCATCCTCTGTCCTTCGTTCCTTTCCATCTTTTCCACCCTCACCCTTCCCTCCTGGCCATGTCACACTTTTAGGGCAGATGGGCAACCAGCGCTGGCAGCAAGTGGCTCTCAGGGCATTTCCAACTCTCTTCCATCCCATAAATATTTCAATTTATTTAGATGCATCTTTACAAATTAACACACAACCATCCCAAAGGTGCCAGCAGCAAAGGCTGAGTCATTTCCAAGTTTATTTAGGATTTATTTAGTTTAGTTTAGTACTACCCAGAGAGATCAACCTGTTTCTTCCACTGCATCTTTTCCAGCCCTTCACCTGCATGGTGAGCAGTGAATGATGCTCAGGACAGGCACACACTGGTGCCAYCTCCATTCCACAAATCCCTGCTCTGGAGAGGAACCTTATGGGCTCCTGAAATGAAGTTATTACCCCTATAAACCCTCTGGTACCTCCAAACCCACTGGGCAGCCAAGGTCTGGCGCTGCAGACACAGGGCAAACCCTGGGGGTTGGGTCTGGAGAGGTGCCAGAGCTGCTTCAATGCTGTGAAAGGAAAGAGTGAAGAAGTTATTAAAGCCAAGAAACCAAACCAGGCACTTTGCCCTTCATGGCATTTTCTACAGGAAACAACAAGCAAAGCTGAAATCCACTGGCTCAAACTTTCAGCCTGGAGAAATCCCATTCTGCAAATGCATCCTGAGAAATGAAAGCAGTGTGAAGCCATCCCTGCTGGACACCAGGAGCCTGGCTGGCTGCTCTCGTGGCTGTGCCAGGGTCACAGGGAATGYGCTGCAGCCCAGCATCCCCAGCACCAGCCCCTCCTTGCAGCCCTTCTCACTGGAATCCCAGAACCTGCTGGTGCAGGGAGCCAGAGCTCGAGGAACCCTCCACAAACGTGGGATGAAGTAATCACTGTTGAGGGGACCTGACGCCTGGATTTTCACATGCTCGGCTTAGCAGGGGATTTACTCGGGGGCACAGCTGGAGCATGTGGCAGCAGCATCTCATTAGTGTCACAGACAATGCCCAGCCAGTCTAAGGCTGAAAAGTAGGGTTAATTTTCCCTATATAGATTTATTGTAAGAGCTTAGGGAGCCACAACACAGCTGAATTTAGATTTATTGTGTTAAAAGTCCCAGAACAGGTTCGATCATAATTTAAATAGCTGGGAAGGGCAAGGAGGAGCAGCTAGCCTGTGCTACTCTCCCCCTTCTCTTTCCAAACACTCCATCCCATCGAGGAGGGGTCAGAAAAGGGAGAAGGCCCCAAAAGGATAGCTATTCCTGCCCCCCCATCSCTCTGGGATGCACAAGGTCACCAAACACAACCTTTCTCCTCCCACCCGGCAGCAGGACCAGCAAAGCAGCCAAACACATTCCCCTGAGAAGTCTGGATGTGCCATGGAAATATATCCTGAAGGGAGGAGTAAGACAACGTAAAAGGTTGCAGAGTTTAAGCACCAAGAGGGAGGAACAAGGTTATATAAAGTTTTACAGGTCAGGACAAAGACCTCAAATATATTAAAGAAAATAAACAGAGGGATGAAGTCAGCCACACACGAGCGCCAAGGCTGGCTTGGGCTCTTTAAGCAGTTCTGGGGTTGATTGAGAGTTTTTGAGGAACAATCCAGGGTTACCCAAACTGAAGGAGATCCTACAGGGAGATAGGGGGTTGGAGACAGCTACCAGGAAAAGAGCTCCTGACACACAGTGTGGGAGTCACTTCATGAATAGTCACTGAAATCAAAGCTACACCTGTGTTAAACAGCCAGTTTCAGACTGAAGAGAACTCTCAAAGAGCAAGAAGCATGTGGGAATGAGAAAAAACCCTTTATCCAAGAGCTCTCCCTCTGGAGAGCGAAGCTGGAGCAGAATCCCAACTCCCTGCATCCCTGGAGCAGCCCACAACTTCTCCTTGCTGGAGAAGAGCAYTGCTGGCAGTGCTGAGGAGCATCAGCCCAGCTGTGGCACTCAGCCCCTGCTCTGGCACCCAAAACTGTGGGTGCCAATCCCTTTTTCTGGGACACAGCACCTTCCTGTCCCTTTGCACTGATGTCACTGGTGCTGCTCTCAGAGAGCGGCTCCCACTTCCTACCCGAGGAAGGGGATTGAGGTGGGGGAAGCACAGATAATAAATACAGCTTCCCACACCCTAAAAAACTTCCTTCCCACTCCACTAAGTGTTTGCACATACTTCAGCTGCTAATTTTAGGACAGAGCTTTAAGCCAGATGTGAGACTCTCCCTGAATCCTGGCTGCATTTGCAGGGACACTCAGCCCTGCCAGCCCTGCACGGGCCCAGCTTTTCCTTGGAAGACGACTTGGAGATGCTGCTTTTGTATCCTGCATTATCCACTGCCAGACTGACAAAGTCTGGGACACAGAGATATTTATTTCTTTGGTTTTATGTCCTAATGCAATAAATTCTTCTTGGAGGAGTTAAATCTGTACCATTCCAGCTCCTTCTTTTCTGCCTCAAGGGGAAAGGTGTATGGAGGAAATAAATTCCTGCACCATCCACCACTGTGTGCTCCAGTGCATTCCCACCGTAAGAATAAACCCAAGGAGTGATGATCCAGCACAAAATGAACACTTCATGCATTTTATTGAGTCTATTTAAATTTGCATTATAACACCTTACATAGGGAACAAACTCCTCCTAAGTGTTAGCTGGCAAACCTGGTCAAACTGTGTCCAACAACCTCTGAGTACCAATTTGTATTAAACAAGTCCAGTATAAACAAACGTAAAGCACTGTTAAAAAAAGAAAAAAAAAGGAAAAAATAATAAAGAAAAGTGTTACATTCACAGCGGAATTCAGGGCTTCCCAACCAACAGCCTTCCCAGCAGAGTGAAATTCAGAAATGGGCTCAAACATTGTAGCTAAAGGGAACAAAACCAGATATAAATCAAATAAATTCAATGTTATGTTTCCTCATAAGACAAAAGAGATACAGTCTATCTGAGAGGTTGGGAAGCCCTGGTATAACAGATGCAAACCTCTTTTTTTTAACACACCACCACTTATTTGTACTTTGGGTACGTTACCATTAATTGTGTCTCTTCAGCCTCCTGCTTCCCCCCCTAATGGAGGATAAACAAAAAGCCTACTGTACATAAGGGCTGGAAATATTTCTGAAGTTGTTATAAATTCCCTCCATGTGGCTCCAAGCCAACCTTCATGGAAAGCTCCTCCTCCTGGGAGAAGGCAGAGGAGCAGGCAGACATTCCCCAGAGCCCTTCCCAAAGCAGGACAGAGCTTCCCGGGACACGGCGATCCCAAATGAGGGGTGACAGTGAGGGATGGAGGCTCCTGCTGGGGTGTGGAGGCTCAGAACCCTCTCAGCCTTACCTGCACCTCTCCTCACCCTGCRTGATCCATCCCCTCATTGTTGTGGTGAGACCACTGCGCTGTGAGGACAACTCGTGGCTCCACCCGGGCAAGGGGCCTTTGGAGTCCCACATTTGCATAACCAGGACAAGTGACAGGAAACTGGGATGACACTCATTATGGGCCATTGTGCCAGCTCTGGTGGGAAACCCCTTCGTCTGCAGGGCGACACAATGGACAATTAGGGTGGGTGTCGTGTCCTGCAGCTGCTTCCTACAAAAGGCCCTTCAAACTCCCTGATTTCTAYGCACGAAGTACCTACACAATCAAATTGTTTTTAAAACAACTCAACTGCCTCCAAGTTCTCTGCAAAAAACCCCAACTTGTTCGAAGGAAAAATATGCATGTGAAAGGGAAATGCCATCAGCACCAGGAATTCAGACTTTTCACAGATAAAACCCCTCCACCCCCAAAAAATTAAAGTGAGCACCCACAAGTCTGTGTTTGTTCACAACGTGAATTAAAATATGAACTAACAGCAACTTGTAACGAATGTAATTATTAAAACTGTGTTTGCCACAAGGCTTTGGCCGGGTGACCACTGTCACTGCTGTGGGTAGGGGTCTGTCCTGTCAGAAAGGAACGAAGCTCACGCACCAGGGATTCCCAGCAGGAGTTTGGGCATTTGGGAAAACACCCCATGGGAACCACTGAGTCGAAATGAGAAGGAGAATCCTTCGGAACCAAGATAAAAGCTGCAGATCCTGCAAGGAATCCCGCTGGTGCTGAAGGCAGATCCCACACGGTGGCACTGTGACCCAGGCCACAGAGCACACGGCTCTGCCTCTCCAAAGCCACCATTCCTACRAATCAGCCCTAGGAACGTGCCAAAACTCGCCCTTTTAACCCTTCACACCCCTCCAGGCACGAGTGAAGATGCTGAGTCCCTCCAGAAATTAAAAAAACCCAAAAAACTAGGGAAGAGCTAAATACACGTTCACTAYCAAAATAATTCATGAAATGCAAATTAGTCTAATTATGAAAGTGTTTCACATTTTGTAAGCAACTGAAATGTTAATATTGGCTTTTCCTAACTCCAATCTAAATTTAGATAAATAGAAATTTAATTACCCTAATTAACTGAGCTACATAAAGAAGCTTTTGCTGCAGACAATGAGCCCCCAGCCCCTACAGCACACTCAGCGCTGCGAAAGGCAGAGAAACCACAGAGAACCATCAACATCTCTTAAACTGAGATTAAATTATTTGTTCTTGGTACCGTTTGGGAAACCTCCAAGATTTTATTAGTTGCTCTTGTTACAGAAAGATAAAATGTTAAGACATGCCATAAGCTATAACGAAACTGCTGTTTTGGGGCAGTTCTACCAAGGTGGAATTCCATGGAGAAGGTGGGGTGACAGGTACCACAGCCAYGCCTTGTGCGGGTTTGGGAAATTGGGTTCCCTTCCTGGTGGTCACCAGCTCTGGTCTGAGATGAACATCTCTGACTTCCAACATCTAACATGGTACTCATGTAGAGAGGGGTTTTTTTCCCTTCTAATTCTATGCTCTGTAAGTCTGGAAACTGCAACTGAGAGCGAGTATTTGCTCTGTGAAATTCAGAAGTGTTATTTTGCTGTGAAAATTTGGCACAGAGAAGCCAGCACCCAGAATCAACAGCCAACTGCAATTTTACAGTGATGTGTCCAAGGAAAAAGCCAAACCCGTGAGCTGACTGATTGTTCTGTTCCCAAAGAACCCTGGTGCTCCCTCTGCCATGATGGTGTGTCCCACCAGGAGGAAAGAGAGCTCAATAGCCAGTCAGGGCTTCCCACTGAAACTGCACAAAATGCACATGGAGAAAAAAAAAACCAAAACAGAATTTTGGGATGCTGTGGAATCCTGAACTAGCTGATGAGATGTTAAAACGGCTTAGAGCAGCAATTATAGTTTATGCACCCACACCACTATAAAACACCAAAAATGTGTTTGAATTAGGAAAAAAGAGATAGGCCAGCTTTGGTTTTGTCATCTGAGGAACAAGCAACATTTCCCATCCAGCCAGCAAGAGCAGCTCATATCCCCTCAGAACTACTGCCCTGGAGTGGAAATAAATAAAAATCACTTTTCCACTGCACATGTAAGTCAGGAAAAACCCAAAACCTTAGAGAATAAAACAAAGAAGGGGTCAGTGAGGGTGAAGGATGTTTCCCCACACACACACTCCGATGAGAGTTGAGGCACATTCTCCAATTCTCAACTGCAACATGTCACGTACATAATTTTAAAAGTAAATTCATTTTCATTCTGTCCAATAGGAATATAAAGAGCTTGCTGGGTTTTTACTGTTWGTCTCAAGAATCTCCTACACATTTAAGTGCATTCATTTTAAAATGTAACCCAATACAAATGATGTGCTTTCCAGTTATTCCCTGAGGCACCTGCACCACAGGCTACCAACACCAGACCACCCAACACATCCAGAGGTTCCCAGTACAKCTGGAGCTTGTGAAGAACTAAAAACCAACCTATCCATACCTGTTTGATGAAGTTACAACATTGCCTCAAAAACTGAGAGGAAAAGCTGATAGAAAAATTGGGCACAAACCTCAGTGAACAAGCCAGTACACACAGGTTTGTATTACTTCATATTTGCAACCATACCAAGAAATAACCAGCCATTAGAACAGTTTCTAATTTTTATCACCTTTTTTTTTTGGTGGCATTACTGAGCCAAAACACTGCAACTATAACATTTAATTTCCGGTTTTTAAAATGCATTTAAATGTCTAATCCAACTGTTTTTATGTTACAGTAGCTGTTCACATAAATAGTACAGATATGCACTGCTCTTGACAGGTACACAGTCACAAAAGCAGCTCTCTCGTGTTCAGTTTGCTCTCTGTGTAGTGGGGCTTGTATGAAAAGCGTTCTTGATTTCTAAGCATGGTACAATTTTAATTCTTAATGCGTTAGTACAACAGTGCATTGGAAAAGTACTGAGCTTCTACAAAAAAGCTTTACAATTTTAAAACAGATTTTTTTTTCCTTTATTTAAACAAGCATAGGCAATTCTTATATTTCCACAACAAGATAAATATCCCAATTACGCTAACAGCTCATCCTACAGCGTGCCATAGTGATGGGGAAAGGGCTAACATTAGTGTTATTTACACAGACATGTCCAATATTAACCCAGGAGGAAAATTAAAAGTATGTTCAAATGTGCAATTAAATTAATATTATTTTTTCAGAGAGTTGGATTTCTTGCAAAAATTCCTCTATGACTCATGGACACTGAGCTGGGATAACTTCTCAAATAACTCCTCAGAAGCACAATCTTGAGGAAAAACTGTTTATTGGGCTGAGATGGCAAGGGCTGGGAAGGAGAAAGAACTTAGTATCTTCACAAAGAAAAAAATATTTTGAAGTGGGGAGATGTCTTTGGACAAGTGAAATTGAACACCCAAACCAACTAGAACTCGAAAAACCTAATTAAAGAAATTTTCCAATTCCCAAATCTTGAATCCAGAGAAAATGCTTTCATGAGGGAAGATTCACTCCAAGTCATTACTATACATTGAGGTACCACTCAAAAAGTGGCCATAAAGGAAGTGACTTCTTTGCCCATCACTATCACACCGGCTGCCTGGCCATCACTCAGCTCTGCCTTAGACCACGCTCTCCCTGTTCCCAGAGGCCAGGACTGCCCTGCGGCAGATGGGGCAGGTGGAGTTCTCCGACAGCCAGCGGTCGATGCAGTGCACGTGGTACTCGTGCGAGCACGGCAGCTTGCGGAGCTTGTTGCCCTCCGTGTACTCGGTGATGCACACGCTGCAGGTTTTCAGAGCGTCGCTCTCACCAAAATTCCTCATGGCTAGGTTGTCAATTTGTTCTTTGGTGAGTCCTCTGGGTTGGTCATCGTCATCTTCATTGAGTAGGAAAAACTGTGCAAGGCTAAGGAATGGCAGAGAACCGCTTTCTTCAAAAGTGACCGATCCCCTCATATTGCGGCCTTCCCGCCTGGCACCGGATGTGGAGCTAGCCTCGTGCCCCCCCTCGTACACCTCCCCTGAGCTAACATCTGCATTCTCATTGCCCGAGGCGGCCCCGCCTCCRCTCTGCGGCTCAGCAGTCTCCACGTTGTGACTGGGAGCCGACCCACTGGAATCTGCATCGCTATCGCTGTACATGAAGTAGCTGAGCTCCCCGAAGCCCGTCATGATCTGCCTCAGCATGGTCTGGATGGCGACCGACGTGGTCTCGCTCAGGCCCGTGTTCAGGATCCTACGGATGGGGATCCTGATGGTGCTGACGTAAGTTCTCACCCCAGCGCGCTCCGAGCGGGAGAAGGTGCGCCGGAAGCCTCCGCGCTCGCTCTCGTAGGTGACCGTGTTGTTGGGGGTCTGGGAGCGCGAGCGGGTCCTGTTGGCGATGCTGTCCCTCTGCCGGTACTCGCCCGGGCGAACTCTTCTCACCTGCAGGTCCAGCACTATGGTGGGAGGCCTCTGCCCGGGAGCCGTGGACTCGCTGGCGCCGGTGCTTTCTGAAGAGCCTGCTGCTTGAGGAGCAGGCCTYGTCTCAGAGGGGGCAAACAGAACTGCATTTTCACTTGGCACCTCAGTCCCCACTGTGTGCTGCCTTAACGTCACGTGCTGTCTGGTTCTAGAGCTGCCCTCAGCCTCGCCCGCTGAGGAGTGGTCAAGTGTTTGAGATGATGTGTTGTGATGAGACCTGCGAGGGGCCTCRCTCACTGCATTAATAGGTGACCTACTTCTATCAGTCCTAGCCCGCGTCCGCCGCTGCTCTGGACTCCTACTCCTGGCTCTCCTCTGCCCTCTAGGAGKGGAAGCCTCCTCAGCTGTCAGCTCCTCCGCACTGCTCCTTTCTGATCCAGGCTGCCTTACAGATGGTGATTCAGACCTTGGAATTTCAGAGTCACTTTGGCTGTTTTCCAAATCCTCCCCATTGGAAGGCTCTACAGATGGCTCATTCTCAGTTTCTGGATTCGTGTTCCCATTATTACGGTTGACATTTATTTCCAAACTGAATCTGAAGTCGCCGCTATTGGGGTTAGTCCGGCTCACTGCTCTCCAGGACTGGTTTCCTCGCTGCCCGCTTCGTGTYGTATTTCCAGTCTGTCGGACTGAATTAAGCCAGTCTATTATAGAATCTCCATTTGAAACATCTTCTGCRGACTCTGCACCTGTGAAAAAGACAGGGAACTACCAAAATTAGAGTACTGAGCTAATTTTGGAGCCATCTTTTCCAAGAACATAATTGCTTAGCTTAACAAGTGACAATTTAGAAGTGCTGAATCCTACCGAGTGCTACTGTGGTTTCACAGGCAATGTGACAATTCTGTAACTGCCAGAGCTCTTCTAAGGGAGCAGGAGTGGACATTGCTCTAATATGCACAGATAGGCTGCAGCCATCACAGAGCAAACAAGTCATCAAAAGAACGTGTATTTTCTATCATAAGTAAATGGAAAGTCACATGTCAGGTGCCGTAACACATCAATATTCTGTGTTTTCCTTTCCAAACAATTAAGTGATCAATTGACCGTGAAACAGAGAATTAAGGTTGTCCTGAACCTTCACCTGCAGAGCTTTACAGCAAATCTGTCTCACTGAAGAATGAACCCCAGTGGTCAGCTCCAAGCATCCCCCACCAACCACTACAGAAGGGTGACAACAAAAGCAATGCAGCATCTTTGGAAGGGAAGAATTAAAAAAGAGGGATTGCCAAAAAGCATCCCAGAAGGGAGCAGACAGAAAGGCAATCTTAAAAAAAATGAAATAAAAAAGAAATAAACCTAAGCAAAACTTTACTTTGATAGAACAAAGAGATGTGTTATGAATGAAATCTGTCCCAAACTGACCTCTGCAGCAGATATCAGACATAAGGTTCACTGARTTTTGAAACAAAGCTCACCTTGCACCTGCCTAGGCTTAACTTGTTCCACTCCTGCACTCAAGTTAAGGTCCGTATGGGGTGCTAAAGTTAAGAGTTTTCACAAATACTGTATATACCTCTATTCTCATCACTGTTTTGCTGTGGCGGACCTTCTTTAACTTGGTGTAGCCTTCTCAGCAACTCTTCTTCAGTAATTTCACCTTAGAAAATAAGCAAAATTTTCCAAAAATATTTCCAAATCATATATGTATGGCAAGCATTATCAAAAGCTTCTAAAGAAGGTACAAGCCACTGCTTGTGTTCTGTCTAATTAATTCCTGCCATAATGGCACTGCCGAGCACAATGCTAAGGGGAAGTTCAGACACTTTAGCACTGTTGTYCCAAGTAAGTTTTCCTGAAGCTGAAATACCCAACAGTTCCAYCCTATTTAAGAGAGATGTGCTCTCTGGTTCTGTAACCTTGACAGCTGAGCAGCAATTTTTGTCATCCTACACCCATTAGGGTGGCCAGCATGAAATAATTGAGGTTAACACTTCCACAAGCAGGAACAGAAGGTTTAAATAACTTGAGTCATGATTTGAATTAGGTATCAACCTATGAGAAGGAAGTTTAACACGTTGATTGAGAGCTGACATCAAAATGTCCATGCAGAATCTCATACCAGACTACTTACCCTGGTTACAAACTCCTAACCTCACCAGCACAAAGTCTGCACACAGAGGCTTAAAGGAGATTTTTTGTCCATCTAAGGGTTCATAACTGGAACTGGGTCAAWTCTGGGTGCTCCTGCCAAGTTGTACAAACACCAGACTTTTGTATCTGATGAATCCACACCATCCTATGTCTCCACAAGTCAAGGGACCACTTGAATTTGAATGGGAACAAATTAGCCAGAAGCTACTTCCTACCACGGAACACAGCTGCACACACAGACAGGTGAAAGGGTTTCAGGGGAACAGAAAATGACACAAATTTCCTACAAGCAACTCTAGCAGGATGGASATAGGCAAGAATTACCTACCTGGTGTTCCTAGCAAATTGTTATCTCTCATAAGCCTGTAGTCCTCCTCACTCAGGTTGTTCACAAACTGATAGAAAGCTTCCTCTCGGTCTAACCGATCCAGCTGGCTCTGACGTTGGGCTTCTGACTGATCAATACTTCCTTTATCACCAGAATCTGAGCTTTCCATCTTGATGAGTAGAAGAGTACCTAAAAAAGGAGAGAACACACTCTTTATGAGAGCAGTGAAACACAGCATGGAATTTATGCATTTGAGTCCAGTACAATAGTGAAGTACAGGTTAAAGCAGTTTGTTAATGAAGCTTTAGTTAGGATCAGGTTCATCACCACAGGGATCAAAAACAMAGCATGAACCTCCTCAAGAAGTACAAACAGAACTGATGCCCAAATACTCATCAAAGCAGCAAGTTGAACACAGAATATCATCTGCCATAAGCCTTAGAGCCCATCTTCAAATTCACATAGTAGGTGACCATGATTATCTGCTTTTTGCATAAAATATTCCTGATATCACAACTGCCTCTCCAAGCAGCCTTACAGAAGTGTAGCACAAGGCATAAGCCATCCTTGATTGTGCTCTCTGAGCACAGGATGAGGTGCTCCTTGCCTTTTCCTGCCTGCTACAGAAACACCCTCTTCACCATACTAGTGAATTTTAACAGAATGAAGTGGTTATGAAATACTCAAATGAAGATGCTGTCGAACCCTGTGCACAAAAAAGGACAGGTTCTCATTCCCTCAAAAAACAATAAGAGTTTGTAAAATCAGCTTTATAGTTTTACATCAAGAGAGGAATTTGCTTTCAAGTTTCAGCTTTTACTGAACTACTGATGTTGATGAGCAAATTTCCAAGACAAAACTCCAGCATATACCAGCTACACCACTGCTTTAAAGAGCTGTCTTCCAGGCTGCATATTTTAAAATACAACCTTCTCATATTGTTTTTCATTTGGATGAAATACTTGACAACGTCTCTCTTTCAAGGAAAATAATCGATTAATGCTGTGTCTGTATCTGATACATATTGTAAAGAACAATGCAAATGCAGGAGACATTCTGGCACTGGCTGTGCCATGCAAATGCATCAAATGAAGAYAAAATAACCAGTTTCCTTGATCACTCTTCCTTACTACTCACAGCACCAAGAATTTTCCTGTGTAACTGGTAGAATCTAGTTACTCAGAGGTGATTAAGAAGCTAATCCTCTGCATGCTAAAAAGCTCTGCAATAACATTCCCCATCAGAAAACATTCCTTTCATTTAAACCATACTTCAAGTGACATGGAAATACTGGAAGAATAAAGCTTTTCTGCTTCTCACTGGAAAATTTCCAACACTTAGACATCTGTCTAGTGCAAAAAGCATCTTTTTTTGGTTTGTCAGCACAGCTGTCAAGTCAAGACTGCCCACAGTTTACATTAGTGCTTCTCCAGAAGAGCAGCACTGCATGATCTCCACGGGCACTTCATTTCAGCTGCTATGGTGAAAATTAAAGTGCACCAACGACCTCCGTGTGCAGCACCAGAAAAATTCCACAGGATAGGACATCCCATTATTGCAGACTTGAAAATTATGAAAGTGCTGTTCTGACCCTCTTTGTCTTCAGTTCTGATGCAGCAGAACTCGAATTTAAGTTAGTGATATTAACTTACTGCCACTCGGGGCTACCGGTGCTGTTTGGTTCTGTGAAGTTCTGCCACTTTACCAAAGCAATTACACCCTTTTTTCAGGAATCAGGAAGCAGCAGCAATTCCCAGAGTCACTCCTGAGTCAGATGGGAGCCTATCAGCTTTCTCTGCATTTCTAAATCCCTGGAGCAATCTAAAGACTGCAGACTGGCATGTGACACGCGAGTGTTGTGTGCTGTGACGTGCTGTTAAACACCGATAAATGACCCCATTCACAGGACAGTTGAGCAATAGTTTCTGCAGGTGTGTTCAGCTCTGACCCGGCTCACTTAGGAAATCCCTGTGCCCTTCACAGGCCACAGGCACGTATTTCCAGTGAGAACACAGCTTCAGTCAACTTTTTTTACAAGCTTCATGCAGCAGAATTATTATTTCAAGCACCATTATTTAAAGACACGCTGGAGAAGATACTTTTAAAAGCAGCTCTCACTGGTTCTGGATATATCTGAATAAAAGTCTCAAGTAGAATGAGAGACTTGCATTCAAAATAAAATCTTGAAATGCATCAGTTCTTTGGGAATACACATCAAACCTGGAAACAGGTGGAATGTCTTCAGAAAGATGGTAATATTAACACCTTTAGAGGCATTAGACCAATTCTTCAACAGCTCTTAAAACAGAAAGATGCACTACACATACAAAACATAACATTTGTTTACTACTAATTTACTACTTTCCTTTTAACTGAAAATGCTTGCAGGCACCTTGGCTATCTAATGCCTACGCGATTCAAAGATATTTGCCTATTCCATTTCAGAAAATGAAGGTGCACCATTCTTGGTCAAGGAAAAAGGGAGAGTCAAAACCAGTCAAATTGGGAGGTGGGGAGGAATTTAAAATCTCTTCTTCACCACACCCTGATGTACAGTTCAATGGGTGATTCTTTAGGAAATGCTTGGAATAAGTCAGTAGTACTGATTTCCAGGTTTGCTTCTCTTTTCTCCTCCTTCATCTCTTATCTTCCCTCTTAAACCATAAAATCAGCTAATGGTCAAGGCTGAATAGAGTTTACTGCTCAGAGGTGGGATGAATGAAGAGTTTAATTTACACGAGGACTGTTCTGCCAGTGACAAATTGTTGTATTTTCCTATTGCAAGCTACTAACAGGTTACACCAGTCCCCTGTATCCCCCAGAAACGCTGTGCGTCTCTCTGGCATGTTTACACTGATGGAAATACAGATGGCACAGAAACACAGCAGCAACAACACATTCTCCCTACGTGACTGCAGACAGCAAATGGGATGATACACTTCAAACCAGAGCTCTGATATGAAAACCAGCAAATGAAAACCAGGATTTCTATCCCAAGGCTTCTGCTGCTTTCTATCTCCTCCCTGTGCCCTCAGCTCATTGTGCACATTGTCCAACATAAGCCTCACCTCCCAGGCTGCTGCAGAGCTCTCCATGGCCAGACTGAACCTACTGGAATGTTTAGACTGCTCCTGCCTCAGCACAGCTCCACAGAGCCCATCTGGCTGGACAGCAGGATTTCCACRGTGGGAGTTACCATGGCCCTGCACRGAGAGGCAGAAAGAACTTGAAAATCTGCCCCTCAGGATGCTGCTCTCAGCTCACACCCTGCAGACAATTAAGACTGGCTGAAGGAAGCCAGTAATACAGGGAAGCCTGATGAGGGAAAACCAACAGGTGTACCATTAGCTTACAACAAAATAACCAACATTTGGCTATCTAATAAGCAAGTGCAGTTCAACTCTGCTTTTCTTGCTTCCAGTGTAAGGCTTTGCTCTTATCCAAGCTGAAAGATTCAGCATTTCCTCCTTCAGTGTCCTTCCTCRTTGGCACCAAGTTGACACAGGGTGGGGAAGGTCACAACTACGAGCAGGAAGTTCAGATCTGCTGGTTATTGCCAACTTCAGCTGAGATACCCAGGCATGAAAATCTCTTTACAGAGAACTGAGGGGGTGACCACCTAAGGGCTGCACAAAGCAAGGGAATCAGAGCTAGGATAAACAATTTTCTCCTTGAAAAAAAAAWTCTTCAGCAGCTTGAATATCCAGACAAGAGTAACTACAGTGAATTCTTAATTGGTGTTCCCATCCTGCCACAAATCAGAAAAGTATCTTCCCTGCAGTTTCGCTTCAACAGCCTCAGAGATTTCCAAGCACAAATGACTGCCTGTCTCCCCACTGCTGCTCCAGACTGCAGTAAGCCCACAAAAGCCATTGTTTGTTACATTCTTTTAATTCAAGAGGAAGCAATACTGTGGKTTTTTTGATAGGGACAATTTAAGAGTACTGGATATTCCCTCAATAATACAAATATTCTTACAGCGTAAGAAGTATTTTGGTTTTTTTTATGCCAGGTTGTTTGTAAACTAAAYCCAGTCAGGAATGTGCTACTGCCTCAAATCTAGCAGGACAGCAAGCAGGGGTAACATGTGTGTGTCATCCATTTACCTTCAGCAGCAACACTGCCTATCTCCATATTGCATAGCACTTGCAGAGCACAGGATTCTTCCCAGAAAAAGCATTAATGGACCATAACACACAGTAATAAATCTCTAGTTCCTCCTCCTTCAATAATGTCTAATACCTCCTGACATTAGTTACCTGAATTGAACACCAAGACACTACCTTAGCCTGCATTCCTGGGTTTTTTTACATTTAAAAGAAATCTCATGAAACATTAGAGCTCTCAYTAAACCAACTAGGCAGAACTTAGAAAATCTGACAAACCCTGAAATCACTAATTGGCAGGGTTAAATGAAAAAGCAACACCTTAAAATTAAAAATTTTCATTAGATTTATGGGGCAATCCTCAAATTCTTACAGGACAAGGCATGGAATTTAATTAAGCTGAAGAAAGAACTCAGCTGCTCATGAGTCAGGTGTGCAAGAAGAAGTTCCTCTAGAACTCCCCCATGTCGGTGTTACCRGTATTTCAACCTCACCTGACAATCTCTCGTGCCCTGTGTGGCAGGAATGAGTTTCCTGAGTTACCTCACGTCCCAGCAACACAGTTAATACCTCTGGATAAACAAAAAAGAGGATGGCAGTGTGGGTGTTCCAGAGATGTCCTCAGCAGAAGGCCAACTTCTCATTTATGATTCATACCCTCATCTTAATTAGCTACTCCAACCGGTAGAGCACCTTGCTTCCTTGCAGTCCRCAGAACTGATCAAACCCTTGCACTGAAGGGGTGACTCAGGATGGAAGCCAGAAGCATGGACTTGTTTGCTTTGTGTCCTTAGAGGCTGTTTGCCTGCCCAGGCTGCAGTGAACATGCCTCAAAGCCACTTCAGCTGGAGAGAAGCAGAGCACAGCTGCGTGTCCAAGCGCTTTCCACGAACTGTGACTTCAGCAGCTCCGCCGTGCCCAGCCAGCCTCGCTCCAATTGCATGTCTCAAATGACACAGGAACAGCAGCTAGAACAGGCAGTCCTCTTACCCCAGCTCCTTCAAGCACAAACTGAACCCACTTTACACACAGCACTCATCCAACCCACTCCACCTCATTTTCCTAGAAGAATTCAAAGTTGAAAAACAGTTTCCATGCCAGTCAGTATCCAATTTCTCCATACTCAAAACTAGCTGGAAGTAARGCATAACAGAAACTACATTTTCATCTTAAATATTTCATCACTCAAGTCAGAAAGCTCAAAAGCAGAAGCAAAAACTGTCAGTGAATCTCATCATTAAAGGAAAAAGACACCCTAAGASAGTGAAATGAAAGTCATCTATCTGCATTATACATGGAGCTTCATTATGTCAAGTTTGTTTGGCTTTCTCTTTTTGTGCAGGTGCACAAGCTTCCTTTTGTGATCACACCAAAGGCTTTGATACCACAGGTCCAATACACTCATCTCCATCTTAGAAACAGTAAAAAGGAACAAACTTTTCTTGTTTTCAAAGTGGCATCATGAATTTTGGGATTTTTTTTTCCCCTGCTATTGTGGCTTTTTATTTCCACTGTGATGAACAGCAGATTTAGGTTCTTATTAGCTTTTTAATAAACCTACCATAAGTTTTAAAATCAAGAACTCCCTGTCTTCTTTAACTCAAAAGTTATCATGAAGCATGCACCACTCTTGCAAAGCTGGAAGAAAGTTTTGTATTCTATGGAAGTGTTCTGTGAAAAGTGCTGTAAAATTTAAATGCCACTTCAACAAGGAGTGTTAAACATCGATTCAGCTTTTTCACTAGCCCAGCGTGTTCCAAAGCAAAGGCCCTCAAACAAGATGTCATTCTGAACATACACTTCAAACAACAGAAAGCAAATGAATGCTTTTGCAGAACAGTGGCAGAAAGTTCCACAGAGTAAAAAACCCCAACAGATCAGAGAGCAAAAACACTTCAGCTGAACCAACTGCTGAGATAAAGAGGAGAAACACTAACAACTCCTGATAAGTCAGAGAGAAGTGAGGAAATCAGGGCAGAGCTTAGCAATTCCAGAACACTGAGAGCATGTGGAACCAAGATGGAGCTYTGAAAATAAAATGCAGTAACAACTGCCAAAATGCTGGGCTTTGCCTTTTATCATCTGCACTTACTAAAACAACACTTCTCACATACAAGTGGAAAATAAAATTAAGATAACACTGCCTCTGCCATCAAATTCAGATAGCACAGAAGAGAAAGCTTGGTGTCTATGAGGTGCAGCAAGTTTCCAGCACTGCAGGCTCATGAAATGATGCTCTTTTCGCCCAGAAATGAGCTTCCTGCTGGGTCAGCAGCAGAAGGCCCCCTCTGAACTCAAAAGAAGTAAAGCTGCACACAAGTAACCAGTGTTGACCCCTGAGAGACAGGACTGATATCCAAGGACAAGCAGAGTTCTGATTCCTGAAGAAACACAAGCTGTGGTTAGTGAAAGCACTAAACCAATCAACACTCACTGACTWTCAACTAAAAAAGAAAAAGCCATCTTTAAATTCACTGCTGAGTCTTGCTGTCTCCACACAAGCCCTGCTAATGCAGGCACTGCTACCAGTAAAAGAGCAACAAGCAGAGAATCACTGCAACCACAAGCCACAGAGGAATTCCGATGCGTGCGTTCCAGTTCTCGTTGGTATCCGCTGCCCAACAAACACAGAAGTGAGAAATAAAATGAAGGCAAATTTATCTSAATTTAAATAGGCATCTGCACCATGAGAATTCCACTTCTGATGCCACCCCAAGGCAGGGAAGCCCCAGGACTTTAACAGGACTATGTGCACATACACCTTGCACATCAAAACCCAGAGTGCTCTGAGCACAAGGTGATTTTAAATACAGAACTAAGATGAGATATGTGCTGGCTTTTCCTCTGTTCCATAATCATCAGGTGGTTTTACGAGACCATCCAACCCTGCAGACCTCCCTGAGTCCAAAGCTGAGCCTCAACACTGCACAGCAGCCAAAATCCCCCAACAAACACCTCATTAATACAACCCTGAGCAGTCTGAAGGAGACACAGGCTGGTGTTTATCATCTTACCTGCAGCCAGAACCTGTGCAAAGGCAAAACCWGTCCCTGGGATGCTCCTGGCTATCCCCACTCAGCACACAAAGCTCCTGACTAAGTTATGACACTGCTACACTCTTTAGAAGTTTTGGTTTTGAGAAGCACAAGACTCTCATAAAGTATCCTGAAGAAGGAAACGTTCACATTTGGTTTTATCCCTTCACAAGTAATTTTTGCAAGCTCAGCAGCTGATAAATTTTCACCAAGACTGAGATCAAACCACAAAACCTTGGATAAACACCCACTAATCATGTCTGGATTCAAGTATTTTAACACATGGAAACTGAATTTCTTGACAAAAAAAAGAATTTAGGACACTCCAGTAATGTGTTAAGCTACATTAGGCTGGACTTAAATATCTTTAGACTCAAGTATATGGAGTCAAAACATTATCTTGTATTATGCTATGACTGTTAAAAAATGTACAACACCTCCACTGCACCTGGAATGATTCTGCTAAGATCAAGGGATTTATTTTGATACATTTCCACAGGGAAGAGGAATAAAGGAACAAGCAAGGCAGGTGCATTGATGTAGAGGTGTTTTGAAAACATTTCCATCTAAGGATCACATTATCCATTCCTCTAAAAAGGCACAAAATCACATACTGGAGAGCAAACACTTGCAACAAGCTTGCCCAGGAATTCATCCAGTAATATGGAAAATAAGTATGATACAGATGGCAACCACTACAGCTTGAAAACTACTGGTGTGTGGTTATTTCAGTGACAGACATTTACCCAGGCAGAGTTGCTGATGAAGGGAACACTGCAGTAGTTGTGCCTTAGTGGTCTAACATAACAAGAAACCCTTAATTTTATAATGTGTGGTGTGTTTTCCCTTCCCAGAACATAATTCCAAGCTATCATTATTTTAATTCTAAAATGGTAAACCTGCAGAGGGATCAGAGTCAGTTTAAGTGCTAGGTGACCACTACAACAAAACTAAATCTGACCCTCAATTAACATAATTAACTGCCCAAGAAGCAGCCAACTGTTTATTTGTTTTAGAAAGACTTGACAGGTCACTGCAATTAAAACTCAGGGACAAATTAGTGTCAGAAGTTCTTCTGAACATTTGACAGGTATTTCCAAGTTGAAATTACCCAATACTGCCAACATGGACAGGAAAATAAAAGTGATGTGTGATGGTACTACTCGGTATAATCAAGTTAGTATTCTTGTTTAGGAGCTTCTCTGTATCAAGGCTCCAGCTTCCTGAGAAACAACAAAGTAATACTACTGATATTTTAAAAAATTCAGGTTTTTTTTGCTGTGAAACCTTTTGTCAGACTTCTGCACACTGAAATCAAGACACATAATACATTTTATAAACAAACCTTAATCATCACTACATTATATATATATATATGCACACTATAATCATCACTACATTATATATATATATATGCACACTATTATACACAACCTGATATTGCTCCTCAATTAAACCAGACCACTCAGGATAAACACATACATGCAGCTGGACTTGACAAGGGTTTTCAAACACAGAAACAGAAACCTTAAATGCCAACAAACACCATTAAAAGGGGCAGGGAAAAACTTGCAGAGGAAGCTAAGGTGACAGAGCAAAGATGACGTGCTGAACTGGGGAGAAACCGAGCACAGGAATAGCAAACACCACAGGTCTGAACAGGTCACAGGCTGATCCAGAGCCCTGCACAGCGGGAGAGGAAGAGTTCTTCTCGCCTGTCTTCCACAACAAGGCTTCTTGCCTCACCTCMCGGCCTGAACCACGGCCGTGCGAAGCGGCGGCTCCTGCAGCAGACCCTGAACTGCGGACGGGGCCCAGGACAGGGCCACAGCCACCCCCTCCCCCACCCTCCCAACAGGAGCYTCTTCCAATTCCTCCGGCCAGCCGGACGGTGCCGGGCCCGCCCGCCCTCCGCGGGGGCAGCGCACACCCAGCTCCAGCCCCCGGTGGCGGATCAGGGTGGCGGCGGCCGGGGGAATGCCCGGGGTGACGAGCGCGGCCCATCCGGGCACACCCGCGCCCGGACCGCCATCACCGCCCCCCGCTCCCTCACGGCGCCGCCGATGGAGCCTCCCGCGCCCCGCCGAGCCGCCCCGCCGGCCCCGAGCGGGGACTGAGGGGCCCCGCTCCCGCCTCCCGCTCCGGGCGGAGGCCGCCGCTGCCTCCCCCGGGCCTGGGCCTCTCCCTTCCCCGGGCCATTTTGAGAGCCCGCCCCCGCCCCGGTGCTCACCGCCCGCCGCCGCCGCCCGCCGCCGTCCCCCCGGCTGTGGGTGCGCCGCTGCCCGCGCCGCTCGGGGCTGGGTGCCGGCTGTCCGCGCTCCGCCCGTGCCGCTCCGCCGCCGCGCCGCCTCCTGCCCGCTCAGGCGGCCATTTTCTGCTCCATTGTTACCAAGGAACGGGGGGCCGGAAGCGGCMGCCGGCAGCCGGAAGTGGAGGCGCGCGCGGCCCCGCGCAGGCGCGGCCCGGGAGGGCAGCCCCGCCCAGCGCGCGCGGCCCCGGCCCTCAGGGGCCGCCGCCATTTTGGTGCGGGCAAGCGCTGAGGGTGGGGCCGGGTGGGGTGGCGATGCTATGGCTGCTCCGGCTGGTCCGGGTGCTCCTCAGCTCACAGCCCCCAGGCAGTGTGGAGGGGACGGGGGTCAGCGCTGCCCGCCCRTGGTGCGGAGCAGCAGGAGGGTCCGTGTCCCCGCGGTCCCCTGAGTGTGGGGCGGTTTCATGTTGCCTCAGGTGTGTGAGCGCTGGGCAGAGGGGATTCTGTGCCAGGTGGATGGTGGCCAGCGATGCGAAAAAACCCAAATAAATACTGGCAGTACTGGCGTCTGTTGGTGCGGATATTCATGCTGCTCTTCCTTCTAACCATGGGCATTCTTCCACCTCGAACCATGGATGTTCCTCCACCTCGAGCCATGAACATTCCTCCACCTCGAGCCATGAACATTCCTCCACCTCGAACCGTGGACATTCTTCCACCTCAAACCATGGGCATTTCTCCACCTCCAACCATTGGCATTCCTCCATCTCGAACCATGAACATTCTTCCACCTCAAACCATGGACATTCCTTCCTCTCTATACACGGGCATTCCTTTCCCTCCAAGCTTTGGTATTCCTTCACCTTGAACCATGGCGTTCCTTCCCCTCTAACTRTGGCAGGGTTTCCCCTCTCACCTGGTGTTGTGTACTACATACAGCCCTATGAAAACTAAGATATTCCTATTTTCTCATGTGAGCCTTAATGAATTGAATGCCAGACTTCCCATGTTATGTAGGGTTAAGCACTTCTGTAGTTTTCCCCCTCACGGCTGAAATTATTAAGGGCAGCTGAGGTTTGAAAGATCCCATTTTAATGCCTAAAAGTCATGTCTTGCAAAGGTCTTGCAAGGAAGTCATCTTCATAATATCCAATACATAGAGAAAAAACATATTCCTGAGCATTTACACCATTTCAGGAAGCCCACGGGACACCTTTGTTTCTCCTTTTGGTGGTTCTTTATAAAAATAGCACTGTCAAGTTGAGGGGGGTGTTGCWTTTAAAGGCTGTGGAAACTGTTGAGTTTCTACTCAACAATACAAGCCCAACTTCTAATGTAAATGAAGTGGTTTTATATATTCACACTTTAAATTTCCCCCAGCAGATYTGAGAACTTAAAGGCAGCCACAGTGTCCAGGCAAGAGAAGAGGGAAGGGACAGGTACAGGGCATGTTTCTCATCAYTTTTACTCGCCACAGCCTGTGACCAGGCCACAGCCTGTGACCAGAATATGCCAAAATCCTTTGGAATGGAGAGCAGGAGGGAGTCCCGCTTTCATCTGGAGCAGATGTAGGTTCCCAACTATTTTTTGTACATTTTTGTTCAAATAACCAGCGCATTAAGCAATTGAATAYACACCACATAGCTGGAGTGATGGAGAGGTGATACCCAACACAGCATAAAACTTGCAGAATGYTCACTTTTTATGATTTTAAAAGTAAATTGGAGTTGGGAGAGTGAGTTTACATCAGAGTTTATACATCCTTTGCATCATTGCTGAAATTACAGTTAGATTTACTGCGGGGTCAAACTGTGACCTAACAGCTCTGCTTTGACTATTAAATGTTAGTAAAATTAAAAACCAAACCAAAACAAAACCAAAAAGAACCGAAACAAAATTCAGAGTAAATTTAATGTCACAAAGCAATTTTGTGATTTTAATGCACCAAAATATTTGTCATTGGGAAAAGTTGCATTGCTCCTGACCCTTGACAAATRGATGCTTTATGTAGGCAGTGCTCCAACCCCTAAAAATTCCAGTGGCTGGAGAAACTGCATCCCCCAAACGAGACCCTGTGGCTGAGTGCGTGGGCACTCCTTTATATTTGACAGGCACCTTTGAAGCTGGCAAAAATCCATTCCATTGTCAAAGGTGGATAATCCAGGGAGCAGGTGATGGGCACACAGTTGATCCAGTTTAGCATGGGAAGCCCTGAGATTGATAAGGCAGCCATGAGTGTGAGTATTGGCCATCAGCACAGCAGCAGGACATCCCTGAGTGTCACCTCAAAGGGAATCCGAGGTGAGGGCACTGCCACGGCCTGCTCATGCATCAAAGTGAATCCTGCCTTTTCTCCCCACCTTTTTTGGATACTAGGCAAGGTCAGAGCTGGATAAAAGTGGTTTTGTTTAGACACTAGTAACCTAAGCAGTAAAATATTAGAGATTATTGACCAAACGGGAGGTGGAGCATATTCTGTTTGGATGGAGGGATARGATGCTGGTTTATGCTCCTGGAACAGCCTCCTGACATCTGACACGTCATTTTGTTTGTCTCTTTCCCCCTCAATAAAATATGTTTACTTCATTAACCTTACCAAAAGTCTTGAAAATCATCAAATGGCAAAGCAACAGAAGAATAAAACATTCTTCTTCACGTCTGTGGGTGAGCTCTGACTCCTGAGGCAGACATTGCCAGTTTGCAGGGAGATGAACACCGTGAGGAGCAGAGACAGCAGCTGGATCCTGCTGATTCACACCTTCCTTAGCAGCAAAAACTTGGAGCTGAGGTCCAGGGCACACAGCTGAGGAAAAATCTCTCCCTTGGCGTGATTTGGTGGATTTATTTGCAAATGCCCTCACAGAATCCATCAGGTACAGAATAAGCTCTGAATTTTCAAAACCACTTAATGGATTTCGGGATCCACTTGACATTAATAACAATTAATGACCTGTGCACACACATCTCCTTAACAGCTTTGACAAAATTAGGAGCAGTGTAGCAGCATATTTCAAAAAGCTTGTAGGGGAAAATATATTTGCATAGAGAACTTTGCAGTATAGGGAAAAATCCAAAATCTACAGCAAAAGCATGGTGTAATTCCTACTTAAGTGTTTTCAATTTGCTACTGTGTGTATAGCAAAAGAGAATTGCAACACTTTTCCATGGTAAGTTTAATGTCGTTTCCTTCAATGAGGGTAAATAAATTTGTTTTAAATTCCCCAGGGTTTTAAAAACTGCTTATTAGGTATGCAGTGATAGATGAAAAAATTGTTGGCTTMTTTTTTTTTCTAAAAAGATATTAAAATAACTTATTCTCAATATAGCTAAGTAATAATCCAAATGCAGTGAGGTGAGGAAATCTGAATCTCCTGGGAACTTCTAAACCTGAGCAAAAAAATTAAAAAATACCAGACCCACCAAACTCAGATCTTTGTATACTCCAAGTAGAGGCAGAGCCAGGAGCTGAGCGGGGAGATGAAGCCAGCTGGGTGGTRTAAATGCAGGAATTCTGATTTTCTCCAGCTACCTGGGCTTAAAGCTGGGCTGCTCTTTACTTTTTAAATTGACTGTCTTTCTGTAGCTTCTGGCAGAAAGTTACATGTGATAAAAGCAGGATGTGTGAACTTCTGCTGAATTCGCTTAATCCCAAAGGATTTCTCTGCTGTTTACTGTCACCTGGTTAGGTGCTATAAATCCAGTTGCACCTAAAAAATTCRGGCTACAGAAGATGAAGTAGTTAAAGCAGAGTGTGGCAATTTATACAAGCTGAACATGGAGGTGCTTGCTCATGTCACCAGAGTGCTTTGTCACTGCACCTGAGCCCTGTTTAGGCCACAACTAACCAAAGTCAAGTGGGAAAAAGTGAGATTTTATTTTTCCTCCTGGTTGACAAAATTGTCCCAGGCCATCCAAGAATATCCATGTGCAGTTAAATGATGATTTGGTCCTTTTCCTGTGGAAAACTCACCTTTGCAGGTATTAATTCAAGAAAACTTGTCTCGTGATGAAGGAACTTTATTTCTATTCTGAAAAAGCCAACTCTGCCAGGTTTTAAGCACAGAAGTTGATTTTATTAAAACCCTGAGGCAAGAAAGCTCATCTAAAATAGTCAAATGGAAATGAAAACTCCATAGGTAGGACAGAATAAAATCCTAGACTGAAAAGTTACCTCATCTTGATGAACTCCTTACCATGCTTACCAGATTAACTTTTTTTGGGTTAGCATTAGCTTTATTTAGTTATAAAGTAATTTACTTCTAGGATTGTAACCTTAGTGAAAAAACATCTTTAGTAGTGTGAGAAAAACACTCTTTGAGTCTTTTCTCATGGCAAAACTTAAAAAATTAAATTTATGTCACATCTTAATCTCAGCCTTTCTCCCAAAAGCAGCCATGCCCAAACGATTTGCTCTGCATTCACACTGGTGCAGCTGAGTAATGTGTGTCCTGGCACAGCCTGATCAGGGACAGTCCCAAAGGAACAGTCCCCAAATGGACAGTCCCCGGATGGATAGACCCAAGTGGACAGTACCAAAGGAACAGTCCCTGATGGATAGTCCCAAATGGACAGTCCCAAATGGACAGTCCCGAAAAGGACAGTCTCAGATGGACAGTCCCAAATGCAGAGCCCCCAAATGCACGGTCCCTGAAAGGACAGTCCCCAAAGACACAGTCCCAAATGGACAGTCCCCAAGAGATGGTCCCAAATGGACAGTTCCTATTGAAATATGATCCCAATATTACYGGGTGGAACRTGCCTGAGCTCGTCTGACCCTTGCTGCTGGACCAAAGGTGGCAGCCGTGGTGTTTCACCTCAGAGACACCYCTGGCTAGCTGTATGYTGCAGCTGGGCACTTGGAACAAGTCCAGGCGTGCAAGGACTCAGTGTTACCTCTGGTGGAAAGGCTTTAGGCGAGGTGAAGAGGAAAAGGAGACGGATTCTGCCGGAGGGTTCAATCCASAGTTTTATTCCATGGTCACAGATCTCCGAATCTTGGTAACAGTTCCCAACAGAATCCCAACTACATGGTCTCAGTGTCCTTTTAAGCTCAGGGGCAGGGGGAGGGAAGGGATAGGTGTGSCACCAACCAGGTGTGAGGGGGGGAGTCTCAGGGGACAATGACACCTAGATGGGCAAATGACCCCGGGGCTGAGGGGCATCTTCTGAACTGCACCAATCACACGACGCCCTTGCTGGAACGTTAAGCTTGACAGACAGCACTTAGCAATGGGCAAGGGGGAGGGGAAGGGAGAGGTTGGCACACCTGGGAAACTGGGATAGCTAAAACAGGATATTGCTTCACACTGCAACAAGTTCCCAAAGAGAAAATCCCAAAGAGACAGTCCCAARTGGACAGCCCCCAAAGGGACRGTCCCAAAGGCACAGTCCCAAAAAGGACAGTCTCAGATGGACAGTCCCAAATGGACAGTCCCCAAAAGGACAGTCCCAAAGAGACAGTCCCAAATGGACAGCCCCAAAGGCACAGTCCCCGAATGGACAGTTCCAAGTGGACAGTCCCCAAGTGGACAGTCCCYGAATGGACAGTTCCAAGTGGACAGTCCCAAATGGACAGTCCCTGAATGGACAGTTCCAAGTGGACAGTCCCCAAGTGGACAGTTCCCAAAGGAACAGTCCCAAATGGACGGTCCCAGATGGACAGTCCCCAAAGAGACAGTCCCAAATGGACAGTCACCAAAGAGACAGTCCCAGATGGACAGTCACCAAAGAGACAGTCCCAAATTGACAGTCCCAAATGGGCAGTCCCAGATGGACAGTTCCCAAATGGACAGTCCCAAATGGACCGTCCCAAGTGCACAGTCCCTAGGGGACAGTCCCACCCCTGTGCTGGTGGACAGTTCTAAGCATTGAAATACCTGAAGCTCTTCCCCTTTTTCCCCTGTTTACAGCAAACTGATTCTCCTCGGTGCTCCCGAGCCTTGGGTTTGGTGCTCCCAGCTGTGCTGAGCTCTCACAGGACAGAGCTGGAAAGGTCGGGAGGGGCAGGTGGGGTTTGGGGACACCCCRGTGACAGAGGGTGGGGCAGGGTGTGGGGCCAGAGCTGCTTTGCCAGCACAGATGCCAAGGTTTGCCCAGCACTGGGCACTGACAGGGACTCTGCCCCCACGGAGCGTGGCTGGGGTGGGGCCCTGGCTCTGGGCACAAGAGGGAAACAGGGGAGGGCACTTGGCCCCTCAGAGGGAACAGTGCCAGGGCAGGGCCACAGGAGAGCTGTGCCAGCCATTTGGCCCCTAAAAGGTTAATGGGAGATATCCCTGGACATTCTCTTTTCAAGGAGAGCTAAGAAAAAAATAACAAATAATAAGCTGATAAATCATTTCAAGGAGATACTGTAGCATTATGAAAAGTAGGCTTTGTCCTGGTAACCTAAGATATTTTCCCTAATGTCATAGTTTACAGTAATAGAGCTGTTAGAAGAGACCTTCAGCCAGAGASCAGATCTTGTCTTTCACTGTACTTTGATAGAGAAAGAGGAACAATGTGTCAATATGACAAGCATTAATTGGATTGAAAGCTAACTGATGGGTCTCCAAGTGTAATTGTAAGCAGCACACTTGTTGAACACAGCAGAGCTCCCTTCCTGCCCAGTCTTGACCCCACAGCACTCAACGTGTGATCGCTGACCTGTGAGAAAATGCCAAATCATTACTGGTGATCTGCAGCTGCACAGAAGTTGGGGCAGGTCGCCAATACCAAACCTAATCTGGATCACTTAATGAGCTGAGTTTAAATAAACAACATGTTTTTCGTGCCACCAGATGTAAAGTTGTTAGCCTAAGAATAGAGCAGCAGCTGGACTAAGGGGTGGGTGACAAAGTCATGGAAAGCAGTGACTCAGAAGAGGAATAATCAGCTGAAGATGAGCTCCTAATGAGATGCTCTGCCAAGAGGAGCTAATGCTTCCAAGGGTCCACAAAGCCAGGCACCAAGGAAGACAAGAGAGGTTTTATTACCTCTGTGTGGGCTCCAGGAAGTCTTCCTTGAGGGCTGGAACACACACCTTGGTGAGAAAACRCCCAAGGAACACAGTTTACTAAGAAATAAAAGGTGAAGGGACATTTTAAATGCATCTCTGGGAAGGCATATGACAGATTTAACCCTAAAGGGTGGTGAGGCTCTGGTGCAGCCTGAGAGGCTGTGGCTGCTCCATCACTGGAATTGTTCAGGACTGGGTTGGATGGGGCTTGAAGAAACCTGGGCTGGTTGAAGGTGTCCCTGCCCTGACAGGGGTGGAATGGGATGATCTTGAAGGTCCCTTCCAACCCAAACCATTCTGTGACTCCACAGATTTATCTGTGATTTATCTGGCAGATAAATTCACAGATTTATTCCACAGATTTATCTGTGATTTATGTGGCAGAGGGGTGTTTGGTAGCTGGACACCAGCACAGGTTGCTGTGCATTTTTAGGACTGGGGAAAGCTGTCCACTGGAGCAATCCACATGCAGTTTGCCARTTGTGGCAGAGTGCCTGTCACTGAGGAATCACTGGAAATATTTAATGAGATAATTTTTTTTTCCAAAGGAAACACTCTGGTTTGAACAAGCAATAATTCAGAGGAATCCGGCGGCCTTCATTAGGCAGGAATTGGGAGCAGGTTATGAGAACAGCTCCTGCTAGATTTGTTCTGGATAAATACAGAAACCCTGGGGCTGCAGGCAGGGGCGAAGGGAGGGGTGAACCAGGCAGCACAACCTGCACACTGCCTTGGCTATGCTGCCTGTGTGCTCCCAGAGAGGTGAAAAGGCTATTTTTACCCAACCTATTCCCCCTTCCCATATTCAACACTTTTTTTTTTGCATTATTAATATTTTCAGTGGGAATCCTGGCTGCCCTCAGCAGCACCAACCATGGGGCAATCAGCATTTGTGAACAGCGACCGAAACGTGCCTCAGACATTTCATTGCCAAGCTTTTGCTTCAACTCTGGCCTGTAAGAGCACCCTCAGCCACTGGGAAACTTAAACTCATTACAGAGAGAGAATGCAATCAAACAGCATCAGCTTTATTGCAGTCCCATGGCATTTGGAAAGTGTTGGGTGCCCACTGGGTCTTGTTGTTTAGGGGAAGCAAAGATTCTGGGCAGGCTTTATTGCTTCATTCATTTGTGTGGAGAAACCAGACTGGAGTTAAAATCCTTTAAGTGAAAAATTCAGGAAAGAAAAAAGGGGGAAACACAGAGTGGGGCTGAAGGAAGAGAGAGATTTCCAAGATTTTTTCTTATTCACTGTTGATGGTCACTTTCTTACTCACATCCAGAACAGAGTTCTGATGGCCACTTACCAATCCTTATCCTGGGGCATGATTTCTGATGTCTCWTGTGCAGCCTGAGTGTGTCAGTGACTGGGTCCTGGTGCCTGGTTAATCCCAGGGATAGCAGGGGGGGCTCACGGTGCCTTCTGCCTCTTCTGTTTGGCAGCTGTTTCAACAGCAAATGCTAATTCCTCTCTCAATGTTTTGCTCTTTCTGGGAATTTAAAAATAACTTGCCTAATGAAGCAGTGCTGAGCAGCTCATATGTCCAGACAGATAGGAGTGAAATGCTTCAGTTCAGAAAGCAAAGTCGTCYGTGGTGGCAGTGCCTTTGAACAAGTCCCCCAAGGCCCTTTTTCAAATAATCCCAGGACTGGCTGAAATTAATGCTGGAAGAAATTCAGAGAAAGGGGGGARAATCACGTCAAAGAGGCTGGGACTTGGGAAGACATTTCTGGGTGAGCTGTAATCAGGCCCATCCTCTGACATCCCTTTAGCAGTGCCATTTAATTACTCCTTCATGGACAGGGTTTGATGTATGTGTGCTGTAGCAGGGACATCCAGAACATGAAAGAAAAACATGGCACTTACTGAAGGCTTTTCAAAGATCAGTGGAGCTCCTTGTCCCTTGTTAGAGCAGCAAGAAGCTGAGCAGAGTGACAAAACTGCCTGTCCAAGGGTAACCACAAAAGCATGAGCAGAGACAATTACAGGCTATGGCAATTTTCAGCTTCTCCCTCAAAAACCACCTTGTTTTGTTGCACACCTTTGATTTTCTATCTCCTGCACCTGGAGGTCACCATCCTCATTTAAGTTTAGCCTGCAATGAGCTCATCTGCCCCAACAGGACAGGACACATGAGAACCATGAAGGTGAACATGGAACAGGAGCTGGAGGAATGATTACAGGAGCTGGGCATGATATGCTGGGAGGCAAAATTGCTGTGGAAGAGCAGGCATGGGAGCCAGGGAGATACCTGGCTTCTTCCTTGGGGCCARGACTGGAGTCAGAAAGTCTCTCCCTGCCCACTTGGAGCAGCCTTAGCCTCTTGCATTGATTGTTTTCTTGATCTAAAATGAAGTAATTTGCTGTTGGAATCTGAAATGTAGGGAACTCTCAGAACTTTGGRCTTGTAAGMTAAAACTTAGAATTAAACATGAGATTTGATCTGAGACCYTGGAAAAACCTTCCAAACTTAGGTACTAGAAGTGAGAATGTGGATTTATAGTTTAAAGCAGAGTCATGTTAAGCTAAGTAAAAAAAAAAGTTTAGAGTTTTAGAGTACAGTACTGTAGGTTTGTGTGTTATAACACAATTGGCTAAGAAAGTTTACACTGTAGCATGAGTCCTTAAGACAAAATATTTAAGGATTAGGTTAAAAACATAAATATCCTTGTTAGCAGTTTTAATTAGTTAATTAATCCTTAAAAGGTCTTGTAATTAGAGGTCTTGTGACCTTTTGAACCATGYAGTAAAAACATGAGCYGACCTCRCCCTTCCTACCTATGTAGAAGATAAGAAAAACAAATCACGTTATCTGAAAAACTCACAAGTCCCATCTCTAACTCATTCAAAATTCCTTCACAATTCCCCACAATTTGCAGTGCCATARTATTTATCATAGTATAAATGCTACTCCTTCTAATATTTCAATGATAAAACTCTCATTTTTTCTGCAGCTAGATGAATGATCATTACATTCTTCAAGTCAACTCTTATTTTTCTTTAATTGCTTCTGATGCTTTGGCACTGTTGAGAGACAGGATCTGCTCTCCATCCTTGGAGGCTGCTGGGGGAACTCAGCAATGTCCTCATCTCCACAAGAGCAGGTAATTGATCCTAAAAATCTGGTGGTTTTATTTGGGGCAGAAARGATGAGGAAAGTATCCATCAGAAGAGTTTTCCACACAGATATTCACGGTACAACCTAATGTTAATCCTACAAAAACTACAAGATCTGTATCACATATAGCATGTCCATGTGTTTTCATTGAATTGTGCTTAGAGTGCAATTCATCTTTCCCTCGAGYCCTGCGTCAAATCTGCCATGCTGCAAAAGGATGAAACGAAGCCAAACCACAGGGATCRTGTGTTACTTTGCTCTGTGCTCATGCCAGGGAAATGAAGGACTTCCACCACTGGGATTCAACTGCTAAAACCCAGGAGCTTCTGTCCCTCTGTACAGAATAATGAATTCCAGCATTGTCCTTCATCCTTCAGCCAAGAACGTGGCCTGTGTGATGTGCAGGGCAGTTCAGGCAGTGGCACATTTCCTTTTCTGTGCTGCAATCATGACCTAATTCCTAACTGTAGCCCTAAAATTAAACTGGTGATTGCTCCCAGCTTGGCCACCCAGCCACTGTTCTCCTTAACCAACACGAGTCTCCACCTCAGCCCATTCCCTGTAGGATGGCAGACTTCACCCCCTTGGCAATAATTGAGAGATCTGCACCTTTCTGTTCTCAAATCCCAGCTCCAGCATCAAACAGCCTTGGCCAGAGCAGARCAGAGACTGTCTCACTCACACCAGGAGCTGCATGGAGCTCTGGGATTCTGTAAGAAGAGTGACTTTTCAGCTCTTGGTTTCCATCATCTTGGTGTCATAACCCCAGCAGAGACTGGAAGCATCACAGAGGGGTCCTGCCAGGCACCCACCTTGGAGCAGAGCCAGGGCAGAGCAGGCGCCTCAAGCACGGATCCAGACCTTGTGCTCAAGGGACTTGGGGTGATGCTAAATCCCTCTGGGCACTGCTGGACTGGTTCCCCTCACTGAACACTACACCAGGGCTTCATTGGAGCCAGAAAGATCCTAAACAGTCTCCACAGCCAGCATTTTGCAGCGCTGTCTGATGGGAGATGAAGGAGGGATGCATTCCTTAAAAATAATCCTCCTGCTGGTAAATAATGTGATTTAGCAGGCTGCCTAATTCTCTCCCTCAGTATTAAACTGCCCTGATTATTCCTGGCTGCAGCTCTGCCCCTGTCCCTGCCCTGGCCTGTGTCCCCTCCTCTGCTGCAGCAGGGGCTGGTGTCAYATTAGCCCTGTTTTAGCAGCTGCCTGCTGTAAAAATGTGCCCTTATCTCTCAGACTGCAGTTTATGCTCAGTCTCTTTATTTCCCTTCATGTAATCATCAGACATTTCTGCGTTTTGTCGTGATAAATACCAGACTGTTGAATCTCTGGGACTGCCAAGAAATGCATCTCAACATAGCACAAATAGAGCTGCTATTTTTTTTTTAATTCCTTCCTTTATTTTAACATTTATTCCTGCTATTGTTGTCCTTAGAAGGATAAAGAGGGCTGCATCTCACTAGCCAGTTGCTCCAAATACATTAGATTAAAGATTAAATAACACGATAACCGAAGGCTATGAAGACTATATTAATATATTATATTGAGATAGTCAAGCAAAGATGTGATAATGTGCTATTCATTMTACAGGTGCGCCAGTGCTCACTACAGGATAAAATTAGATTGACTCATCTGCAGGTCATGTACCTTCTACAGCTCAGAACTGGCAGAGCTTTGCTTCTCTCTGCACTGAGAGAGGAGCGCATCAGTCCCAGCCCTCCTTGCACACACAGGTGTCTGTGCTCACACCACACTGCCCAGTGTAAGCCACAAAGGATCCTGGTCACCACTGTGGGAACCCAGCACATCCCTCTGCTGTCCAGGACAGCCAGGACCCCTGCCAGGGGGCTCAGAGACCCTGGCACAGAGCCCAGAACACCTGTGGGTTTGATTGTGACCCATGGAGCAAATTACCAACCTTAGATGAAGATCAGCCAGCCACAACAGTTTAGGTAGAATAATAGTGAAGTTATCATGGGGTGGRAAAGTAGATTTTGGGGTTTTTGGTGTGGGGGTTCAGGAGGCAAGATGGAGGGAACTGGGTGGGTCCAGCCTTTCTCCTTCTCCTTCTTGGCCTCCATCTTCTGCTGTGATGTTGGCACTCACAGATTGGTTTAGAGTAGAAGCTCASTGTCTAACACAGGTGATGGGTATTGGAAAGTGATTGTAAACATTGTACATGCAGTTTTTAGTATAAAGACATAACACTGCCCCGGGGGCAGGCAGAGGGCCTGGAACTGTCCTGCTGGACGGACCTCGGCAGGACAGGAGAAAGAATTTTATAGCTAAGATAAAATAAACAACCTTGAGACCAAGACATGAAGAGCCCTGACTCCTTCTTCAAGCACTGGGCTGGCAAAAGAGATTTTCTGACTCTTCTCGGGGTCACTGTGACCAGCTAGAGAGGCCCCAACAACCATAGCCTTGGCTCAGGACATTTTTCCCATTCCCACTCTTTAAATGCCACAGGTTTCTCTTTCCCCTGCTCTCTGAGAAGAGAAGATGTGCAATGTGCAAAGAGATCCTGATGCTGGGCACCTCCCTGAAGTGCTGATACTGAGAGGCAAACTCAGCTCACACAAACAGTCACTGCCAGGCTGAACAGGCAGCATGGCTCTGTGTTCCCTGTTTTCCTTGATATCCACATCCCACCTTCCAGCCACCCTCTTGAGGCACGTCTGCCACRCACCTGAGCTGTAAAACACCTCTTGCTCCTGAGAGCATTAAGTACTTTTCTCTCAGCGAGTGGATTTGCTGTCTGGAGCTGCCTTTATCACCACTCACCCCTACTGTTATTGCCATTAAAAGGTTGGGAGCCTAATACTGCATAATCATGTAGTCTGAGATCTCAAAATGAAATCTGAGGGTAAAGAAAAAAGAGGTGCAGGTATAGGCAAGAAGTAGAAACGTCTCTTGTGCTTCTCATGGAAAACAAAGAGGTACAAGATGTAAAATTCCACAGAAACTCACCTGTGTTTGTTAAAGGGATCAGTAAGTGCCTGCACTGTCATTTTGGCAGCCTGGGTTATCTCCCTGGGTAACTCATCTGCAGGAAATGCTCTCAGATGGGTGCCCTGTAGGTGTGTCAGCTGGCTGGTCTCTCTGGATAACAATCACTTCTCCTTCTGCATTTTAAGATAGCTCAATATAGAAATCTTAAAAGAACAATCCAGTTAGGAGTTGTGATACCTTGTGGTATCACACAAAAAGATAAAAACCATTCAGTTTTAGCACTGCCAAGAAAATGAACTCCATCCCACCCAAAACCAGCACACTGTCCCAATCCTGGGATGGGGAAGGCTCTTCAGTGACAGCAAATGCTACTRGAAAAACAAAAACCCAGACACTTGTTTTGCATTCAACTTGTCAGAGCTTGATATTTTTGGAATCTTTTTTTCCCCCCCTCAATTAGATGAAATTTGTCACAGAGTTCAAAAGTTATGGAAATGGTCCAAAAGACAGGCTGGTGATGCAATTGCAGAAACTCTCTTTTCTTAGCAAATCAACTTAAATCCCCTAATGACTGGAGAAATGATGCCACAGCCCATTAGTTGGTGGCCACTTACATTCCAAGGTTACTGTCACTGATGAGAGGGAGAGGATGGCTGAATCCTTCCTTTCTCATAATTAAAGCTCATGAGCTGCAGACTCATTTCTGAGGTGCTCCTTCCTATTGATCTGTAATGCCACTTTAGAGATTCTAACTAATAATATTAGATTTTCATCAACTCAGATTTGGTCGTGGATGCTGCTTTCAGCTGAAAAAATCGAGTTAACTGCCTCTTGCCTTTTTCCTATTTATATTTTAACTGCATTGTGTGAGAATAATGTAACACCTTCATTCAGACAGAATTAGTCACTGACTTTATGTCGAAATCTTCAGCTTGTAGTAATCTCACCCACATTCAGCCAAGCAGGTAAGCACATACTGAAGTCTACAATTAAAATCCTTAATTAAATCCTTAAATTAAGCACATACTTAAATGCTTTGCTAAAGAGGGATATAATCTCCAACATGCTCAAGATAAAGTGTATGTTTAAGTGCTTTATTGAACCAGTGCTTTTGCTGCAACAAAATGTACATTTGCCAAGCAAAAGCTACTCCTATAGGTGTAATTCCATAAAAACTGGGGGATGGGGGAGCCTGTGGGCATTTATCAACATAAACCACACAGCACCTCTCCTGACAGATCACACCTGGAATGTTGGGAGGTGTAAGAAACCTCTGGGATGGGATGTTGCCAGTGGATCAGCTGTGCAGGAGCTGGACTGTGCTGGACAAAGGCCCAGCTTGAATGGCTGCTGGGGTCCACATGGCTGAGATTTTGGGCAGGTTTGGGCTCTGTGTTGACTTTGAGGACGTTAAATATATTTCTAAGTTTGAAATACATTTAAGAGAAGCACTTATGAATACCCCAGACAGAGAAATTCCCATTTTTTTCCCCTATTGACTTCTTGCATGAATAGATACAAATTCATCCTCAATTTAAGTCATTACCTGATATCTTCTAGAGGCCTCCAGCCTGCCAGTGTGTCCCAAACTATCCTGTGGAATTGTCTGCCAAATTCTGTTGCTACTTTGGGACGTGGTGAAGGCCCCTAACCAACCCCAGAGACACTGAGTGTCACCCTGGTGTAACCCAGGGCAGGTTTGTCCCCAGGGCAGGTTTGTCCCCATGCAAACTCTCCCCAGAGGCAGCAGCTCAGAGGACTGGGCAGGACAGAGAACTGGTGATATTAAATTACATCCCAAATAAAATCTGACTCTGCCTTCACTCACAAGGAGAAGCCACCGGGCCATGCACAGACATGGATGACGGCTCATCCAGAATTTACAAGTGTTTTAACTATATGTGCTTTTATAGAATATAAATGCAGTAGATAAACACAACCCCATTTACCAGGTCCTTTCTGTAGCATGGCTCTGGTGGATGGAGGCTCTGCTCGTTTGATTAAATGTGTTTTGGTACCGCTCACACTGAACGTGGACCGGYCAGCGTGGGGCTGTGTCAGTGCTTGAGAAAGCACGAGGTTGAACAGGGTCCCCAAAATGAGTTTTTGAGCAACATTACCCTGATTTATGGAGAAAATATGCAATAATAGCTCAGAGAAACAGCAGCCTTCCAGTTTGTTCCAAGCCCTATCCAACCTGGYCTCGAACACTTCCAGGGATGGGGCAACCACAGCTTCTCCGGGCAAACGAGTGCCAGGGCCTCTCCACCCTCAGTGTAAAAATTTCTTCCCTACATTGAGTCTGAATCTACCTTTTTTCAGTTAAAACCATGCCCCAACTCCCCTGCTGAGAAGTCTCTCCCCCAGACTTGCACTAAGGAGCTGGAACATTTCCAGCCCATGGGTCACAGGATTGATCCCACATGGGACACACCTGATGGTTTTGGTGGCCGTGGGCCTGGCCCAGCCCTCTGTGTGTTTTATTTATTGGAGAGTTTCTAGTGCCAGATGAAGCTCAGCCCTTCCCAAAGCTGGGATTGCTGATGGGCTTCCCTGGAGCACGGCCCCACTCCAGCCATGCCCTGGGCTCCAGGCAGCAGGATCCACACGGCCACTGGAGCACTGAGATCCCTCCTGGCCCCACTTTACTCATCTGAAAGCCCTCTGTGAACACAGGCAGCTTGCAGAGCTAGCAGCTCTGCTTTTGGGGATTATTTCCCAGCCCTTGCCAAAGGGATCCACTTGCAGAACACAGTGTTCATGTCCTGCTTTCTGCTGGCAGGGCTGGGAATGACCCAGCCTGAATCAATGCCYCTTCCTTCATTGCTCCTATCAATACTAATAAAAGGAATTGTGGTTTTTAAGACAATTAAGTTTTATTCCTTTTCCACAAGAAACTGAAGACACACACGATCCTTCCTGGGAAAAGGCCAGTCTGGGAGTGTGCTGGGCCAGTCCAGGGACAGTGGGCTGGGAGGAGGCTCCGCTCCCTTCCAGCCTCACCTCTGCACCCAGGGAGGCAAAGCCTGAACTCTGCCTTGCCTTGCTGAAGTTTCCATTTCTCAGTTCAAGCAGCCCCACTTCCCAGCAGAAGCGATCCAAGCCTTTTTTCCCACTTTTSCCCACCTCCCTCCCTGATGTGCTTCCCACTAACGAGCATCAGCCCAATTAGGGGGGAGCCTGGAGTGCCCTGGGAGGGGGCAGTCAGACAGATTTGGTTAAAGAAACGATTCCTAATATTCAATAAATGGCAGTTTTAATTTCTTCTTCATACATGATCTTAAAATGAGATTTTAAATTTTTTTATTTATTCCATAAACAATATAACAAAACTCAGCAAGTTAACAATATGACGTTTTCACCATACAGAGTCAGTCACAAATATTTAAAACCTTTGCAACAAGAACAACAAAACCCAAAATATTACAAGAATAATTTACAAGAGGATCTATAAAACAGCAAAGCGCTCACAAATTTTCCAGTTTCCTTTACACAATATCACTACACTCTTTCACAACATTTCTTTTTATTACAAAATTCCCAACAAAAGTTTAATTTTTTTCTTTGTATTTTGGTTTTTAAAACCAGAAACTCTTAAGTATACATCCTTTTATTAACACCCGAAGGTGCAAAAAAAGGGAAACCTCACACATACAAACACTTCACAGCACTTTTCTAAGAAAAATATACACTTACAAAATATTTTACAAATTGGCACACTTAAAAATATACAAGATTTTGTAGGCGTCTTAGAGTGATCCTTAAGAATTATACTTCAATTGACTCTACAGAATATTTATAAAGCTTATTCTAAAAGAAAAAAGGCAAATCATTTCCAAACATGTTAAAATTGCAGTGTAAAATGTGGAACAGAAATGGATATGTTACATTCATAAAAAGGGCCATTTAATAGTTCTTAAATGCTCGAGGGGGGGAATAAAAGTTTTCTTTAGCACCATAAAACAGGAGCAACTTCCTAACGAGGTGCCTCTAGTTCTATGGAAGGGAACTCAAGGAGCAGTACATTCACATCTCTGGAGGCAGCAGTCGAGGCGCCCGGCGGCGCCGGGGCAGCGGAACAGAGCAGCTCCTTGGATTTCTACCCTGCTTCCCACCGGGAGTAAGAGACAAAAGGAGTTTCACTGGTACCTTGGTTTTGTGTTTGTGTGTGGTTTTGTCTAGGTTTAAGTCTTCCCTTTGTGCTTTAGAAATGGACGTCTGTTTGTCTGTCTAGCTAGCGAAGGGTAGTGAAAAGACCAATTTTATTTCTCGTTTCCTTTTGCACCAAGTGTTTAAAGGCTCAGTAAACGTGTCTGGCAACCCAAGCGTCCTGCGAGATGGAGGGAATCCTCCTGCTTCACATCCCAATTCCCTTAGATGGCTGTTACTCCACTGTCATTAGTGTCACTTGTTTACCTGAGAAACAGATTTGAAAAGCCTTGCTTCTACCACAGACATTGTACTTGGTTTATTTTATATATTTTTCTTTTTTTTTTTCTTTTTTTTTCTTTTTTTTTTGCATTATTTCACATGCTGAAGAGATAAAGAGGCACATTCTCCAATAGATGTCAGTGGTTTGAACCATGCAACCTCCTCTGGACACCCTGGGAGCTGCACAGGCAAAGTCCAACACACTGAGCTGAGAAAGTAAAGGCCTGATCCTGCACCAACCCAAGTCCACATTCCTGATCCTCTTCCCACTTACACTGACTTCAGGGGAGTTCTCTTGGGACTTGACGTCACTGGCTGGGAAAGCACTTGGGAGTGAGCTCCCACCTAAGTGCTCTGCTAGATTAGGAGCTTAGAGAAAGAACATGGTCCAGCAGCTAATGATGACAATGCTTAAAACATCTTTATTTTGGTTCCTGGCTTGTTTGGCCCATACTGCTGAAAAAATTAACAGCAATCCTGATTTTTGAAAAGAGCAAACGGTGTGGTAATGGTTTCTCCAAGCAATCACCAGCCAGCCTTGGCTTGTCCTCTCCAAGCCAACCCAGCCTCAGCAGGACAGCACAGCATGGCAGGGACAGTCCTGTGGCTGCCCCTGCTCTCCTCTTGCTCCTCTTCCTCCTCCTCCCAAAATGCCTGGCTACCTCTGGTTCACAAGTCATTATTCTCATGATGTTTTTTAAAAACATCCATCCTCCTATGCTAAAAAAAAAAAAAAGCAAGATGTAAACCTGGTAAGATGTATTTTGTAATAAAAACCCAAAAGGTTTTTATTTGATCCCCATCACTGATATTTTTCTATTTACAAAACCTCTAAATTCAATTGATGGCCGTGGGCTGGGCTGGCTCCTGCTGCAGGATTCCTTTCTGCAGGACATCTCTCCTATTCCTGTGCCATGGGAGACCCGTGCTCCTGTGGCAGAGTGGTTAGTACCACCTTGCCCTGTGGAATTCTCCTCTCAGATGGATTTTACAACCTTTGGAAGTGCCTGGTCCCTGCTTTGTAACACCGGTGCCAATTCTAAGTCACCCAAACTCTGGTGACACCATGGCTCAGCAGCACTGCTGGCACTGTCCTCCCATCCTGCCCCCGAGTAGGAGTGAAAAGAGATGAAGCAGAAAAGACATTTTAAGGGATGCTGCAGAATAAACATCTTTTGTGTGGCTTGGCTTCATCGCTCCCAAGAGCAAAATGAGCTCCTGAAGCCCAACGAGGAGATGCAAGAGGAGGATGGAAGCTGCACTGGGACTGGGCAAGAGGATGGGCTGAGGTGGGAGCCAGCACAAGCAGGGCAGGGAGCCCCAGGGGTGTRGGGTGGCAGCTCTTAGCAGTGCCATGAAAAACAAAAATGCAATTGGAGAACAAGAGCTTGTATGGTGAGGGATGAGGCAAGGGTGGGAAGTGAAACCCTTGAGGTAGCGATAGGCAGGTGGAGATGAATCCTAGGAAAGTAAAGTGCCGGCTCCTCAAGGGGTTGATCAGGAGGATCCCCTGGGAAACTGCCCTTGGGGACAAGGGAGCACAACAGAGCTGGCAGATCTTTCAGCATGCTTTTCATAGAAAGCAAGAGCTCTCAATCCCCAGGTGTAAGAAATCAGGCAAGGAAGGCAAGGGATTGGCCTGGCTGAGTCGGGACCTGCTGGTCAGGCTGAAGRGCAAGAGGAGATGCACAGGCAGCAGGAACAGGGACGGATATCCTGGGAAGAGTACTGGGATACTGTCAGGTTGYTCAGGGACAGGGTGAGGAAGGCAAGGTGCAGATGGAGCTGCACGTGGCAAGAGACATGAAGAATAACAARGGCCTCTACAGGTGCGTCAGCATGAAAAAGAAGGGTCAAAGCAGGTGTGACACAACTGGCAGACTGGCAACAATGGATGAGAAGGCTGAGGAAACCTCTCTTTCCCTCTCCCATGAGTGGTGGAACCATAAGACAGGGATTGGAGAAGCAAAGCCCCTCCCACTGTAAGACAAAATCAAGTTTGTGACAATCTGAGGAACCTGAATATACCTAAGACTATGGAACCTGATGAGATGCATCCCAGAGCCCAGGGGGAATTGGCTGGTGGAGTTGCCAAGTCACTCTCCACAGCATCTGAAAAGGCCTGGCAGTCAGGTGAAGCCTTGGGTAACTGGGAAAATGAAACCATTGAACCAGTGCCCTGTCAGCCTCCCCTCTGTGCCTGGGAACACCAGGACCAGACCCTCCTGGAAACTCTGCTGGGGCTCATGGAGGACAGGGAGGGGCTCAGGACAGCCASCACAGCTTCACCAAGGGCAAGTCCTGCCTGGCCAGCCCAGTGGCCTCTCGGATGGAGTGACTGCATCCATGGACAAGAGAAGGGCTCCAGATGTCATTTGTCTGGACTTCTGTAAAACCTCTCACACAGTCCCCCACAACACCCTTCTAAACTGAAGGGATGGATTTGAAGGATGGAGTGTTCAGCAGATGAGGAATTGGTTGGACAGTCACATCCTGAGGGCAGTGGTCAACAGCTCACTGTCCAGGAGGACACCAGTGGTGAGTGCTGTCCCTCAGGGGTCTGTCCTGGGACCCGCAATGTGGAGTATCTTCACCAGTGAYGTAGACACTGGGATCTTCACCAATGATGTAGACACTGGGATTGAGTCCCCTCAGCAGGTTTGCAGATGACACCAAACTGAGTGGTGAGGTTAACACACCTGAGGGACAGAGTGACATCCACAGGGGCAGGGACAAGCTCGAGAAGTGGGCCCAGGGAAACTTCAGAAGGTTCAACAAGGCCAAATGTGATGTGCTGCACCTGGGATGGGGCAGTCCCTGGGATCCACAGGCTGGGAATGAAGGGATTTAGAGCAGCCCTGCCAACAAGGACTTGAGAAAGCCAATTTTTTATGAGGGTGGTGAAACGCTGGCTCAGGTTGCCCAGAGAGGTGGTGGCTGTCCCCTCCCTGGAAACATTCAAGGTCAGGTCAGACAGGGCTCTGAGCAACCTGGTCTAGTAGAAGCTGTCCCTGCTTTTTGCAGGGGAGTTGGACTGGATGGCCTTCAAAGGTCCCTTCCCACCCARATACTCTGTAAAGATCAAAAGGGAGGAGGGCAAATGGTCAGCTCAWGGCAATTTCTGAATTTTGGGGTCAAGCAGCAGAGTGATGACCTTTTCAGACACAGGGAATGAAAAGGAATTCCCAGTGCCACACCATGAGGGACCCAGGCTCTTTAACATCTCCCCAGCAGAGATTTTTGGAGGACATGGGATGACCACCAAAGCTGTCAGCAACTGGAATGGTAGAAGGACTGAAGGAGAGCAACAAGGCAGCTGGAACTTGTGATTAACACCGTTCTGAAACACCCAGCTGGGCATCCATGGATAAAACAGTTGATTTGTTTCATGCCTGATCTTYAGCCCTATTGCACATTCCTCAGATGCAGTAAGTATTGCTATCCCATCCAGTACAAGGGGTTTTATTCTGAGTCCCATACTCACAACATTAACCATAAGGAGCACAGTGCAGGCCAGGTGAAATGTGCTTTCAACTGACGGTTCTGGGTCAGAAAGAAGGTCTGTGCCACATCCCAGCCCTGGGCCTGACCTGTCTCTGTAAGAGCAGCAGCCAGAACATCCAAAAGAAGGGAGCTGCCAGCCCCACTCCTGCAGCACGTGGGGGGAATGCTGAAAAACTGGGATATGCCAACACCACAGCAGTGGTTGGAGCTTGTAGTATGTGATGAGCCTGTGAACAGAAAAGAGAGCTGCTGGGGAAGCAGGGAGAGCGTGGTGGCTGCAGGCCAGCCCAGAGCCCAGGGATGGAGGCCCACCACAGCTCTTGTCTCCAGAGTAAATCCTGAGCATCTTCTGGATCTCCCTCCTGGAGGMAGAGCTGGGGTGGGACGCTGCATGCCATGGGGCAGCAGGGACCACTSTCATCCATAGCAACCCACTCCAGGCAACGCCAGCATTTATTCCATGAAGAAATGAACTTACAGGATGTTTTTTTAATTACTAATTTTTTTTTTTTTTTCAGAGTTCATCCTTTCATCTGTTAAATAAAACACAATGCAAATACTGAGCTGTCCTCTCTGGGATCACAGAGCTGAACTGAGCTGCACCCCAAGATCTGTAAGAGCTGAAAACATTATTCTAAACGAACACTCTGCATCTCCACTTTGATTTTAAGTGATCGCTCTGCTTTTCTGCTAAATTAACTTAAACCAATTCTGCTGCTTTGCCTGGTGTGTGGGTGGAAAAAAACTGACTTGGGAGGAAACCTGAGCCCAGTCCTGCCCTCTGTGTGACACCACATCTACTCCTGTGGCCGTATCAGCAACGTGATCTGTCCACTGCTAGAAGGGCTCCTCTTCCTCACCGCCTGCTACTGCATAAGGCGTCCAAGCCTCACTTCCCTCTGCTCCCAATCGCTCCCAGGGCTCTTGCATTTCAAGGTTTTTCATGAGAAATCAGCAGCAAAATGCACAGGCTCTCAGTTGCACAAGGAAAATAGATCTTTGTTGGGTTCCTTATTCTCGTGGAGGGCGAGGGTGTGGTGAGGAGGGTTACAAATAAGGCCTTTTGAGAACACATTTAGCATTCAGTACTTTACGCTGTCTTAATAAAGTCCAGTCATGATCCGGCCCTGATTGGTGAGATCACAAAKAGCTCCATTGGTTGTATTTGTTTCATGAACTGAATCAAAGAAAAGGTTCAGAGTTGTATTTTAAATGAATGACTCTGCTTTTGAAAGTTCAAACTATATTGGCATCACAAGGTTAGACATGGAGGAAACACCAAAGCCATGATGGGAGAGCGCTTCTGACAGGCTCTGCATCGAAAATGTTTAAGAAACTATTCAAAGGAAAAGTGAATAGCACTCAATGTATGAAATGTATTAGTTCTGTTTTTATACCTATTTCAGAATTTATCCCAGGTTCTTATAAAATATATAAAACTGAGATACAAAGAATTAGCAATGTAACTTTGCATTTCAAATGATCTTCAGCTACAGGTTTTGCTTTAAGAAAACAGACACTTGAAAAGCAGCTGTTCTGTAGTCTCTAGATGCAGACACTTGAGTTCCTGGCAAACTTACCGTCAGTGGTTTTCTGAACTCCTCCACCATTGCAACTCTCTCCTATAATGAAACTCAACATTTCACCATTAAGTTTTTCTGCTCGTGGTTTCAAAGAGAGGACGTTACCATTTCCCAGCATCGGTTTCAAAGTTCCTTTTTTTCTTTTTTTTTTTCCCCCCTTTTTGTTTCCTTTTTTTTTTTTTTTTTTTTAGCTTTAAACCACAGGGTGAATCCATGAAATGAGGTAAGTAAATTTGGCACACTTCTAGTCATGTCCATAAAACTTTTGGTAAGTTGTATCAGTGAACAATATCGTTTTTTGTCGTGAGTTACAGGTGCTTTCGAAGGGGGATGGTTAGTACTTAACAACTGGAATGTTTCTAGTAAAACCAAAAGGCATAGCTGCAGAAAACACTCACAACCCAATGTTGATAGAGAAGTAAAAATATATACAATACAGTCACTTGTTCATAGTTTGGCACAATTTTTTGTTGTTGTGGGTAATAGTGCATAAACTACTGTACAACAGTATGACTTTTAAAACAGTCTTTCACAGAGAATACCAGATTAGGTTTGCTTTCAAATAATAAAATTCCCACAATTTCAAACTCTTCATTTCAGCACTTACATTTCAACAGACCACAAGGCAGATTTTGAAAAGGAACCGATGGGGGAAAAAAAAGAAAAAACAACCGGGAAAAAGAAATTGTAAGAAAAGAACCAAACATCAACCGTCTTTCTAGAAAAGGGAGTCTCTTCTTCAAATACAGGAAAACCCAAAAATGCTGTTTCTGCTTTAAGAAGAATGGAGTCTGATTCCCTGCAGGAAAAAATCAAACATTTGATGCCATCTTAGTTAGCTCGTCCGGAGTCACCACGACGGAGCGAACGCGCTAAAGGCGGGCGGGTAGAGAAGATGCAGCTTTAGATGATGCAGGTTAGGAGACACAACAGCAGAGGGGGCCAGAAAGCACTCAAAAATTGCCACGTGAAGCTCAATTAGGAACGAGTTCTCATTTGCAAAGTAAAGAGCCTTTAAGTTTTGAGATCTTGGCTTTTGGATGCAGAACCTCTTTTTTTTTTTTTTTTTGTTTTTTTTTTTAAAAAATTTTCAAAAAAAAAAAAAAAAGTCTTTCCTTGTCAAAATCATTAAAAAGAGCGTGTAATCTTTTTTTTATTTTTTTTTAGTTTTTGTTTTTGTTTTTCTCCCAATAAATAAGTAATTAAAAACTGAAGAAGCCAAACAGCAGAAAAGAGTAGCCTTGTTAGTTTTTTTAACCCCAGCCAAGCCAGAAAATTGGTCATTCTTTTAGGTAGCTTGCAAGTCATAAGTATTTTCATGCATTTAAAAAYAATAATTAAAAAAACCAAACAAACAAAAAAGAAACCAACCCCAAAACCAACCAAAACTGTAAAAGGGGAATGTCTTTTTTTTTTCTTTTTCTCATGCAAACTTTTGCTTTCAGGAAGGAAAAACTGAGGAACAGCGGGTCTAGCAGGTGGGAGGGAGGTTAGGGGCATTCCAGCCAGTTTGGTGCAGCATTACCTCAGTTTCTCAAAAGCAGCTGTCACGGGTGGGTCCTTGTGGGGCTGTTCGCGGTCCGTCCGCTTGATTTTACAGTTCTCATCCCTCAGTGATTTCGAACTGGATTTATGACGGTAGAGTTTTTTATGGGTAGGTCCATTATTGCCTAAAGTGCTCAGGTTACTATAGTTTTTATCAAAAAAGGGAGCGTGAATGTCCGTGGTGAACCCGGTGGAGCAGTTGGGGCGCCCGGGGTCGCAGGTCACAGCTTTGCTGTTTTTGCTTGAGCCCTTGTTGTTTGACTTGTGGTTCTTCGCCGCCCCCGGCGAGCCACCGTTCGCCTTCTTCTTCGACTCTTGGGACGTCCCTGCCAAAATTTTAAGAGTTTTCAGTTTCAGGCTGTTGGACTCCGGTGACCGGAATATGTCTGGAACGCTGTTGTGGCCGACGGGCCCCCACAAGGGCTCAATGGAGGCCATCATAAACCTCTGCACATCGGCCATTCCCGACGCGATGTTGGACAGGATGTTGGAAGGCTCCTCGAACTCCCTCTGGTCATCGTCCAGGAGGCTGGTGGCGTTGCCCAGGCTGGCTTCTGACCAGCCCGTGCCCCCCTCTTTTCCCAGTGCCCACTCTCCAGAGAGCCCGTTGTGCTTGCCCAGCTTCACCCCCGCCGGGCCGCAGTGCTGAGGGCCCTCAGCCACGCCCTTGGTGGCCGTGGCCACGGTGCCCAGCTGAGTGACCAYCCTGCCACCAACAGCTGGAGGCTTCTCGCCATTGACTCCTGCTGCATTTTTCCCTTTCCTGGTGGATTTGGGTGCCTGCCTGGAGTTTTTCCCTTGTGGCTTATCGGTTCCTTTGTTGGTTTTGGGTGATTTTTTCCGGGTGGCTTTCTGGGAAGAGCTTTGGTTTGTACCCACATTCTTGCTGGATGAACTTTTCCTCTTCGATTTTGACACTTTGCTATTGGTGCTAATTTGACCAGATGGCTCATTAAATGTTGACAAGCATGGACTCTTTTCGAGAAGGCTGACAGAATCTTCATCGTTGAACATATGGAACTGGAACTGGTGATTATTTAAAGCAAACCCATTATCTGCCTGATCCTCGGTCTGCAGGACCCCACAGTTCCACTTGACCTTCTCAGAACTGTTGAGGGAGGCCTGGGGGCTCTCCTGAAAGCCCTTCAGGGTGCCCAGAGGCTTGGCATCRGAGCCAGCTATCTGTGGGGACAGGTTGGGAGTGTCTGGAGGGGACATCTCCGAAAGCGACGACTGGCGGAACCTATCAGGCGTGAAGTTGGAAATGTCTAAAAGGTCCGTGGACTCCTTCAAAGGGGTGATTTCATCTATGCTCTGCTGGATCACTAGCTTGGGACTGCAGTGGGCCAAGAAATCATCATTAATATCATCCTCGCCGTCCTTTTCACAAGACTTTAAACTTAAAGAACTGTAATTGCTAGAACTAACTGACAATGAACCCACTGAATCAAAACTAATGAGCCTGCCATCATCCGTACTGAGTGTACCTCGTTGGAAATGAAAGCGCCCCTCTCCATTATTGAAATGACATGACTGATAAGAATCATCAGACTGCACTTGTTGGCTATCCGGCATGTAATTTTTTTGGTATAGCAATTTGCCGCTATTCAGATTGACTTGAGTGTATCCAGAGGCGGGGAGGCCRTCCGTGCCCGGCGCGAACTCGCTCGGCATTCCGGCCGCCTCCGGCACGTCCCCGGGGAAGTCCTGGCGCTCGCTGCCCTTGCTGGCYGGCCACATGCTGCCGAAGCCGCCCTGCTCCATCTCCAAGTGGCCGGGCGACTGCTGCAGCTCCGACTCGGAGGGCGGGGAGAGCACGCAGCTCTGCGCCGGCTGCAGGGACGGGAAGGGCTTTTCTGGCGGGACGATGCTGGGGAGCGGGTGCTGCTGCTGCTGCTGCTGCTGCTGCTGCTGCTGCTGCTGCTGCTGCTCGGAGGGGTGCTGGGCGAAGTACGGGATACCCGTGTTGCTCGACAGATCTGAAGCATCTAACAACGTCTGCAGATACCCTCCGGGGATCAGGGGTACATTGGTGGTGATATTAGCAGATGGCAGAGGCTTGTCTGAAGAGGAGGTGGATGGTAGGAAAGGAGAATTTTTAGCAACCTTATCCTCGTGGCACTCTGGGAGATGGGAGCTGTCTGAAGCACAGGGACTGTTTTCGTCCTTCAGACACGCAGCAGAGTCCTGGTTTTCCAGTGCTGGGGAGTCCTCTGCCGTACTGGTGGCAGCTTTAATCTTCTTGCACTTCAACCTGGCCTCACTTTTGAATTTGATTCTGCGGAGCACTTTCCGCTCCGTCCCCTTGTGCTCCCGCTCCTGCGGTTTGCATTTCACGGCGATGCCCGCGATGTCGTGGACGTGCAATCCGTTGGCACAGCTGGGGGTGGCAATGGCTAACGCCGGCAGCCCTTTCAGGCCCACGTCCTCCTTACTGCTGCAAGGCTGCTTGTGATCAGAGGAGCAAGAGCCCAGCTTGTTCACTGATTGCTCGATGGCTTTAATTCTTTGAATCCGGTGCCTGTTTGCTAGCTTGCATTTTCGCTTCCGTGGGTGAGGGAGGAACGAAGCATCTGAGCCGTTAAGATAGAAATTCTGCTTGTGGTAGAGAGACGATCTGAGCAAATCCAGCCGGCTCTGCTGCCTCTCCTGCCAGAAGCCCTTCAGTGGGGCCAGCTTCTTGTATTTGCTGAGCAGCTCCTCGTTCAGAGTAACAGTTGTCTCGTTGGCATCCACTTTGCTGAGCTTCACCAGCATATGCTTCTCCCCTTTAAACCTGTTAATGATGATGTACTTGATGATCACGGGGGGCTCCTTGCGAGAGACTTTTCGCCGTTTCTTGGGGCACCACTCGTCGTCGTCCTCCTCCTTGGGCCCGTCCGGGAGCCACTCCTTCTTGTCCAGGATCTTCTCGTTCTCGATGGAGTCCACATCGTACAGGTAGTCGTCGCTGTATCGCACTTTCCTCTTGGCCCGCAGCCCGTAGTTCTGCTGGATGAAGGAGCCGGAGTGGTCCCGGGCCAGGTACCGGCTGCAGTCCTTGATGTCCCGCAGCACGTCGTAGGAGGACTCCGTGCAAGTGCTGTCGTCGCTGAACTCCCCGGAGTCCTCTGTGGAATTCACCGAGTCCAAGAAGTGGCTCCTCTTGGAGCCCACGTACTGCACCATCTCTGTGCTGTTGCAAGATTTATTTAAGGCAGCTTTCTCCTCCTCCTCACCGTCCTCTTCCTCGCCGTCCTCCTCCTCCTCCCCCCAGATGATGCCTTCCTCGGATTTGAATTGAGAAGGGTCAGCGGCACCGCTGGGCCCCCTTTTCAGGGTGCTCCTGCTGTCCCTTTTGGTGCAGTTGCTGAACACGCTGGGGAAGAAGTTGAACTGGGCGTCCTCTTGTAGCGTGGTGGTCTTCTCCCGCACATTGTCCTGGAAAGATTCGTATCTAATCTTTAGGGAGCAGACATCACTTCCCAAGGTGGAATCGTCATCATCGAACATGTAATTGTCCACGTCTTCCTCAGAAAACAGATTTACAGAAAGCTCATTTTTGGAGCAGAGGTCAAGCAGCTCAATTTTACTTTCACTAATGAAAGATTCAAAATAGCCCCATTCCTGGTTGGGATTTGTTAGTAAAGGTTCCTCACCATTGCATTTGTCTAATAGTAATCCCTCGTAATAATTTTTCTGAGTGGGGTCCTCTGAATCACTGTCAGATTTCTCTGCATCTCTTTTGTCCGCTGCCCTCGATTTATGCATAGGGAAGCTTAAAAGCTGGTCTGAAAGCAGTTGATCCCCGTATCTCATGGTTTCTCCTGTGCTCATGCAGTGAATCCCTATATCAGAGACCGAACAGGTGTCATAATCCCTATTTATATCCCCCACTTTCAAGCTTATTCCCGGCTCCGCATCGATGCCGTCCTTGGATTCAATGAAGCAGCCCAGGCAGGTCCGGCTCGGCTGCATCAGGCAGTCTCCCGTCAGCGCCGACATCCCCCCGGGCTCCATCATGCTGAAAGGAGCCTTCTCGCAGTCGCCCGGCAGCGACCACGAGCTCATGCCCTTGGTCACGCAGGACGTCAGGGAGATGGCGTGGGCTGAGGAGTCGTCCGAGGCGTGCTCGGGGACATCGGTGAGGCGCAGCGGGGACGGGGGGCTCAGCAGGCACGGCTTCTTGGCCGTCGGGGCGCGGTGGCACGCGGGGCCCTCCCTGGGAGCCGCGCTCAGCGCCGGGAACGGCGCCGCTGCCTCGGCCGCGCTGCAGGGCCTCTCATCGGCGTCCAGGGCGTGCGACTCTGCAGGGATGGAGCAGAGGGAGAGAAACACACGGGGGTTACCACCTATCCCCTATGCAGCAACAACCAAACCGCCCTTGGAGGTAGAACAAGAGAGAGGGTTACAAAGGTTACCACCCTTAAAGGCTTCAGGCTCGCCACCCCGCTCCCCTTCTCCCAGTGACTTTTCCCAAGTGCTCCTTTGGGAAGCCCTTCCTAGCAATCCTGGATCCAGTGTGGAAGGCAGAGGTTAACAGGCTGCTCCCTGCAGCCAGCTGGAAGAGGTACAAGAGTACGTTTAAAACACGCAATGCATCCGCTCTTCCCTCCTCATATCCATACGGTTACCTGGAAACTGCCTCTCAAACCTCACAATGTTATTAAAAAAACAAAACAAGCCTAATAAAAATGYTCTCATTAACATTGAAAAAATTAACAGGAAAGTGAGATTCTTAAAGAAACAAAGCCCCCCCCTGCGGGGTCTGAGCTTGCACACACCTGAGCTGCTTTACTGCTCCAGAGTCAGGGAGTGATGGCTGATTTTAAAAACCCAGTGGTCTTTTTGTCACTGTCCACACCAAGGGAAGGCAGAAGTTAACACAGAGTTTAAAGCAATTATTGTTAGAATTATTGTGGGGTTTGCCATTCTTCCCTAATCGCTAAAAATGCCTTTTTAGTCATGTAAGGATTTTTTAACCTAAGGATTTTTTTAGTTTTACCTCGTTGCGCTTCTTTTATGGCAGAATAAAGTTATGAATGTACTTTTATCTGACTCCTGGCTCAACGGACGGTATGACCCYTGAAATTTAAATACGATGTCTTTTCATCCATGAACACGCTCTGATATCTCTGTATTAAAAAAAAATATATTCCAATGAGTGCATTCATCCCAGCCAGAGAGCTCTGCCGACTCTGAGCCTGCTGCTTTTGTCATGGCTCAGGTCTCTCCTTTTTGGTGGCTCTGCTGAAGGCAGAGGGGTGAGAGCCAAAGCTTTCCAAGGAGGGACAAGTGCTTTAAAACACAACTGGAGCACCAGGATGTGGCATTAAATGGGGCATGCAAAGGGATTTATTTGGCTGCTGTGACCCTCCACAAGTGCTCTTATTCCAAACTGAGAGGAAAGTGAATCTCCTGCATCCTTGGCAGCCTGGGGAGGGGAGGCTGGTGCTGGCACAGGTAGCAGCAGCACAAAGGAAAACCCCCAGGTGGGGAGGATGGAAAGGAACAGGATGCCATGGAAGGAGTGGGRTGCCTGCCTGTGCCAAGCAGGAAGTCAAACCCCCCCTAATTTCACTCCCATAAGTTTAGTGCTACAGGGGCCTTAGGGATGGAGCCATCAGTRAAGCCTGAACAAAGCACAAACTGCAGCTGGGGCCTTGCAGCACTCCCAGGACTTTAAACCTTTTCCCAAAGCCTCCCTAACTCCAAGCAGAAGTGCAATGCAATGCCTGTCRTCATCTTCACCACGTATGACTTGGGAAAGGCCAGACTGGCTTGCTTGAAAATGGTTAAAAAAAGGAAATAAATAAAAAAGCTGATTTTTGAGTCCCTCCCACCAGTCTTCAGATCAGAAATGCAGAGGTGGTATCTTTTTCCTTAAGCACCAAAACAAATTAACCAGTGCAGTTCCACTTCAGAAGTAAAATAAAATAAAAACCAGCTTGGAGCTGACAGGAAGCATGGAAAATTTGAGGATAAAAGAAGAATGTCTGTGAATGCTGTAAGACTCAAAGAAGGGGGAGGCAGAAAGCTGAAATTCAATCTCAAAAGCTGCATTCAATAGGCAAAGCTGCTATTATATAAAATAAACCCTCTCTGGGCGTTCCTTTAGGTTTATACTTGTGTGAGTGAACTTAACTCTTGGGAAATACAAATGCCAAAACCTGATTTTCTGGGGCTCCGTATCAGCCTCAAATCAGGCCTGTGTTCAATTCCAAGGGAATCCAGTTCACACAGAAAATGCTGGAGAAGCAAAACCACTTTTCCCAGTTTCCCTCAGCATCCACCCAACAGCACATGGGCAAGGGGAGGTGGCAGCTCCAGAGCTTCGTGCTGGCTCCTGGCCTTGGATTCAGCAGCAACTCCCACACAGCAGTGTTCAAACTGAAAGTTTAAACTGACAGAGGGGAGGCTGGGAGGGGATGTGGGGAAGGAATTCTGAGCCCTGAGGGTGGGCAAGCCCTGGCACAGGGTGCCCAGAGATCCCTGGAAGTGTCCAAGGTTGGATGGAGCTTGGAGCAACCTGGAAGAGTGGAAACTGTCCCTGCCCATGGCAGGGGGTGGCACTGGATGGGCTTTAAGGTCTCTTCTAACCTAAAGCAGTGTTATGGTTATGTCCAATTAAAGCACTTTTATAGCCCTCTTTACCTGAATTCCATGGAATTGGTGTGAGGCTCTAAAAATCCCCTCCTTACTGATSAGGGCAGCACTGACTTTGTTGTCCCCTGGATCAGACAAAGGGACCAAGGCTACAAAACCCCTTTGCAGCTCCAGCAGCTGCAGCTTCACCCTGGGTAGTCAGGAAGAGGATGGGCTGACAGGGACAGAACCTCCCAAATTACATCCCAGGGGCAAACAAGTGTGAGCGTGTGCCTCACCTGGCACCAGCACCAGCTGTGGGCCCTCGTGGGCACCCACGTGGCTGGAGATGCTCCAAGGCTTTGGCAAAGAACATTTGTCTCTACCACCTTGTACAGAGCTGACAGAAAGATCTGAACATATGTCAGAGGACCAAGTCCTTGACATCTAACAGGATCAAATTTATATAAAAATAAAATATATCTATCTCTCTATCTCAAGATTTATGGGCCAATACAAAATGTAAAAAGCCATGAAATTAAACATAAAACACATTGAAGAATGAAAGCATCAGGCTCTGCCTCCCCTCTGCATTCACTGTGGCCAGAGATTACAGTCCAAATGACCTCAGAAAATGCTTGGAGGCTTATTTATTTCAATCAGGGTTTCAGACAGCTGAGCACTGTTACTCCTAATTAGTTATTCTGAGAGCAAATATGGAATCAATGAAAGAGATACAAAGTTGGGCATTCTGGGAGGCTGCTGCAAGGGGCTGATCCTTCCCCACCTGGTGGCTCCCAGGAACCCTACCTGTCTGTGCAGAAAAGGGATCACAGGACAGGGAACCCCATGTGCTGGGTGATGGGACACAGGCAAGAACGAGCTCACAAATCCAGCCTTCCCTTCCCACTAATCCTGGTTCCTTTCTCCCACCCAATCTCTAATTCCCCCCAGTTTGTAGGGACTAAGTATCCTTCAGCTAAATCTTGCTAATACTGGCTAATGTAATGCCAAGAGAGGGGAAGATTCCCAACAGATAGAGGGGCTACAAATCCTGGATGACTTTTTCCCCCAAGAAACCAAACTAAAATCTCTAATTCAAACTGCATGTGCACATAAACATTTCCAGCCATGCACAGGTAAAGGCAGTTCTTGTTAAGGCCTAAAAAGGTGTAGATTTATGGCTGGAGTGATTCCTGTACAGAAAACACCCATTTACTCCCCTGCTCCACATTGCAGAGATACCCACAAACTGCTAATATTAAATGCACAAAAGGAATTAGGAAAATAAGTTGGCTTCCAAGTTGTCGCTGCTCCCTCATGTACCATAATTAAGTTCCTTACCATTTTCTTTCACCCCATTAATCAGGATAGTTTCTTGGTCTTCTGAGGCACAATCCTGCTCTTGTTGGTCATCCATCAATTTAACCTCTTTCTGTTCACTCCATGCCCCAGTGCATCTGGCCAACCTGCACATTTCCAGAAACACAACCACAGTCAGTGCAATCCCCAGGACCAGCTCAAGGAACCGTGAATAAAAAATAACAACAATAAAACACCCCCACACAGCCTCACACGCTGCCTGCAGCCTCCTTAAGAGGACAAATCCAATTTATTTAGGCTCTCAGCTTGTCACTTTTCCACTCCAAAAGCCAAGTCCCATGTATTTTCAGCGAGGTGAAAACATTGTGTATCAGCATTTCCTCCCSCCAGGTCCTGCTCTGGGAGGTGGGGAGGTGCTCAGCACCTCTGCAGGACCCTCCCATCACCCAAAATTGCTGTGCAAAGGCACAGTAGTCATGTCCAGCCAGGAAAGGTCATCCATCTCCAGATGGATCAGTGCAGAGATGAAGGAGAGGACTCATCCCAGTTCATCAACAGCAACCACAAGAGCCCCATCCCTGGAAGCCTCATCCCCCAGACCCCCATGACTGCCCCCAGTGGGTGAAGCTCCAGCTCCAGGGAGTGCTGAGCAGTCCAGGCTTGGTGGGGCTGGACCAGAGCAAAGAACCTGAGGTGAGGATCCAGCCCAGACCTTCCCATTCCTCCACTGTGGGCTCCCCACCCTTCAAAGGCACCACCTGCCTATGGAGTGATGGGGCTGGAACCCGGGCATGGCTGGCACTGCAGAACCCTCATCAGGGATCCTGAYTGACAAAATTTCACCTCTTTGACTGCAAATTCAAGTGAAAATCTATTTTATGCTCTTCTGGCAACTCAAACTCAATTTTTTCTCTCTCACAGAACAGGTACTAGATTGCAGCATTGGCTTAGGTGTTTTTCTGGGTTTGGGGTTTTTTTGTTTGGCTTTTTACTCTTCACATCAACATTTGTCAGTGTCTGCYGTTCCCACAGCACTCATTGCCCTGGGGTTCAGCAGCCAAACTTCATTCATATTCAGATTTGCAGTGGAGTCCTCTTAATTAACGTGAAATCTTTACAACCGCCTTAGTAAGTGAAACCTTCACCCAACTTAAAGATGTTGTGACACCGAGAGGAAGATAAGAATAACAAGCATCAGTAACTCCATTCCTTTGCATATTTAGAGGAATATTTAACTAACCCCGAGAGTTTTCCTTTGATGCAAATCCCCATCTCAGAGCTCTCCAACACCAGCCTGTTTGCTGTGGTGAGACCCCAGCACCCTCCCCACAGCCTGAGCTCCCTCTGTGCCCTCTCATTGCTGACATGCTGCAGCAGGAGAGGCTCCAAAAGCCAGGCCAGAGATCAGAGTTATTTTTCCATGAAGGAGATTAATGTCTGAGTGTGGAAGGTGCTCTGCATCTGCCACTGACAGGCTGCAGCTTCGTGTCTCCTCGATAACATCTCCTGCCTGTTAAATGTGCCTTAATTAAGAGAAGTATTAATAAATTAAGTTTTTTAGAATGTCTATTAATGAAAATATTAATAAAATATTGTCAGCCTCAGGAGAAGCAGAGGGGTTTCAGGAGACCAGAGAACCAGCAGTGGCTGCACACATGGGCCAGTGGGGCTGCTGGGGAGGGCCCTGAGGTGTCACAGAGTGGTTTGGGTGGGAAGGGACATTAAAGCCATGGGCAGGGACACCTTTCACTGTCCCAGGCTGCTCCAAGCCCTGGCCACGAGGAAGGAGTCCATCTTTCCTTGATTGTGATGGGTACTCAAGGGCCAGCCTCCATGGAGAGAGCAGGAACAGACAGGGGGAGAGCAATGAGCAGCCAGGCACCAAGGGAGAGATCACAGACCCTTCATCTCATAGTTYATGATTTTTGGGATGTGTGTGCACAAGGGGAGGGCAGCACACCACAGATGTTCCTGGTGGATGAGATCCAAAGGCTGGAGAAGACAATGAAGGCAATGAAATGCAGCAACAAAGGGGGTGTGTTTGGGGACAAGGCTTTTCCCTGAGTGCAGTGACCCAGAGAGCAGAGCTGAGCTCCAGAAAAAGCAGCTGGGAGGAACTGAGGAGGGTCCAGGTGGGCCCTGTCCCACAGGGTGAGACAGAGTGAAGTACAGATGGGACAGACAGCCCAAGTTTGCTGAGACCTGCAGAACAAGGGGACCTTTGGGACCAGGAAAGGTGAGACCCAAAAGGGACGGGGAGAACCAGCAGCAACTGGGAAAGAGAAGCTGAGAAAGGGGCTGGAGGGGATGCAGAGCAGGAAGGAACAGAAGGCTGGGGAYAACAAAGAGGAGAAGAACAGCTGGTCCCAGGCAAGGAAAACGAAAKCAGGAGAGGTCTGGGGGATAAGGGCAGAGAATACACTGGGTAGCTGGAGAGCACAGAACACAAGAGTCATCKGCAGACTGAGGTACAAAAGGGAGAGAATATAAATTTCAGATGGTGTCAGGCACTGAAGAGAGGCACTGCTGGGGTCAGGATATTGTGGAGAGCTGGCAGGAAGAAAATCAGGCACCAGCTCCAAGTCTGTGAACTTGACTGGAGCCAGAGTGGATGGAGGAAGAGGATGGTGGGTGGAAGGGACGTGGGGTCAGATGAGCTGCAGCCTCTGGAGGAGGAGGGCAGGAGCACAGAGGGGCTGCCTGTGCTTCAAGGACAGGCACAGCACGTTCAGGCACAGGGAGGAATTCAGAAGCACTTTTGCTGATTGCACTATGGAGTTCAGGGCATTGGGCTGCTAAGATCACAGCTGGCAGCACACAGAGTCACTGGCCAGCAAGGAGATGGAGGGGAAGGAGCAGCAGGAAGCAAGCAGTGGAGCTGAACAATAATCCAACTCATTTTCAGCACAAGATGGACAAATTAATGGACAGAAGGGCAGGATGCAGAGCTGTGGCTGCAATACCCAGGGCTCATTGACCTGGAGAAATCCCTTTCAGCCCTATTGCCCAGGTCAGGTGAAAGTCTGCAAGTGCCTCTAAAAACCCTCTGCAACACAGCTGAGGAAATTCCCCATTCCTCACAATTCCTGTCAATTTTCCTATTTCTAGTGCTAACAGGGCCATACAAAGCCTGTTAGTGACCAGCCCACGAGCACACAAACAGCACCACAATGGAGCCTCTGCCACAAACCTCCTGCTGCCTTGAGCAGGTCCTTCTGCCCAGGGGGCCAAGAAACCCGAAGGATGCTTTTGTTCTCTTTTAAAAACCTCCTGAGACACTCAAGAGGTGTTTTGGGTGTTGGTGCTGCTGGAATGAAGGCAAACATGGCTGGAAAAGGATGCCCCAGCTGAGGCTCCACCAGCTCCCTCTGCTCCCAGCACAGAGCAAGGCACTGGTGGAATGCCCCTTCACCAGTTCCTTGGAGTAAAACCAGATTATTTCTTGCTCTAGAAATTCCTAGAACTGCAGGATCCCAGAGTGAACAGGGCTGGAAGGAACCTTTGAACACAGAAGGAAACACCCAAATTGCAAAGCTACAAATCCTGGACATGTTCCCTCACTCACCTCCATTTATGTGACTTAAGTGAGCTGCTGCTCACTTCAGCCCATCCAAACTGTAGGATTTAAGCAYGTTCCTGCTAACACTGATTTTACAAAGACAAAAGGGGAAATGCCATCCTTTTAAACAACCAAAAAATAGCATCTGCTCAATGGCTGCCCTCTACAAAGAGAGCACCAAGTTGCTTTGCTTCTTTGTCAGCCAGGAAATGCCCATTTTCTGCTGCAGCTTTTCTGAATGGGCATTTACAAAGCACACAGGCCCATCACTGCACTCTGCCAGAGGTGCCATGGGGAKGTGGCATCCCCTTCAGCCTCTCCAGCTCCCCAGATGCCAGCCYGAGGAGGAATTGTGCCAAGGGACCTGCTGGAGAGGGTTCCTGCCCCTGCAGACCCTTCCTCGGGCAGCAGCACTGATTGGCTGAGGGCATTTCCCAACAGAGCCAGGGATGGTCACAGGGATGCCCTGGATGCACTTAGAGGGGATAAAACAAACAAATTGCTCATGATTGCCACAGAATCCAGTGCCTGGCCACTTAAATCTATGTATCTAATCTATAAATACGAATATTTATCTCCTCCTGGTTGAATATCCCTTCATTCACATTTTCTGGGTGTCACCATTACATCATAGATCTCAATGCTCTGCCCAGGAAGAGGAAGGAAAATAACTCTACCAGGAAAAATAAGGAACAGCCCATGACTGGAAGCCCAGCTGCACACTGGGAATCCTGTGAGGTGGACGAGGTTCTGAGCTGGTGGTGGCTGCTCTGGAATTCAAGCTGCAAGAGCGTTTCCCCTTCAAGCTGAACAGACAAACAGTCACTCACACCCAGACAAAACCCAACGTGCCAGCTCCTATTTACACACAGCTTCCACATCCTGAGTGCTGCAGCTCATGAGGGGAGATGGAGAGGGAGTATCCAAAGTGAAGGAGAATCTTTTTATGGAGAAGTGGGGGAAGAAAGCAAAGAAGAGGAAGAAGCTGTACCTTTTTTTCCTGCAGAATTGTGAATAAGTGCAGGTGTTCTATATATGCAGTTGTATCTTTCAAAAAAAGAGCTTTAGAGAAATTAATTACATGTCAGAGCCTCTGACAGGTCTTTTAAGAATTGTGATACTTTTGAATGAAAACATTATATACTTAAAAAGAAATACCATGTAAATGTCTCTGAGATATTTACAGTCAGTGGAGTAATAGTAGGAGAGGATTCAGCTCTCCCTGTGGATGGGGGATGCTGAGCACACCCTGCTCCTCCCAGCCATGCTCCTGCCCCTGCAGGACCTCAGCAACTGCTGCAGAAGCTCAGAGCACAGCCAGGGRTTGGCTGGGAACACAACCCAGGCTCTCCCCAAAATGCTGAGCCACCTGTCTGTCTGTCTGTCCGTCTGTCCCCTCCGTCCCTGAGCACCCAGCTCCTCCCAGCAGCAAGGACATCACACACTCCTCCTCCTGGGCTGCACCTCTGCAGAGGACAAGAGCCAGGTGGTTTTCTGCTTGGTTGTTTTTTTCTTGGGTTCTTTTCCCCTTTTTTYTTCCCTTCTTTAGTCCCACAGCAGGACACAGGACAGAAGTTCCCATGGAGAATTTGTGGTGAGGCAGCACCAGAAGGCACAGCAATGCCAGGCTGGTTGTTCACTGCCCTGAAGGATGCTGTTTTCCCACCAGATCCTGAAATCCCCTGATCCTTTTTATTCCAGGGATGCCATTTGATCCTTGTTTTTTCACTGTGATTTCACAACTGGGGGATGAAGTGCTCAAAATTTTAACTTGCCAGCAAATGAGGGTATTAATAATGTTAGAATTTTAATACTAACATTTTATTAGTAATGTTAGTATTTTAATACTAACAGCACYTCACTGAGTAAAGCTCTATTTCCATGAATCTACATTTCTGCCTAGGCCAAGGGTCTCTAATTTTGCTGAAATAAGGAAAAAATGCAGAGTGCCTGAGGTTTCCAGATCTGGCAGGGTCAGAAAGGTGAAGTTCCTAAGGAAATGGTTCCTAAATGTGGAACCATCTCCCTCTCTGCCCAGCACCAAGTGCTGCTCCAGTCCACCAAAGGGATGCTGCACTTGAGGTTCTGGTTTCAAAGCTCCTTTCCCAGAAAAATCTCACAAGGAAATTGCATCTYCCAGCAGCTCCCTGGGCTTCTCCTATCAGTGATGGTGAGCACACAGGAGAAAAGCCCAAGTGAAGGAGAAATAGGAAGCAAAGAAGGGTTTTGTGGGTCAATCCCAGCAGTGAGACATCTAAAACCCTACAAGAAGGTAAGGCCTGACAGAGCCAGTGTTAGCTGAGAATAGGTTCAGGTATAAACACAGATAAAAGCCTCCAATTAGGGATAAAGTTGATTAAAGAAAAAGGAGGTTGCAGCAGAGAAAATGGAGAACACAAAAATCATTAAAATAGGAAACAATTTCAGAACTGGTGTGTTCCCAGAAGGTGCAAAGGATGGATGAGTTGTTAATATTCATAGCAAGCCTCCAGTTTCCCTCAGCTGAAAGCAGATGCAACAATTACTGCAGAGCCCAAGCCCCAACTCCAGCAGACCCCCAGATATGATATTAAGAACAGGCTATTTAAAGCCAGCTCTCAAATAAATGACAGTTTCTGACCTTACTCTGGGAGGACATAAGGTGTGAGTGTTTCAAGACCTGTCACAAACAACTTAAAGGCAAAAGGAAGGAAGTGAACAAAATTACAGCCTTCCTGACAAAGCACACGTTAAATACCAAAGGAGCTTTCTCTGTAAATGTATTCTCAGCCATCAAGAGCAGCAGTGTATCACAAAGGGAAAAAGGTGGCAATTAAAATCCTGGAGGAGCTGAAACGCATGAGGGAACGTCTGAAATGTGGAGGGCTGCAGCATAACACTGTCCTGGGTGAGGGAAGGCAGAGCTGCCAAAGCCCAGGGAGGAGAGCTCCAAAATGCAAAGCAAGGAAGGGAAGAGTCAGGGGAGAATCACTGGAGAGCTCGTGGGGAAATGGAGAACAGAGAGACTGAGGAGATGGAAGGGAAGAGGATGGCCCAGGGCCACAAACAAAGGCTGTGGCCTCAGATGAGCACAGCTCCACAGACAGCGGCCAAGAACCTGAGGAAACCTTGATGATTCAAGGCAGGAAGAATTAAATATCCCTTTTTACCAAMTGTGGGATGAATTTGCACATGGGGCAGGGTAAATATTCCTGTGGGAATAATGAGGAAATGCAGGAGCCCAGGAGGACCTCATGAGGGCTTCAGTGAGTGCACCCCATTCTGAGGACAAGAAACATAAAGAGAATTCCTGCCTACCCTGAGCAAGGGAGGATGATTAAGAAGAGTCGCTGGGGTTTTTTTTTTGGTCATCCTCTCATGTTTTATAGAAGTGGAAGGAAATGAAGCAATAATTAGTGTCAGCAGCTGCATAGTTTTGAAAAGCACTGGCAAGTGAGGGGGAGATTTTCATCTCCTGAAAATGAGTAAGAACACAAACTTTGGTTTAGCTGCGATGGCCAGAAGTAAAACCATTTCTAATTAATAGAATCACAGAATGGTTTGGACTGGAAAGGACCTTAAAACCCATTCCACCACCTGCCACTGKCCCAGGCTGCTCCCAGCCCCAGTGTCCAGCCTGGCCTTGGGCACTGCCAGGGATCCAGGGGCAGCCCCAGCTGCTCTGGGCACCCTCACAGCAAAGAATTTCCTCTTCATTCCAAATCTAAATCTCCCCTCTGGCAGTTTAATCTCTCTTTGTCCTGTCTGGAAAGCCTCTCACCATCTTTTTTCAAAGCTCCCTTTAAGTAGCAGAGATGCCCATGATGTTGCTTTTTGCCTTTCCTCCTTAAAAGCAACTGTATTCCAAACATGTCGTTTTCACTCCATCTCTGCACATGAAGTTAAATAAAATCAGAAATGTTAAGGRCCTGGATTTCTGAGAAAATTAGAGTGAAATGATTGAAAACTCCAACTCTCATAAATCTGCAAAGGTTGAAAATTCAGCAGGATCGTGGGGTATTAACCTCACAAAAACACGAGGACTCTCCAAAGCTAATTATACATCAGTCTGCTCTAAAATAACCAATAAAGAATGGTTTGGGATGGAGATTTCTTGATGGGCAGAATTGCTTCATTTAAATGGACTTATTATTACCCAGATTCCCTTTCTGCTGCTGTATTTATGGATCCATTGACAAACCAGTGTCTGAAAAGCTTAACAAACTCTTCCTGTGAACCTCATCAGGAAACAGGAGAGGCCAAGGTCAAGTGCATTAAGATTACAGAAGCTGATGAAGACAGGGGATGTTTCAGAGTCACTGGGTTTTATGAAATAACTCAGCTGAAGAAGGCTGTGTAAAATTTTGTTTAGAGATATGGATTAATGCAGCGACAAACAGCACAAAGAGTTGGATTTCACAGGGATATGCTAAAGAAAAGTCTCAGTCCTAAATTTTGCCWTTGCCTCTTTCCCTATGAGAAATATTCTCTTATTTTCCCTGTTAAAAAAAAAGAACACCAGGTTTAAAAAAAGAAGGAGGAAAAATGGATTTTTTTTTTTTTTCTGTACGAATTTGTAATATATTAAAGTTTGGGCTAAGGAGGGTAATTAGGCTGGTGCCGGAGGAGGATGTGAAAGCTCATCAGGATATTTGCAGTAACCCTAGTGGGGTAAACATTTCTCTTTTCTAATATCTTCAAATTAGAAATTTTATAGGAGAAAAAGAAATTTTAACAAATCTCGTTTGTCTCTTATTAGCAATTAGCCAGCGTGGACTCCGGATAAAAAGTGTTAATTTCTAAAGTACACATAATTTTCATAAAAGCACAGATAGGAAACCAAACAGCAGAGTGCTTGGCTTAGGCACAGGAAGGAATTAAGATGGAGCAAGGGAGAAGGGCTCATTCCTCCCATGCTTTACTCAAAGAACTGGTCCAGGGAGCTGCTGTGCCCTTACTGTGGGACATGGAATCCCAGGAYTGTTTGGGTTGGAAGGGACTTCAAAGCTCATCTTGTTCCCATGAGCAGGGCCACGCCACGTGCTACATCCCRGGCCATCAGCTTCAAGAAAGTAAAGATTGCCAGAAAAGAGGCAATGGTGAGAAATCCCCCCCAAAAGGGTGATGTTCCACAGGGATGTGGAAGACAAAATCCCCTCAGACATTGTAYCCAAGTTTCTAGCCAGATCCTTTGACTATTCCGGAACAACTCCCAAGTTTCATGAGGACTTTTCCTTTCTATGTACATCTAAATGATTGCACTGATAGCAGATGGGCCCTTCCATACGATTTCCTTTTTAAAACTTCCATCTTCATGCAATTCCTGCATATTCCTTGTGCTTGGAAAGGAATACCTTGTGCTTTCAGCTCCGGAGCACAAAGCTGAGGTTACTTCTGCTCATTTGGTTTTAAAACTTTTAATTACACAAGCAGGTAGCAACTCTTAAACACTTCATCACCATCATTTTGCCCTGAGAAAACCTCGGTGCAGTGGCTCTGCCTGGCAAGGTGAGCCTAAAACTGAGCCACACTTAGGGACAACATGCAGCACCTACTGACTTGGGTTTATTTTCCTGAACAGTTTCCTGCAGCTGACACAGCTGGACCACAGATTTTCCAGGTAAAACAGCTTCCCAGTCTCATCCCGTGATGTGCATCCCAAGGAGTGAATGCTTCTGACTATAAAGGGAATCAGGGGAGGTAGGAAAAGGAAATGATCAAAACACTTATCACACCGAGAAAAGAACTTATTAGGCCCGATAAGGAGCTGGAATTGATGACAATTATAAGATACCATCCATTTTTAGCTAATAATTCAGAAAATGGATGAATTATTTGAGGAATAATATGTGATCATTTATTTAAAGACTTATACTAATGTATACGCTGGAGGAAGCGGAGCTGAGGTTGTGGGAACACTTTAACACTTCCATTCCTGGGTGGTTCTTCCTTTCCACTCAAATGCAGAGATTTAATAGCACTGGATTTAGTTTGAGGGTTASAGGGCCCCTGTAGAAAACATCAAGCCATTTGCCAAGGCTGTTTTATACACAACCTACTTTTCCTCCACTTTCCTATTCACATGTAAGAAATCCACCAACATTTTCCCTTTGAGAGCTGGTTCATTTATTCAAAATTCCCCACAACAAACAATGCCATCCCCACTCCACAGGCCTTAGCAGCTCCCACAATTAGATGGAAACAACAATTAAATCTAAAGCCACGTCTCTCAATTTTACTTGGGAAGGTTTTGGGTTCCGCCGAAGGTCGGAGGCGATTTCTGAAGGGAAAATCCCACATTAGGAGAGATTGCATCTCCTAAGATCTCAGCCCAAATCTCCATCTGTATCCAGGTAACAATCTGGAATGCTGATATTTAAGAGGAAAAATATCTGGACAGCTGCCCCAGCTCCCTGGGAAGCAATGTTTAGTTAAAGTCTTGGATATCACTGAAAGAAGATGTGGAGATATCACACTGAGGCTGAAGCATTTTTTCAAGTGCTGAATTATTCACCCGTGAATCTCAGATGTGAAATCCAAATGCTCCGGTACTGCCCCGGCTTTAGACAATGGCTAATTCCTTTCTGTGCCACTGCAGGGTCTCTTCATCAGCTTTCTTTCATCTATAATCACAGCCAGGTCATGGATTATTAGTCATATTCAGYGCAGAATTCAAACCCTGCCACACCAATCAGCCGGGCCGGGGCTCCCCCGGCGTTCAGAGCGCGGCTCTGGGGGAGCCTGGCACAGCCTCACAGGGCACAGGGGGCCACAAACACAGCAGCACTGCCCAAGCCAACAGGGATGAAGCCCTGAGCTGGGAGAGGACACAGAATGTGGGAACCCAGCACAYCCCTCTGGCTGTCCTGAGCAGCCAGGACCCTGCCAGRGGGCTCAGAGACCCTGGCACAGAGCCCAGAACACCTGTGGGTTTGATTATGACCCATGGAGCMAAYTACCAACCTTAGATGAAGRTCAGGAAGCCACAACAGTTTAGGTAGAATAATAAGTGAAGTTATCACAAGGTGGAAAAGTAGATTTTGGGGTTTTTGGTATGGGGGTTCAGGAGGCAAGATGGAGGGAWCTGGGYRTGTCCAGCCTTTCTCCTTCTTCTTCTTGGCCTCCATCTTCTGCTGTGATGGTGGCACTCACAGATTGGTTTAGAGTAGAAGCTCACTGTCTAACACAGGTGATGGGTATTGGAAAGTTATTGTAAACATTGTACACGTAGTTTTTAGTATAAAGACATAACACTGCCYGGGGGCAGGCAGAGGGCCTGGAACTGTCCTGCTGGACGGACCTCGGCAGGRCAGGAGAAAGAATTTTATAGATAAGAAACAGTAAAGAACCTTRAGACTGAGAAATGAAGAGCCCTGACTCCTTCTTTAAGCACCGGGCTGGGAAAAGAGACTTTTGGGATCACTCTGACCAGCAGGAGACCCCAACAGCAGAACAACCTGGGGCTGCCAGGGATCTGCCCCAACATCCACCTGCAGCATCAGGCACAGCACAGGGGAGCACAAATCAAGGCATGGCTTGGGTYGGAAAGGATCATAAAGATCAGCTTGTTCCACCCCTGCCATGGCAGGGACACCTTCCACCATCCCAGGCTGCTCCAAACCAYATCCAGCCTGGMYTTGGACACTTCAGGGATCCAGGGGCAGCCCCAGCTGCTCTGGGCACCSTGTGCCAGGGCCTGCCCACCCTGCCAGGGAACAATTCCTAATTCCCAATATCCCATCCATCCCTGTCCACATTCCCTGTGTCCTGTCCCTCCATCCTTGTCCCCAGTCCCTCTCCAGCTCTCCTGGAGCCCCTCTAGGCCCTGCAAGGGGCTCTGAGCTCTCCCTGGATCCTTCTCCAGGCGAACACCCCCAGCTCTCCCAAGCTGSCTCCAGAGCAGAGAAAGTCAATATGTTTCCCCTCTATGTAAATGTAGTGGGAAGAAAAAATCATAAAGACAGGCATTTATCAGCCTTTGCTGGAGGTGTTACTTTGCATATCAAGCCACGAGGATGCAATTGTTTCATTAGGACTTCGCTGGTGTTTGTAACGTTTAATGAGTCTTGGAGAACAGAGGAAGAAAATACTACAGGCACTGCTGCAGCCAAGATAAATAGGTAAACATCCCCTGCCTGACATCAGTTAATGCATCTCAGCTCTGCTCACTTAGGGCAGCCATGAAATCAATTCTTCAGTAAAAATAAAAAACTCGTATCCCAATCTGCGCTCACGAGGCRAGGGACGATGTGAGGGAGGGAAACTCCAGCTTGGCTGGAGGCTCCAGGCCTCTCTTTGTCCCCTCCTCGTGCCAAGCCCTGCTGAGAGCTTTGCTTTCCACAAAATAAGGGTTTTGTCATTTTTCCTCAAAATAAACAATCTGGCTTTTAAAAAAGTTTTTCAGGAGTCAGCAGCAATGTGTTCCCAGCCTCTCAAGGACACTTCACTGTCACTTCCAAAGTACCCCAGATAAATTGAGAGCAATGATGGAACTGCTAAGAGAAAGTCAAACCAAACAAAAAACCCAACTTCTCTTTAGCAAAGCTAAAACACATTTTAAATCACTTCAAATCCCRTCTTATTTCCGGCTATACTTCTCAGCCTCCCACTGTAAAGAGTAAGATCTCAACAAAGTCAAAACCCAACTGAAAACAGATTAATAAATTCCAGCTGAAGGATGAATTCACAGTTTTGTACCAATTCCCCTGGAAAACCAAAACCAGATAAAGTACAGGATGCACCTTGAGGTTTCCCCCTTGGGTGGGCTTTGCTCATGTCCCCTCTGTCCCCTCTGTCACCCACCTGTGTCACCCTGACCCTCAAACACCTGCCAGGATTTAAGGGGTGACCACCTGTTGAAGATTGCAATGCAAGATGTTTTCTATTGCCATCTGCAGGGCAGATTACCTTTGTCAAGTGGGCAGTTTGCCTYATCTCTCTCTTTGAGTGACCACAATCACTCCTCCCTGGGGAGGGGACACCTGCTGATAACAGCTATTGAATGTCACTGCATGGCTGATAAGAACTACAGCATCCCATTGGGAGATGGGAGCCCAGAGGGAGGAGCCAAGCATTCCTACCCGGGTATAATCTGGAGATCCTGGAGCACCAGCATGGCTTCTGCACTGGATTCCCCAGAGGAACAGCAGCTGCCTCTGCTTCCACTGGATCTTCAGAGGAAGAATCCATCCTTCTCTCCAGGATCCCTGCTCCAGCAGAGCCACCCCTGACACTGCAGGAGGGCTGAGCCACAATTCCAATGGCACTGCACCAGCACCCTGACCCACAGGGTGTCAGGCTGGGTTCTGACTCTGGCAGTGTTGTTCTAGTGTACTGCATTGTTTATTTTATATTTTTTTTCCTTTTCCTTATTAAAGAACTGTTATTTCCTGCTCCCATATTTTTTGCCTGAGAGCTCCTTAATTTAAAATTTATCGCAATTTGGAGGGGTGGGCAGGGTTTACATTCTCCATTTCAGGGGAGGCTCCTGCCTTCCTCAGCAGACTCCTGGCTTTCCAAACCAAGACACTGCCCTTGTGCAGGTCCTGGCTATGAGTTAGCCCAAGGGGCAGCACACCTCAGTTTCCAAGGGAAAGAAAGGTGTATATGATGGACCCAGAGCTCCCCACCCAACACCTCCTAACAGAACATTGGCTGATGTTCCTCCCAGACCCTGCAAAGAGCAGGGAGAGGGGAAATGCAAAGGGAAATGGAGCCCACGGGCTCTGGCTTGGCAGCAGAAACACCATCAGGGAGCAAGAGTGCCATGGATGTGCCTGCACGGTGCCATCTGTACCCTGTGGTGCTCCAGCAGCTGCTGCCACTGCTGTTGGCCCGAGCTGGCCAAAATCCAGCAAATTCCACCCTCAAAGTCAGTGCCAGTGGATGAGCAGGGTGCACAGTTATCACCTAAAAGAGGAGAAAGTCACTCTTCTTCTAAACCTCAACTCTAAACCTCCTAAATCCAGCCCTGCTGCTGGGATTAAAGGAGGTGGGAAGGGTGTGACCTTGGCATCACAAGGAGACACAGGTACCTCCAAGGGATTCACCAAAATCCCTACAACACCTCCTTCCCTTTCAGCCTCCACAGTCTGGTTCTCTACTCTGCAAGGAGAAGGGGTGCAAGGCAGGAGCTTGGGGATCCTGCACGTCACAGAGGCACCTCAAATCCTGCTCAGACTTCACAAAACCTTTCACGGCTTTTTTGGGCAGCAGCTTCCATCTATTTTGGGCTCCAACTGATTGGCAATTTTGAAGAACGCGCTGCAAATTGCCCTGCTAATCACAGCAACTCCAGCCATGGAACTGTATTAAAATAACATCAGTGCTGARACACAAAGCTGAGATCAGCCAGGGAACGCTGAGCTGAGGCTGCCTGCTCTGGAGCCATCCTCCTGCCTGCCTGGAATGCTGCAGCCTCCCCAGTTTTTCCCTGCTGATTCCGGATTCCAGCTGGCTGCTCGCATCAATTCAACCATAACAACACTCAGGGTTTCAGTATTTTCAGAAAATCACGTGGTTTTCTGGTGGCCATGGCCTTTCCCAGGCTGCAGGTGCCTACCCAAAGCCACCCACATTGGCACACAGGGATCAGGCTGCAGCTCTGCAGCTCTGACGTGCTGAGTGTCAACCACACCTGGGCAAGGCCATTCATCCAGCTGAAAAATAGGGATCTCTCCAAGGAAATATCGACAGACACCAAAGAAGATTCAAAATTCCTCTTATACCAAGTTGTCTCTAAATCCTTTYAGTGGGGGCAGGGAGAGACAGGGCTTTGTGACCTGTGGGGAAAGGGTCTGCCCTGAGCACGTGGRTGCCACTGTCTGACCTCAAACCCTGCTCAGCTCTGCCTTCCCCCAGCTCTAAACCAACAGAGCCTTGGGGAACACCCTCTGTGGCCTAACAGCCTGCAAGGAGGGTCTGTGCCTCCATCCTCTGAGATGAAGATCGATGGATCCCTCCCTTCTGCACCACAGGTGAGATCCCAGCACCTCCCACCAGGGTCTCAAGAACTTGGGGCATCAACTCCCACCCCAAGACACAGAATCTCCCACCATARAGACACAATGAGACTGTGACACTGTGTTGTCTTATCTTCCAATTCATCCCTTCAGATTTCTAATGAGATAAAATGAAAACTTTCAGTTGGATAAACCAAAAATCATCATTCAAACTCCAAGCAGGGACACACACCCAAGGCTGGTCCTGGGCACTGCCAYGGGTCAGCCCAGGTTGTTTGCATTCAGTGTGTGCTGCAGAGGTGGACCCTGCTTGGGAAGGGGCTGTGCTGCATCCACATGGGACAGAACCAGCAAGTGTGGGGCAAACAGCTCTTCAGGAGATGTGGATTAAACACCTTCTGGCAGAAAAATGAGTCTCCCATGTGCAGAAGGGTGCTCCCACCACTGACTGTCCCAAAAAAACAATGAAGAGGGAAGGGGAACAATGGCCTCCCTGCTGGCTGGCAAACACAAAGGTGGAAATGGAAGGAAAAATCACCCAGCTCCCCTTCCACCATTTCCCTTACACTGGTGAAATATCCTCCACAATGGATGGAATCAAAGTCCATCCCCAAGTTCAAGAACACATTTAATGCAGATCTATTCATTCCAAGGAGTGTCTGCACAATGGACAGCTTTCCCCTTCAAAAATTATTCCAAACGGCACGATTGCTTTTCATTCTTCTGCATCTTAACATTTAAAAAATACAGCACATTTGTAACGAAGACACACGTTGCATAAACCACAGCCTGCTCTAAAAAGCAGATTTCACAAAGACTTGCCATGGTACAGGGACAAGGACCACTTGTTGATAAATTACTTTGACTCCCAGAGTGAAAAAGTCATATTGGTACACAGCATAAGTGGTGCTATTGTTGAGCAATTTGATGGAAGTCCAGCAAAACACATTGTGCAGGTTTTTATTTAACCTCATTTAAATCAAATTAACCAACAGGGATGGTGTCTAGGGACAAAGCAGAATCCTGTACATAAATGAGCCAAATGTATCACTGAGTGCCACATCCAGTCTTCCCTTAAACACCTCCAGGGATGGGGACTCCGCCACCTCCCTGGGCAGCCCCTTCCAGKTTCTAATCACCCTCACTGTGAATAATTTTTTCTTCATGTTCAACCCGAACCAGATGAGCTTGCAGCTTGGAATCAGGTAAGCTTTACAGTCCCTCCCAGCCCAAATCACTCTGTGATTCCATGATTTGCTGATGGAAAGATTTGGTACCCCAGCAAGAGTGACACGTGTGCATAAAAAAGGAAATAACAACGAAATCCCTCTGACYGTAAAGCCAGTGTGGGAACAGAGCTGAAAGTGAAGACATTCAAACCACACAAGAGGCTTTTAAAAATCAAAGTCAGGGTAAAAGGTGCAGGGGGTAAGTGCTGCCCAGGGAGAAGAGCCTGGGGTTTGCTCCTCCTGAGCCCCAGGGATYTGTGCCGCGCCCACCCCAAAATGAGGAGGTTCATTTGGAAGATTYAGACTCCTGGAAATTAGTGCAGAGCTCCAGATCACAGAGATAACAGGCTGCCTAAAACTGACCTGGGATTTCATTAGAGCTGATAACAGTGGGAAAAAAAACCCTTCCCCAATGTGCATTACAAATTCAGTCTGTAGAAACTCTTTCAAAGGTATCTCAGTTAAAGCAAACCATGGGCAGGCGTTTGATTTGCACAAAATCAGGGATTCTGCCTCTGGGAGCAGCAGCTGGTRGGCATGGAGGCTGCAGGGAACGTGGAGCTGAGCCTTTGCCAGGAGGGCCAGGAAGGAACAGAAATCTTTGTCCTGGTCCTGGACCTCTGGTGAGCTCAAAATCCCAAAGCAGAATTGATGAAATCTTGTCTTTGCTGAAAACAACACAGCTGGAACATGGGAGTCTGKGAACTCCAGCATGGAGGGTGACCATGGTGGGATGAAGAGTGGTGGGCAGGGGGCAGAGATGTGCTCACTGTCACTGCAGCCTTTCTGCTGACACAATGGGGAAATTTTCCTGACTGAAGAATGGGAAAGGGGACACAGGGACACAGAGTCACAGAATATTAAAATGCTTTGGGTTGGAAGAGACCTTAAAGATCATCAAGTTCAACYCCCTGCCATGGGCAGGGACACGTCCCACTGCCCCAGGCTCCCCCAAGCCCTGTCCAGCCTGGCCTTGGGCATTGCCAGGGATCCAGGGGCAGCCACAGCTGCTCTGGGCACCCTGTGCCAGGGCCTGCCCACCCTCCCAGGGAGGAATTCCTTCCCAATACCCCATCCATTCCTGCCCTCTGGCAGTGGGAGCCATTCCCTGTGTCCTGTCACTGCAGGCCCATGTCCCAAGTCCCTCTCCAGTTCTCCCAGAGTTATTTAAGCAGTGGGAGGGGTTGTAAGGTCACAAGGGAAGGATTCCTCCCCAATATCCCATTTATCCCTGCCCTCTGGCAGTGGGAGCCATTCCCTGTGYCYTGTCACTGCAGGCCCATGTCTCACATCCCTCTCCATTTCTCCCAGAGCTATTTAAGCACTGGGAGGGGTTGTAAGGTCTCCCTGAGCCCTTCCTCACAGGATAGGAGTTACATGATAGGAGTTACATCMCTCCCATCACCGTTCTGGCCTCCTCTGGACTTGCTCCAGCAGCTCCATGGCCTTCCTGTGCTGGGGACTCCAGAGCTGGGGGCWGCTCTGCAGCTGGGGTCTCACACCAGCCACCACTGCGAAATATCCATCCTTTATCTTACAAAGAGAGCAACAACCCACTGAATAAACTCCAGAGCAATGCATAAATTAACTCCTAAACCAGTCCTCTAGCTGTGCCCGTGGCTCTTGTTTAAGGAAAAGGCATTAGCACAGCATCTTAAAGTCACTTAGAGGATTCCTGGATATTACCCTGGCGAGGTGGCGCCGCTAATGATGCTGCAGGCAGAGTCTGTTTTCCCAGYCTGGATGTTAAAAAAGGAGATTGGCATGTCCAAGTATATTTAAAGCACAGGGGACAGGCTGCTCTCCCAGCAGGACAGGCCCTGCAGCAATCCAAGGCCAGGGCTTTTGGCTCGCCACGCTGGAGAGGTTAATGGGGAAGGTGCCGGCTGGCGGCTCCCGGCCCGTGCGCTAAACCCACACGATATCCCTGCTAAAAACCTCCGAGCAGGAGCTGATAAATGGGCTGTGCTGAGCTCAGGGCTGCACAGCTCACGCTGCACCCCAAGAAATGGGAGTGGTTTCAAAAGGAGCCAGTTTAGGCTGGGCACGGCGAGGCGGAGGCTGCCAGAACGGAGCTGCCGGCTCAGCCGGCCCTGGCGCCCGTTCCAGGGGCTGGGCCCTGCTCTGGGAGTTCCTTTGCAAGTTTGTTGGTATTTAAAAACATTTTGGGGTTGGAGTGAGTCCAGAGAAGGGAATGGAGCACCAGAAGAGGTTGAGGGAAATGGGAAAGGGCTGAGCCTGGAGAGGAGCTGGGAAGGGGCTCAGGCTGGAGCAAAGGAGGCTCAGGGGGCCCTTGTGGCTCTGCACAGCTCCTGCCAGGAGGGGACAGCCGGGGGGATTTGGGATTTTATCCCAGGGAACAGGGACAGGAGGAGAGGGAACGGCCTCAGATTGTTCCAGAAGAGGCTCAGGTTGGCTATTTGGGGAAATTCCTTCCTGGACAGGGCTGTCCAGCCCTGGCACAGCTGCSCAGTGGTGGAGCCCCCATGCCTGGAGGATGTAAAAGCCATGTGGATCGGGACAGGGTGAGTGCTTGGGGGAGTGGYTGGACCTGACAGTCTCAGAGGGATTCTCCAGCCTGAATGAGGCTGTGGTTCCATGACTGTGTAGGAAAACCAGAGCTCCTCCAGTAGCAAGCAGCAACCTGAGAGCTACAGCCTGCCTCACCCCTGRTTTAAAACAATTTATGGGATGGATTGAGGGCTTCTGCTTTGGGTTCATCCTCACCTGAAAAACACAAAGGTCTTGCCTGAGGAGTGACTTATCCCAGCAAGAATTAAGTGCTGCAGAAAGGAAGCAATTAAACCCCTCACAGTGATTCAGTCCATAAAACATTTTCACTGCTATTTGTCTGGGAATAACTTGCCAGAAATGACAGACCCCACTTATGTGTGTAAYGGGTTTTGGAAGAGGTGGGAATCCCCTGGGATGAGACACCCAGGCATCCTGTAGTGCTCTGATTCTGTACCCAACCCCAGCCAGGGCCCACTCCTTGCTGATCTTTCCAACCTTAGTGATTCTGTGAAAAAATCCAAAAATCCAGATCCAAGGGAGGAAGGGAGCAACTGAAAAGCACAGCTCAAGGTGGAGAYTTCCAAGGCTCACATCAACTGAAGGCATCTTTAAAATCTGACAATTAAACATATTAAACATTTTCCTGGCCTTTTTTCTTTAATAGAGAGGCCTATATCAAGGACATAGCCCATCACAAACTGTTCTGGTACCTGAAGCAGCTCAGAGAAGAGGGGCCAGGCTGGGGGTGCAGAGGATGCTCCCCAGCCCTGGGCCCACTCTACATCTCTGAGTTGCCACTCAAACACCTGGACAACAACAACCAGGGCAGGGAGTGATGCCTTGGGAAGGCTGCCCTAGAACAGAGGCTGGACAGAGGTAAAGAATAAAGCAGGGATTTATTAAAAGCCCTCARTGGATGCACCTTGGGCAGCACAAGAGCCCAGCCAGGGCTGCACCCAAGATGAACCAAAATGGSCMCAAAATRCACGASCGGGCACGGGGTCTCTCACTTTGATCAGTTCTGCTCCATTTGCATCTTGCAGTTCATTGTCCCATTCCAGCTTTAGCCCATGCAGTCCCATCCTCCTGGTTTTTCTCTCTTCAGCCCACGTTGTTTGTGCTCTGGGGCCTGAGGTTTGGATCATTTGTCCTTGGTGCCCAGCTGGAGCAGGAATTGTTTTGTCTCCCTGCTYTGTGCACAGAGCTCACCATCCCTGAATATGCAGCCCAGACCCACACACTAAAGCAGCACAGAATGTGAAAATATAAAAGCTAAACCTGAGGCATCAGGAGGAACTGGGCAAGCAGATCTCCAGTGGTGATTCTGGCCCCCAGSCACCTTTCAGCCCCACTGCTGCTCCAGGGGCAGCCAGGCTCCCTCAGGAACCCCCCCCCCCAGTCCATCAGCCCACGGACAGGCAGGAAATTTCCATGTGCAAGCCCTGTAAGGTTTATCCAGTCCAGCTCCACGCCTCAGTCTGCCAGATGACAAACGTCCTTGGCTCCCATTTACTTCAAGATGTGCTGAGAGCCTTTCAGAAATTAAACCTCTTTATTCCAAGGTAAATGACGCATGTTTTGCTGCACAATCTCCTTGCCTATTATCCCCCATGCCCAGCACTGAATGCAGGTGTCACAGATGGTGCAACTCCATCCCACTAAAGGGTTTTTGCCCTCCTTTCTTGGAGCCAGGAATATTTTCTCTCAATAGCAATCAGATCTCTGGGTTGGATTGGCTCAGTCGTGTCAGGTCACTGCTGCAGCTCCCCTGTCTACCAGCACAGATTTCTCTTTACTGCTGCTTCTCCTGGCAAGGATCTGCCAATATTTCATTAGCAGATCCCTGGTGTCTGTTCTTTGGATGGATGGGGAGGAAAATGACAGAGTTCCTCTCTCTCTTTGGGCCTGGCTGTGGGAGGGAGGTGAAGCTCCACAGAATTTATGCTCGGATTGAAAAGGATGGGATCAGTTTGGAACTCAAAGCACTTCCATGGTTTTTTTCACCCAGGTTAACAACCCAGCAGCACTGCAGAGGGGAAAGATTTTGAATTATCTAAATTTAGTGCTTGCAGCTCGCCCTGTGTGATCAGCTCTGTTTGGTGTCTTTCTCCTGGAGCTGAGACCTGACAGTCTCACCGGAACCAAAGCCTGTGCCTGGCCCACCAAACTGTAAAGAAATGCCTGAAAACATGAAACAAGTGTGACTTAGAAGCTCAAAACCCCAGCACACACATAAAAGAAATCAGGATTTACTTTTTAAATCGCATGGTTTAAGCCAGTCTCACAATTTCTGAGCATGTGAGGATTCACCATGTTCCTTATCTTTTACCATTTATCCAGTCTGTTCAATCTTTCCCTGAGTCCACCCTTATACATTCACAGTTGCTACAGTTCCTGCTCTGATTTACCTGCATGATGTCACCATTGCATTAAATGGTGTTGGTTTGCTTGGAACTGCATTGTTCCCCCTCTTTTTACAGAGGTTCAAAACAATAAAAAAGCCAGTTCTGAATGGCAAATTAAATTGGACTTAAAATAGCATGCAAAGAGCAGTTGTGTTTGGGACCAATTCCCCATCAAAGRTCCCTTTAACAGGCACAAACCCCTTCTCATGTAACAAAGTAAAGAAATCCAAAGATGTACAAGAGATCTTTCTTGAAAATCTTACAACATGTAGATGCATATCCATAAAAATATTCCCCAGCAAGTTAAAAAAGTTTCTTACTTTTTAAAACCACAGCTCTAAAATGGCTCAATGGATGAAAACMATTTTTGGTTTTCTGTTATTTTTTGGGAGGTTTTTTGGTTTGTTTTTTTGGGTTGTATTTTTTTTTTTTTAAATTGCATCTGCGCTGACAGCTTGAACACTGAGCTGCAGCCTGTGAGACAGAAATACCAACTCACAGAAGYACCAGCAGTGCTGCTCCCAGTCGCTGTAATGATCTTAATCAAAGAGTATTGTGATAAAAAAAGGGATTCTGGTCTGCCTGCCTTTGGCATATCCTAAATATCAGTGTCCACATTCCACACGATGCAGTTGGAAAAGAGAAATTCCCTCTATGGTGAATCACAGAAGGGTTTGGACTGAAAGGGACCTTAAAGATCATTTTATTCCAGCCCTGYCATGGGCAGGGACACCTCCCACTGTCCCAGGCTGCTCCAACCCTGTCCAAGCTGGCCTGGGACACTGCCAGGGATCCAGGGGCAGCCCCAGCTGCTCTGGCCTCTCCACCCTCCCAGGGAAGGATTTCTCCCCAATATCCCATCCATGCCTGCCCTCTGGCAGTGGGAGCCATTCCCTGTGTCCTGTCCCTCCRTCCCTGGTCCCAAGTCCCTCTCCAGCTCTCCTGGAGCCCTTCAGGCACTGGAAAGGGCTGTRAGGCTTCCCTGGAGCCTTCTCCTCTCCTCCAGCTGTCCCAGGCTGGCTCCAGAGCCCAGGTCTGTGTGTGGCAGGCTCAGTGCTCCCACAGCTCCAGGCTATCCCTCTGTGYCCCAAAGCCAGCAGGAAGCCAAGGGGAGAAATGCTGCCCCTTGTCCTTCCCCTGCTGCCACCCCTGCCCCAGAACTGCTGTCAGGAGAAAGCCCTGGGCAAAGGAGATGTCCATTCAATATCCATTATTTACCCCTGCTGACCTCGTGTTTTCCCCAGCCAGCTGCTGGCTGACCCAGGGGTTCCCCTTGGGGTTACACCAAGCACCAGCAGCTCCACCAAGACCCCAGGAGCATCCCAGCAGGAATGACCCCACCTAAACAGCACTTCAGGAGCCAAAGCAACAACCTTTTGATGCTGCTGCTGGTAGTACCTCATGATGTTGGTAACTATTCAATGTCAGCTGTTAATCCAGGTGTGAAGAGCAGCCACTGGGACCATCTCAGCTCAGCAGACCCTGCCCTGCTGTCACCCTGGYACCCCAGGCAGGACCCAGCCCTGCAGGGCTCAGAGCCCCACAGGAGCCATTTCCCCACTGCTGGGAAAATGTCACACTCTCATTTGTGCAGAGCACAACAGGTGCTGCAACACAGGCAGGGAAACGAGAGGAGGAGGAGGAGGAGGAG
>JACDOX010000078.1:1504347-1516674 GCA_014549065.1 Cardinalis cardinalis | reverse complement strand
ATATCATATCATATCATATCATATCATATCATATCATATACTAAAGCAAGAGAAAGGATACATCAGAAGACAAGAAAAGAATGATAATGAAAGCTTGTGACTGACTYCTCAGAGTCCAACACAGCTGATGGTGACTGGTCATTAATTAAAACCAATTCACATGTTTGGATAAGCAATCTCCAGACCACATTCCAGAGGAGCAAAACATGGAGAAGCTGAAGCTTCTCACCTTCCCAGGAGAAGCAATCCTGGTGAAGGGATTTTTCAGAAAACATCACAGTAACAAGTAACACCAACAGGAACACCTGGACGGGCCAGGGAGAGGCTCCATGTAAACCCTGTGTGAGTTCCAAGGGAAGCAAACAAGGAGAGGAAACAAACACGGAGCTCCTGCCTCCCCCTGACTGCCAAGTGCAGAAATAGCTCGGGCACGTTCAGATAACGAAAGCACAAAGTGCAGGAGTGTTCCTGCCCCACACAGCCCCCGTGGCTGCAGGCAGGAGGGCTGGAAGAGGCTCTCCCTGTGCCAGGTAGGCTGTGCAGGAAGAGCTGGAGCGCTGTGTCTCCCGTGGGTGACAGTGCTGTCACAGAAAATGTTTAAAAACCTCACAAGCCCCTGGGAATCTGTGCCACTGGGAAAAAGCAGGAGGAACAGGGCTCTGAAGGCAGCCCAAGAGCTGGCAGTCTGGAATCTGGGGTTAAACCAGTGGAGAAACCAGGGGAGAGCCACAGGATCACCACGGTTGGAAAATGACCTCCAAGATCACCAAGTCCAGCCCTCRCCTGGACACCACCATGACAAATAAGGAATACCACAAAGTGCCACAAACACTTGGTTTTTGGACACTTTCAGGGATGAGGACTCCACTACTGCCCTGGGCAGATATTCCAATGATTAACCACTCTCCCAGTGAAGAAATTTTTCTCAATATCCAACCTGAGCCTCCCTGGGCCCAGCCTGAGGCCATTCCCTCTCCTCCTGTCCCTGTTCCCTGGGGCAGAGCCTGATCCCCCCGGCTGTCCCCTCCTGTCAGGAGTTGTGCAGAGCCACAAGGTCCCCCCTGAGCCTCCTTTGCTCCAGGCTGGGCCCCTTCCCAGCTCCATTCCCTTCTCTCCAGCCCCTCCATGTCCTCCTTGTCCTGGGAGAGGAGGCCTGGCAGAGGCACAGTGTCCTGAAAAGCCTGGAACACCAGTGCTAATAATAACAACCTCCAAAAGCCTGGCCGTGTTTATCCCGGGCAAAACAAAGAGTGAGCATCTGTCACCAGCCCCTGCTTGCCAAGATGCAGCTTCCAGAGAACTCTGTGGAGTCCAGATTGGCAACTCTGGACAAGCCTGGCCACAGCAGGACGTGAGCCACACGTGTGTCACCAGCCTGGACCCGGTGCCTGTGTCCCCAACGCCTCCTCTGTCCCCAGCACCTCCTCTGCCAAAGGTGGAGATTSCCCTCAGGGTCTCCAAACCCCTCAGGTGATGAGTCCATGGATGCTGTGGCTGGAATCACAGCTTCAACTGCTTGGGCCTGTTTTTCTACAATGATTTTTCACCAGGAAGGGTCTGTCTCAACTCCACTAAGTTGAGCATTCCCAGAGTCCTGCTGGAGAATCCGTGGTGAAAAGCAGGAGAAATCACAGAAATTCAATCACAGAAATTCAGCTCATGGTATCTCTGTGCAGTTTAGATCACAACAACAATTCTGTGGCTCCTGGGCAGTGTCTGTCACCTGGTTCCATGGGCTGGAGACKGCAGTAAATCCACCTTGGGTTTCCTCCCTACCAAGCCATAAACTCTCCATCACTTCCATTTTAAAGCTGAAACTCACACACTGTATGGACCAAGGGTGATTTTCCTTCTGGTGTTATAACGAAAATAATCACACTGGCTGCAGCACTACTGAAAACAAACCAACATCTGCATTTCACTCCACAAAGGTGGCTCTGCTAGGCAGGAACACTCCTACCCTTGCACCCTGCCTGTGTTTTGGGGAAGCAGAGCACGAACAAAAATAGGAATAAATGTTCACATGGAAACACAAGTAGATTTAGGTGCAGCTTAAGGCTTAAGAACAGCACAACACAGATATGAGCAAAATAAACATTTCCTCTTTATTAGCTTCAATTAAAGAGCTATTTTGTTTGAACTTCTCTCTTCTGTGTTTAAGCTGCAGCAAATTTGCATCATTGTTTGAAGCCATAAAATCAGAGAATCATGGAATTGCTTAGAAAGGAAAAGCCCTGTAAGATCTTTGAGTCCAGCCATTCCCACAGCACTGCCAAGGCCACCATCACCCCATGTCCCCAAGTGTCACATCCACACRGCTKTTAAATCCCTTCAGGGACAAYGATTCCACCACTGYCCTGGACAGCTCATGCCAGGGATGGGCAGCCTTTTCCATGGAGAAATTTTCCTTAATATCCAATCTAAACCTCCCCTGGCCCAGCCTGAGGCCGTTCCCTCTCCTCCTGCCCCTGTTCCCTGGGAGCAGAGCCCGACCCCCCTGGCTGTCCCCTCCTGGCAGGGATTCTGCAGAGCCACAAGGGCCCCCCTGAGCCTCCTTTGCTCCAGGCTGAGCCCCTTCCCAGCTCCCTCAGCTCTATCAGTGGAAAGAAATCACTGGAAAAGTAACCAAACGTGGAAATGGGACTGGTGGATATTCACYGTCCACATCCACAAGTCACCACTGAAAAGAGAGCTGAATTTAAAGTTCCTTTTATTTAAACAGTGTGATGCCACAGTGGCCATGCTGAGCAGAGATGGGAAGAGCTGACAAAATCCCACCCCAAAATTCCCTTTGTCCACCATGAGCTGGGCAAAGGACAAGGCTCAGAGGGGCAATCCCTGTGGATAAAGATCCTGATGTTAAACCAGGAGGCAGCACTGCCCTGCACCCCCTGACCCTGGGACACACAGGGAGCACTCCTCACCAGCCCAGGGCTCAGCAGCACATCTGGGGAGGCTCTGCCACCAGGGAAACACCAGCAATGGTGTGATAATGACAATGACGAGGAGGGAAAAGAATAGGGATGATGATGATAATGGCAATAGTAACAGTCATGATAATAATTACCCTATTAAAGGTGTCATTAACTTTATGCAACTTCTAAACACATAATATAAATAAACATGCAATAGATATATAGTGTGTACATAAAATACACATATTTTACATATATTTTATATATAAAATATATKTAATATTTTATATAAAATATTAAATATAAATAGATGTATAATATAATATTTTACTATTATATTATACATCTAGTTATATTTAATATTTTGCATATAAAATATTAAATATAAATATATTGATATATATATATATATAGATATATGTATAATATTTTTAATAATTTTAATTTTAAAAGCCCCACTCACACACCTGACTAACTGATAAATAAACCTGAAATGGTGCCTGAAAGCCTTTTTGGCCAGGAAGGGATGGATGTACCTGGGGTGAGGTGCTGCAGATGGTGCAGGGGCTGGGGGGCTGACAGGATCCAGCAGGGCTSGGTCCAGCAGGGCTGGCTCTGGCACACCCAGGGCCTCTGCCCACTTGCAGAACTGGAGCCAGGATCCAAACCCATCCCTGTCCAGCTGCCAGCCCCCAGTAACTCTGCTGAGAGTGGAATCACTGAGCTCTCACTGCTAAAAAGCCCCTTTGAACGTGYTGGAGTGTCTTCCATAAGATGGCAATAAACTGGCACCAAAAAAGAAAGCAAGTAATTACACTAGTGCCTTGTAAGCTTTGATTCTGTGCTGTTTGGGAGCAATCTGAGGATTTTTTTTTGTTAGGCTTATGAGGATAATGCCGAGAACAGCAAAGGTTTGGAGGTGGGGTGTCCAGCTTTCAAGCTCCCATGTAAAAACACAGGTTTCCTTAGAATTTCACAGCCTGACAGGCACAACCAGAGAGAAGCAGGAGACATTTCTGCCCTCTCCTAGCAGCTTATGTATTATTCCTTAAAAAATTAAAAAAAAAATAAAAGGAAAAGAAAAGAAAAACTTCCAGAGCAATGTGGTGCCTTTATTCCCTTGTGATGTTTAAACCATTTTCCAGGGCACTACACAATGAGCTTTCTTTGGGAAGTAGAACAGCAGCTTTTCCTCAGACCACAGTGAAGCACTTACAGCTCCAGTGCCTTGAGAAGGTGGTGGATAAAATAGAAAAAAAGGGAGAAGAAGCTAAAAGGAAGAGAGAATGAATTGGGAACTTGAATCAGGAAGAAAGAGAGGTGGAGGGGGAAGAAGGAACAGGCATCAAATGCAGGGATAATTGCAAAGCACCACCACACTCCTGGCCAGGGAAAAAAARGAATTGTAGATGAATCATGAGTGTGACAAAGAATCCCTTCAACAAGTTGTCTTTTATCACAACTTTGCTGCTCTACAGCTACACTGCAACCAGGAGAAATTGCATCATGTCAACAGCAAGTTTATAGAGATAAACTGACTGGAGCAGGGGAAAGATGCTGCAGTCACTTGTGCTTCCCTGCCAGGCTGCAATGAATTCCCTGAGAGCAGCACACACAGGGCATGAGAACCAAAACACACCCCTGAAAGGGGCAGCTCCAAAATATCCCTGGAGGGAACCTCCCAAAAATCATCCCAAACCAAAGCCCCAGCTGTGAGCAGGGGCATCTTTCACTAGATCATGTTACTCAAAGCCAYCATCTTTTGTTGAGGTTTAGATTGGATTTTAGGAGAAATTTCTTTGCCCAAAGGTTTGTCCAGCCCTGGCAGCAGAGGAATCCCCATCYCTGGGGGGATTTCATGTGGATGTGGCACTTGGGGACATGGGTCAGTGGTGGCCTTGGCAGTGCTGAGGGAGTGGCTGCACTGGATCTGAGAGGGCTTTTCCACCCTGAACAATTGTGTGATTCTATTCTGTGACTGCCAGCCTGTGTCTGAGCCTTGCCCAGCAGCACTGGAGGGATTCTCCTGCCTCCCTGCCCAGGTCCTTGCCCTCCTCTCCCCTCTGCCACAGCCCCCAGCACGGCTGMTGGCTCAAATGCAAATAGTGCACATGCAGGCACAGGAGCTTTTTTTAAATTCTGAAAGCTGAGACTTCTAAGTTTATCTCAGAAGGACACTGGAAAGATGAATAGAGAGAAATTATGCAGAGAAAGAGAAAATATTCAAAGAGTGGAATTATGTATGCATAATTGCCTGGCTCCCTGGGGTGCACGGGCGAGTACACCAAGTCACTTTGTGAAATCATTCCCCACAACTCCTGGATCCTAATTATAGTGCAGTAAGTGGGGAGAAGCTAATTTTTAAACAGTCCTGATGGGGTAACTGGAAGAACCATAAGGATGCTGTTTAACCCCTTGCCTACTGAGAGGCTTCAAGCAAAGAAGCCACCACAGGAGGAATAAATGAAATGCTGGTGAAGCCAATGCATTGTTCCCTGGCTGATTTAAAGGTGGCCAGCAGGAGAACCAAGCAAGCACAAGCCTTCAGGTTAAAGGAGAAAAAAAGGGCAGACCTGAAGAAATAAGCCAAAATTAAAAAAAACCACCAGTAAACATGACCTCTGCCCAGCCTTCAAAGGAGACTGGAGGCAGCATTAGGGTGTCTCTGTGTCCCTCTGCCCTGCACAGCAAATTCTYAGCCAAAAGCTTTATAAATCCTAAGTATGCCTGTGCAGGAACCTCTTTATCAATGCAAAAAATACAACCACAGCTGCCTGGTACCTCAGCACATTTCCCCAGCGCAGTAGGAGCACCTGCAGCAAAAAGAGCCCTATTTAATGCTCCCTGGAATCCTGGCTGGCTTGGGAAGGACCTGGTTCCAGCAGGGATCTGCTGATCCAACACCTTCTGAACCCTCACAGGTCACAGACATCAGTGGGACAGCAACAAAGGACAAAACTGGGTGGTTTTSCTGCATTATCTCTGCCATGCTAAACCTGATTTCATACAGGAAAATAAAAGCAGTAACAGGACATCCCTGCCCTCAAGGCGTGCCAGGGGAGGCRTAGGTTGGATAATAGGGAAAACTTCTCCCCTCAAAGGGCTGCCCAGCCCTGGCACAGCTGCCCAGGGCAGCAGTGAGTGCCCAYCCCTGGAGGGATTTAAAGCCATGTGGATGTGGCACTTGGGGACATGGGTCAGWGGTGGCCTTGGAGGAATGTTTGGACACAAAGATCTTAAAGGGCTTTTCCAGCCAAAATAATTCCATGACCCAGCCCATGCTCTCACACTGCCCTGCGAGTTCAGCTAATGCAGAAATCAGCCATCAAAGGCCTTTTATTCTCACCATGCTCAAGTTTAAGCCAACCAAAACCACTACTGGAAGTCCTTAAACTCAGATATTTTGACTAAATTCCCTTTAAATTTCTCAGCCTGGTAATGTTTGTTCTCATTCATTCCAAACCCTTTCCAATGTTCCAATTAGCATTGTTTTTCCCCTATCAGAACAGATGCAGGCATGCAGCATTAAAAAAGAAGAAAAAAAATAAGATAAAATACACCATTTACCCATTCTAGATGGACAAAGAATGATTCTGTCCCTCAGCCATGCCTTGCACAATGGCACTAAAAGCATGAAAACACCACTCAGGAGTCCCAGGGATGCAGAACACCTGGATTCCAACATCTGCTGCCAACAGAGACAGGAGGAAATGCTAGGCTGTCACTCCAGGTTGTATTATTTTGAATCCCCAGGGTGTTTTKGGGCTTTTGTGTTTCTACCACGCCCTTTTGAGTGGAGAGACCCCTGGAGATGGATCCCCTTCAGGGGAGCTCTTAGCCTGGAAAAGGGAGGCTGAGGCTTGCAGGGCCCCTCTCTGAGAGAAGCCACCTCCAAAATTTTATAGCTATCCACAGGGTTTAAGACCAGAAGACCATTTAGGAGGACCTCCTAGAAAAATAAGCAATTAAATATTCCCCAGCCACCTCTTTGTTGAGGCCAATTATTTGTTCAGAGGAGAATTTGCAGAAAGTTGTGCTTGACTTCCAGCCTTGATCTCCGATCTCAGCACGTGAAGAACTCTCAGTGCAGCCTTACAAATGATGAACTCTGCCAAGCCCACATTAATACCTAACCCTCATGCTCAGAAAATTATATATTCTACTCAAATTGAATAGTTTTTCCTTTTTTTGGCCAAAGTAATAGACACAATTTTGCTACTTAATCCTCTTCTATTGTCTCAAGCTCACTCAAATTACAGCCATTTGAACTGTGATCTGAGCTCCCCTGTGCTTAAGGAACTCATTAGACCAAGGACAGTCAAACTTCCCAACTTCCTGAATACTAAATTCCTTGTCTGGCCAAGAGCCACAAGATGAGCCCTGGGTCGGGAGGAAGGGAAGGAGGGAAGAGCAGAAGCAGGTCCCAGGTGGGTGATGGCTCCAGGGACATCCCAGTGCCTCCCTGTCAGCTCCAAGGCAGGGGAGCAACCACCAGGAGCTGACCAAAAAATCCCCACTGAGTGGAAGAGACAGTTCATGTTTACTCTACTTCCTTGGAAAGAACTGTTCTGTTCCATCTGAAAACAAGAGGAAAACCTGAGAGTGAGCCTCAAAACATTGTTCYTTGGGGCATTTATCCCAGAAGAGGAGATTCTGGTTTATAATCTCATTTTGGGGTGGGATTCCACCTCTATCCTTTGGAAACCTCAATGAGGAGCACTCAGTTTGCCTGAGTTCAGAGACCCCTCAGGTGAGGGGCTTCAGGCTGAACCTCGTGTCACCCCCTGTCCTGTCCTGTCCTGTCCTGTCCTGTCCTGTCCTGTCCTGTCCTGTCCTCTCCAGCAAGGGCAGGATGACACAGCCAAGCCACCCTCAGCAGATCTGGGGCTGTAAAACATGGACACAGAACATTGTCCAGGCAAATTTCCTCCTCTTTTTCTTGGGAGAAGAGAGGGAATCAGGCTCCAGGGGTAACAACATTTCAAAACAGATGTAAAGGAGGAGTTTGAGGATGAGAGGAGGGGCTGGGACCACAACTTGGCAGCAGCACCTCACCTCCAGCTCCAGGCTGGCCCCAGAGCAGGAGTAAAGCAAGGATTTCCTGACAAGGTTCATTGCTGAGCCTGCTTTGAGCCTGACAGCACAGCCACCTCCTGCCTGACAGGACAACAGGAATGACAACACCTACAGAAACTGAAATTGCTGTCTGCACTTGAAGGTGGCCCTGTCTGAACTAAAATGTGCAAATAAATTTSCACCACCGGCGTTGGGTTCTCTGGGTGAGCTTCAGGGCTGTCAATAAGACTTAGAGAATTGCTTGGGTTGGCAGGGACCTTAAAGAACATCTTATTCCATCCCCTGCCATGGGCAGGGACACCTTTCACTGTCCCAGGYKGMWCYAAGCCYTGTCCRRCCTGGCCTGGGACACTTCAGGGATCCAGGGGCAGCCACAGCTGCTCTGGGCCAGGGCCTCACCACCATTAACCRCACTGATTTCTTATAATCATTATTATATGGGAAATCCCCAAAGAAGAAGCCTGTACAGATGCCATGACACAGAGAGATTGACTGGGTGCAGCAGCACCATGTTTGCCATCAAGAGACAAAGGTGGAGGAGCCACAACAGGCAGAGAGGCCACAGGGTGAGGGCACATGGAGGCCTCACAGTGCCAGACATGTCTGCTGGCTTCCACACCATCACCATCACCTCACAGACAGTGCCAGAGGAGAGCTKAGGGAGATCTGCAGGCATGGGAAATACCCCTGCAGGAGCTTGCTCAAACAGCTTGCAGTGCTACACAAAAGGAAACTTCGAAGCGTTGGGAAGGCCCAGGCAGGATTTTCTGCAGGATGTGCAAGGGGTGTTCCAGAGACTGCAGGACCAGGAGCCCCGGGGCAAGGGCAGGAAGGAGGAACCCCAGGAGAAGGCTGAATTCAGGCTGGTTTCCACAAGGATCTGCAAACTGGCTAAGAGGGTGCCAGAGGACTGAGAGTCAGCTGGGTCCTGTCACCTCCTGGAGACAGATGATTGTAGGGATGTGCCCCTTGTTGACAGAGTGACAAAACTATCCTTTGGATCTAAAAAGGAAAAAAGCTCAGAAGTTTCTCTCCTCAATTAGATAAAAAGACACCTTACAGGACAGTGGGGACTTCACCTCAAACTTAAGGATGGCCAATTGGACAGAAGCCAGAAAGTCCCACCTAAGCAATTCACTAGTAAAATAAGAGAACAAAGGAACTGATGGCTGTTGTGAGGTGTTCTACCAGAGCAAGAACCTCTTGCACCTGGCTTGGGTTTTCTCTGTAAAGAGTTTTGTTATTTTACCTTTTATTAAAACTTTTCTAACACTATCACAGAAGCCATCCTGCTGATTTTATACTTCTAAGGTAGCTGAGYTATCTCRGGTGTGATACAGATCCCCAGGAGCTCCTGAGACCTGGCTGGAGGAGACCCCTATGTCAGCTGATCACTTGGGCTGGGCCCTCCACGCTGGGGATGCTCTGGGATGGGTCACAGCCCACAAGGAAGATCCAAGCAGTGCCACCCTGATCCAGGCTCCCACCAAGAGCAGGCCCAAAGGAGCAGAGAGCTCTGTCCCTTTTCCACCCTCAGAGCTTCCACTGGGTGCAGATGATCCTGTGACAGGATCGATGGATCCTGATATAGCAGCACTTGAGATAATCACTGCTGCAGAGGGCTCTTGTGGGAGTGTCTGGTGTCAGGAGGAGTTTGGAGGGATGGTGCTGAATGAGGACAATGGAACACCTCCAGCTGCTGGGAGCACTGTGCCACCTTTTGTACAAACACAGCCTTTTGGGGTGACACTTAAAGCCATTTCTTATTTCCAAGCCTTCCTTCCACAGTCCTTACAAAAGCATTTTGGCATCAGCACAGCTGCTGGATGTGTCTGACACAGAGTTCCTGTGTCACTGGCTCAGAGTGCTCCTGCAGCCCCAGGCAGAGCCATCTACTCCTCAGTAGGTGAGCCCATCTCCTCAGCTCCAGCATCTCCACCTCAGCAGGTGAGCACATCTCAGCTCCAGCATCTCCACCTCAGTAGGTGAGCCCATCTCCTGAGCTCCAGCATATCCACCTCAGCAGGTGAGCACATCTCCTGAGCTCCAGCATATCCACCTCAGCAGGTGAGCACATCTCCTGAGCTCCAGCATCTCCACCTCAGCAGGTGAGCCCATCTCCTGAGCTCCAGCATCTCCACCTCAGCAGGTGAGCCCATCTCAGCTCCAGCATCTCCACCTCAGCAGGTGAGCACATCTCCTCAGCTCCAGCATCTACAGCTCAGCAGGTGAGCACATCTCCTCAGCTCCAGCATCTCCACCTCAGCAGGTGAGCCCATCTCAGCTCCAGCATCTCCACCTCAGCAGGTGAGCCCATCTCCTCAGCTCCAGCATCTCCACCTCAGCAGGTGAGCACATCTCAGCTCCAGCATCTACAGCTCAGCAGGTGAGCACATCTCAGCTCCAGCGAGGGGAGCAGGGGCTCACCTCATCTCTGCAGCCCTCAGTGCTTTGGAGGGATGTGCTCCAAAATCCTGGGCATTGTCACCATCCTGCTGTGGACCTGTTGTACCCTGGGGTGCTACAGCAGGCAAACACCTCCAAAACATCACAACTCCACATCTCCCCACTGCCTCTGGCCAGATCACAACATCATCAGCAGGAAAACAATGATCCTGGTGCCTCAAAGCTGCCAGAGCACTGCCCAGCATGGCAKAGCATGACAGAGCTCTCATCTCAGAGGGGCTGGTGGCACATGGCACAGAGAGAATCCCAGTCCCTGCAAGGCCAAGAGGAGCTGAGGCACACCAGGACATCCTTTGAGCAGGACACACCACCGAGGACACAGATCCATAGACMGACAGCAGCTTCCTCAGGGACCTGATTCCTAGAACCACATCAGCTTTAATTTTTACACTGACTTTAAAAAAAATCCCCACGCAAACACACCCATAAAATCAGGAATCTTGCCCCACCCTTTGGCCAGGTAAAATCACATGAAAGCTCCAGCTCTGGCTGGCACAGGGGCCAGGATCAGGAAGGGGAGGGGATGTTTATGAAATGGTTTTAACCAATTCAATTTTGAGGCAATTTGTGCGCAGCAGCAGAGGCAGCCCTGGCTGCAGCAACCAGGGAGCAGGCTGGATCAATGGCAGGCTGGAGGTGGGGGCAGGAAAGCAGGAGCAGCAGACTGTGGCATTGAGGCTAATGGCTTTGGAGCCATTTATTCCATGAGAAACACAGCTCAGAGCCACACGGGGTCTGTGCTGGGTATGCAGCACCTCCAAGGGACAGTCCCCAACTCCAGGGAGGATCAACACCAAACACTCCAGGAAAAGCAGGAAACATCTCCTCTTACAAGAATAAATAAATGACAATTAGTGGATCCAATCAGGCCGTCTGCAAAACCCAAAAATTCTGCTGGAAAAAGCCCCCACCCAGCAAAAGCTCCATTGCTGTGCCAGCATTGCTCCTGGGACAGCCACTCCTCACAGCCASACCCTGGCCCTGCCACCTCACTGCCAGAAATGGGGATGGGCTCCTCATTTTCAGTACCAACAATGGAAAACCCATGGAAAAATCTCCAACCCTTTCCCCAGCTTAGTCCTCAGCAGCCAAGCTTCACCTGGAGACACCATTTCCCCTCTTCCCCGTGGCCTCCATCCATGCTGCGGAGGAATATTCAAGGAGTGGACAGTGAGAGCTGGTTTGGGGTTGGAACAAAGGGAAATGGCTTTCTGGACCCTGGTTTTGACAAATGAGGGGAGGAATTGCCCCTGATGGCTCTGTGTGCCCTGCAATGCAGGATCAGCAGCTCTGGATCTCTGCACCAGCAGGGTTTGCTGGGAACTGCTCCTGATGGTGTTTGCAGCCCAAGGATAATGTGCTGCTCTTTCCACATCCCACTATCTCCATGCCCAAGCACATATGGTCTGGCTAAATAAGAAGCCTTGGAAAGGCTGTCAACAAGACTAGAGGAAGGTGGGCATCTGTGCAGAAACATATGCATGTCCCAGCACTGCACTGTGAGCACAGAGAGGATGCCCAGAATGCCACCAAAACCTGCCTGGGTCCAGCAGAACTGGACCAGGGACACTGTGGCTGCCACTTCCCTTTGTGCTGAGGGACTGCAAACCCATCATTCTGCTTCCAAGAAACCTCCTGCCAGSAAATCTGAGATTTTCCCTACTCTGGTCCAGCATTTCAGGGCATTGCTGCTCCAGCCCTCGTTTATAGACTCACTGATGTGTTTGCTTCAAAGTCTTGTGTGTTTGCTTTATATTCATCTGTAAAAATCTCCCCCACGGTACTAAAGGCAGTGGAATAATCTACTATTTCAACCCGCATTCCTCAGAGAATTCTGCAGTTAAAAAAAAAAAAAAAAGGCAGTCTTAAA
>JACDOX010000078.1:1483644-1504328 GCA_014549065.1 Cardinalis cardinalis | reverse complement strand
AAAAAAAAAGAAAAAGGAGAAAAAAACCTGGTTGAATTTGATTAAACCTTTGGAATCTCTCCAATATTTCCAGTTATTCCATCTGTAGAAACACTCTACTGGCACTTGGCACATTCAGAGCTTTAACTGCCTTCTAAATCAGCAGCAGTTCTGCCTAACAATTTGGCATTTGCACAGTGCCTTGTAAATCACCCACCTTACATCTCTGGGTACGAGCACCAAACCCTCCAAAAAGCCCATTACTGCCTCAGAGAAATTCTTCAGCAAGAAAATACCTTCTTATGGGCTTGTCTCCTGACAAAAGAGGGGGGCACTGGCAGGCAGTGGGCACGGTGCTGACACCAGGGCTCCTGGTGTTACTATGGCACTGAAATGAAACCCAACACAGCCAGCTGGTTGCTGCACTGCTATTAGAGCTTCTTCTCTGTTTCTGACCTTTCTAGAACTCTCCAAAATGCATTAATCTGTACCAAATCCAGCCAGGATCTAAGCTTGATGCAAGGTGAAGGTGTTGGTGTCCTGGTCCTCCCAGCGGGCACCATGGAGAGAACRATTACGATTCCGTCAGACAGGATTTGTTTGGTTGTTTTGTTTGGGTTTCTGGTTTTCCGGGGGTTTTTTTTGGAAGTCAGGAACCAGGCTTGGAAGGGCTGCAGCTCCAAATCAAGCCACAGAGCAGCAGGAAAGCACTCAGCAATACCAGCAGCRATTTGTGCATTTCTTGCAAACAAAGAGCGGAGAAGGTCGGCGTTGTTGCCTCCCTGCTTCCACCTCTTTTGTCTTCCCAAATCGTTGGAGGCTAAAAACCTCTCCTTCCCAAACTGCTCCTGGCTCTCCTGAAAATGCTAAAAATGCTATCCCCTTATCTCTACCCACACCTGACCCTCTTTTATGCCTCCCCATCGACAAAGTGTAAGAAAATCATCAGTTTAAGCACTACGCTCACGCCTTGCCCCTCGCCTGTGCCTCAGATGTTGCTTTCTGTGGGTCCTTCCCAGCATGGATTTGGGCTCTGAAGTGAATGGGGGGAGATAAAAAAACAAAGAAGACGAGGACAAGGTAAAAAASAAAAGAAACACATGGAGTTAATTCTCCTCCTCCTGCCCTTTGCTTCTAAAATCTCCCTGATTGTCACACGTGCTGTGACCCTGCAGCATCAGAAACCCTGAGGGTCACCTGAGGACTTGGAGATGGTCACTGGGCCATGCAGAGTGACCACTTGGAATGTGCCAGCAGGACAGAGTTCAGGGCTTTGTGATTAAAAAGGACTGGCCACCACAGTCAGGGCTGGGAGGGAATTTCTGACTTGTTCTGCAGGTGCAGGTCCAACAAGCAGAGTTGAAACGCTCTGGGCCTGTCCCACGATGAGAGGCAGTGACTCCAAATATTCAAATATTTGGACTCCAAATATGACTCCAAATATTACTCATTAATATTCTTTAGGAATATTGGCTTAATTGATGCTTCCCATGCTAACATTTTTTAAAAATTGCATTTTGTCCATCCTTTTGTATCCTTTGCTGTAGCCCTGCTTGGTGTCTTTCTYCTTTAAGGAGGAATAATTTCCCTCCTTGGCTGTACTAAGACACCTGCAGCAGTGAGCACCCACAGTGTCCTTCACCCATTTTTAATCAGCTCATCAGGCAGAGCAAGGTCCCATCCTACATTTACCACAGGACCCTGTGGCACATCCATAAGCCTGGGGTTTGGGGTCCCCAGTGAACAGCTTCACCCAGTAAACAGCTTAACCCAGTGAACAGCTTCACCCAGTGAACAGCTTCACCCAGTGAACAGCTTAACCCAGTGAACACCCCAGTAAACAGCTTAACCCCTCTGCAAGGAGCTGGTGGGGACTGGGTGTGACCAGGACACCCAAGGATGCTGCTGCCCCACTGTGTCCCTCCAGCCTCCAGCACTGCCCTGGCACCAGGGGCTGGAGCAGGAGAAAGGATCCTCACCAGGAGGTTTGGAGAAGCAGAGCTGAGCTCAGTTAAATGCTCCCCACCAGGGCTGGGAGAGCAGCAGATTTGTGGCCACCCAGCTCTGCAGCCACTCTGCACATGATGAAAATATCTGTTCCCTCCCAGCCAAAAACCCTAAAAATAATAACTAAGCAGAGCTGTGCCTGCAGCCGGCRATGCATACGAGATGATGGCCTTCTCAACACGAGAGCAAAAGGGCAAATGAATCACATTACACTCCATGAATAAAACCAGAGCCTCAATGCACAGAGACTTAATGATTCCATTCTGGATGCAGGGGAGAGCCTGGCCTCGTTTGCAGAGGTGCTGAGCATTCCCAAGGCCCCTGAGCTCCTGGGGACAGCCAGGACTCTGAGCTCTCCTGAGACCCATCCACTCTGAGGAAATCCCCCCCCGGCAGGGAGGCTTTCCCTGGGATCTGTGAAATCAGAAGCTCTCAGCAGCTGGCCTGGGCTAAAGACATCCTATCTCGACCTGCTGCACCCAAATCCATCCCYGGGCAGGTGGCATGAGGGGCTGCAGCTCTGTTTGAACTGTGCTTTCATTTCATGCAAAGGGAGGAGGAACAAGGCCCTGGATGGTGCCCCTGGAGCAGAGAGAATCCAGGGTGTCCCCAGGACGTTCCCACTGGCACCAGGAGGCAACCACGGAGTTTTCCCAGCCTRCCTTGGCACATTCCCTGGGCACAAGGGAAGGGCACGGTGGTACCCTGAGGAGGCCCCTGAAATGGAGAAAAGAGCATTTCCCAATGACCTCCTCAGCCAGGAGCTGATGGAGCTGTGACAGAAAAGCACATCATGGAGAGATGGCAGAATAAAACCAAACCCCACTGTYAGGGCATTACTGGGAAGGGGCTTCTGCACAGCACAGCAGCCAGGCAGAGTGGGAATCACCTCCACTGGGATCCTGCTGGGCTGCTGAACATGCCACCACCCCTCCCTGGGCTTTCTGGGCTCCCCATGGCATTTAAACCCAATCCTTGCTATTCTCTTCTAAACATCCCCCTGCAAGGGTGGCATTTCCCACAGCAGCTCCAGTGTCACACCCCTGTCACATCCAACACACAGGCAGTGCTGGCAGGGTGAGCTGCACCCCAGCCTGGCACCAGCCTCCTGGGAGGACTGAAAATCCTCCATACCTTCACTATTTTCCTACATCTGCTTGGAAAACAGAGCCCAGGACCACCTCTTCCAAACATCAGTCCTCTGGCAAACAAAAGGAAGTCAAAGGCAAACTATTTATTGCCAAACCCTCTTCCTTCGTTGTAAAATACTGCTTAATTTTATCCCTCAGGCATCTATTATCTCATAGCCCATATTATTTTTCCAGCTATTACTGCTTAATTTTCCCCATCCAGAAAGTCCGTGCAGACAGCAGCCAATTTCCGTCTTGGCAGAATTGTTTAGGAGAAACAAGCAGCTGTTTCACTGGGGTCCTAAAGAATTGATGGGGAATCAGTGCTCCTCCTTTCTTTGGCCACAAGAACCTTGGAGGGAAGTCACATGTTCTCTGGCACCAGCATTGTCACCCTGCCAGGGGACACTTTGTGACCAGAGGAGGAGCTGGGGGCATCCACCAGACCCCTCATTTACAGCCCCACACTGAGGTGGAAATAAAGGTGAGCATAAATACCTTTTTTTTTTCCCTTTAAATAAAAGCTGCTGATTTTAATAAAAGTTTAAAAAAAAGTAAAACCYGTGGCAAATGGAATCTGCCTGCACTGCTTCTGTTTCCCATTTCTGATAGGATTTGTTTTACCTCTTGTTGGTTTGGTGGGGTTTTTTTAGCAGCAAAGCTTCTGTGGGGAGCTCAGAGTATTCCAAAAATGCCAACACTGGTAAACACAGGACATTTCCAGGCACAAAGCCCATAACCCTGATTTTATGGAGACTTTGGAGAAGTGATTACCAGCATCAGCTGGCACAGGAGGGACCTGCACACACCTGACAGGGGTGGAGGTTTGCAGGAGAGCCCCCAGGAACTCATCTCGGCTTCCCAGACTAGCATGGGGCAGGTAGAGGAGCCTAGAAACAAGCTTAGAAACAAACTTAGAAACAAGCTTAGAAACTCTCACCAAACAAAAATGATTGAGGCAATAACAAAATGGTGAAATACTGTAAAGGTACACGAGGAATGAGCAAGTTACTGGTAAAATCTGTGAATGCCCAGGTGTGTCTGTGTGGGTGAGATGGACAGCGCCAGGAACCCATCTGTACTCACAGCAGCATTTTCCATGCAGGGGTGTGCCACAGAAACATGGGGGATCCTGGGCTGGAAGGGACTAACAAGGTCATTGATTCCAAGTCCTGCACAGGGCACAATCCCATCCTGTCCCTTGGAGTGGTATCCCAACCCTCCTGCAGCTCTGGCAGCCTTGGCACCATTCCCTGGGGAGCCTGGGCAGTGCCAGCACCCTCTGGGGACAGAACCTTTCCCTGAGCTCCAACCTAACCCTGCCCTGGCCCAGCCCCAGCCCTTCCCTGGGCCCTGTCCTGGGACAGGGATGTATTTCAGCCTAATTCCAGTCTGGGTTGGACATTTGCTAAAGCACTGCTGACAYCCTTTTCCCTCCAGACACAGCTGTTTGTGGTAGTGTTGGGATTCTGGGTGCTTGTGGAGCTGAATTTTTGTGTCACGAAGCACCTGCACATCCAAGGGTTCCCTGGTGAGTGGGCAGGAAGGGATTTGTGATAATGGAGGGAATGGGAAAACATTTCTTAGGGACCATGGAAGAGCCTCAATGGGCTCAKCACATGGACAGAGCATCCCCCATATCCTCCTTCCTTTTAACACTTTATTGCTGCTCCTGAAAAAAGGCATTTTCCTTTCCTGTCCTGGCTTTAGATATTCAATCAGAAAAGAAACTCCCAAGGCAATGGGAAGCATCAGGGCTTTGCTCCAGCCTTGTCCAGTGGGTGTTCCCAGAGCAAACAGGAACTGCAAGGCCAGGCTGGATGGCAGTGAGTCAGGGAGGCAGAGAGGCGTGAAAACAGGATGGATGGGAAGGCAACAAACCCCCAGTATTTCACTGAGGGCCTCAGCTCTGCATCACCTCCATCCAGCAGCACCACCAGGCCAGCCAGGGCTGTGCTCACACCAGTGGCACCAGCACAAGAGGGGCTGTGGCCACGTGGGAGCATCACCAAGCCAAGGGCTGAGGCCACCCAACACCCACCCCCTCCAGCAGCTCAGATCCCCCTGCAGAACAACAGGGAAAACARCCCAGCTTTTGTCTGTACATGAGAGAAAAGGGATGGGGCAAATCCCATACCCAGGAAAAGGAGCAATCCAGGAAAGGCCCTGATGGTGGATGCAGGATTGAAACAGGRACTCTGTCCAGGAAGGATGAAAAGTGCTCAGCCATCCTGGGTCTGCCCTGCTTCAGGAAGAGGAACCTGAGAAATATGTTTAAAAAGGAAAGTTGTTCCCTGCAAAAGTCTGGGAAACAACTCAAAGAGTCAAATCAGAAAAAGGTCACCCCCAAAACTCCCAGTGTCCTTCATTCCCCATTTCTCCTGGAAGCACAAAGCAGGGCAGCTTCTTCTTGGGAATCAAAATGGGAAACCTCCCCTCTCTCTTTATCTACAAAGAAATCATAAAAACATCACCAAGAAACAGAGGATGGGAACCACCTCAGAGCTTTATTTTCTGGAGCCCCAGTCCATTTCAGAAAGAGTCACTTTTTTCAGAAGGATTTTGACAGGTCCTGCACCTCCTGCCATTGCTGCCCATCTCTTGCTCCAGAGATCCAGCCACAATTCCACAGCAAAAATAGCCATGCATGAGCTCTGCCTGCACACCAGGCTCATGGCATTGACAGAGAGCTGGCACCTCCCAAAACACAGCTCTGCAGCCTCCTCAGCTGCTTGGTCCAGCTGATCTCCAGCCTGGACACAGGTGGGGGCACCCACCCAGGCTGTGAGTAAATCCCACCACTCTCTCCCCAAAAAGAAGCAAATTCCCCGTTAGAGCTGCAGCAAACTCAGGCAATCAGCAAGAAGAAAGCTTTTTAAAGAGATATAACCCAGGATTTCTGTGTTGAAACACACGCCACAGATGGTGGAGCAGACGAGGATTAATTCATGAATCATATTTCTTAAACGATACAATCTCTCTTTTCACTTCCATACTTTCCCTTTTTGACTCAGAAGCAGGGATTTGAGATGCCCTTCCCAGATATGAATTTTGCATGAACAAACATTGCAGGGGTAAAAAAAAAAAAACCAACAAAACCAACAAACCCACAACAGCAATAAACCAGAAAACCCAGATGTTTAAAGAGAAGTTCTCAAATGTAAGCGAAGGCATATCCTGTCCATCTACCCAAGAACATGTGTGGAAATACAATATATGCAAGCACAGAGCTGGAATGGGGTGGGAAAACGAGCTCCCCACCATTTGGAGCTCACTAATGCTTCAGCCAGGGTTCTGGATTGCACCAAAGCYGATTTTCTATCTCCTCCTATCTCATCCCCACCCTCGCAGCGAAAGGAAAGCCTGGAGGCAAACATTTCCAGGAGAGGCCTCCTGGCTCTGCCAGTCTGTGCCTCCTCCAGCCCCCATCAACGCTTCCCTTCGGAACRCCCAGCACAGGCACCGCCAGCTCGCTCTCCAGGAACTGAGGGGCTGCAGAGAGCAGCAGCAGGGCAAAACATCCTGCCCMACAGGAGCACACAGCTCCCCACCCCAGCTGAGAGGGGCTTCAAGTGGGGAAGAGAGAAGGAAATGACACAAGAGCTCTTCAGCAGCGGGAGACTCCGATATCCCGGCTCCCTCCCGGCTGGGGAGCTCCTTGAGACCAGCCACAGCCATGCCAACCTGAGCAGAGCCCCTGCTTCCCCCCGGGCAGGAGCAGAGCCAGCACCAGCACTCCAAACTGCCCCTCCCGGGCACTTCCTCACCTTGCTTTGATCAGCAAAGCAGCATTTCAGTCATTTTTTCCACTTTGCACACAGAGCAGCTGTGTGTGTGCCTAACAGCTTCTTTACACAGTCTTGCACTTCCTATTGTAGCTTTACACACAGAATAAGAGTGAAAAAAAAATCACTTACCCTTCAATTATTTCAACCTTTCCCTGCTCTGTGTGTGACGTGGGCTTCTCTTTTGGTTACTATTTCCAGATTTGGTCTTTGGGTAGGTGAATGGAAGAGGAGAATGACAGGAGTTGTATTTGATGATGATGGAGACTGTAAAATAAAGAGAAGCATTTTCAGCACAGAGCAGTCCTCCCCTATACATCCAGATCAGATTATATTAAATTAAATTAGTGACACCTACATAAATGCTTCCTACTGTTTTTATGCACACATACAAATATCACAACTGTCAAGGAGAATGCGGCTGTCAGTGATACGGCAGGGGGGAAAAAAGAGCAATTTCTAAAATGGAAGGGAAAAAAGGAAATCTAGGCTAACAACCAGCGTTTGAGCAGCAGCAGAGGGGCTGCTGCTGGTCTGCAGGAGGGCCAGGAGGCAGCTGGAGCTGCCACGGGAGCACTGGAAAGGGCTGGAGCAGAGGACAGCATGGAAGGAGCACGGGTGGAGAAACTGCAACAACAACCCTGAAAAACGCTCCTCTGCTTCCCAAAATACCACATCAGCTTGTGAGGAAGGGAGGAAGGAGCAGAGAGAGAGCTTCAGGAAACACAATTCCCCCATCCCCTGCAACCGTGGAAGGACTCCTAGCACGGGAAGGAATTAATAACGTGGTCATCGTAGCAGCAAGTACCCCCTTAAAAAGCAGATTAATCTCCCACCATCTGCTTTAATAGCAGAATTTCTGCTAAGTGGTTTTCCCCTACACAGCCCCACACATCCATGTAAACAGACAAACAAACCATTTGGCTTCCTGCAGTCCCGGGGAACGCAGCTGCTCCGAGCAGGGCTCGCTGCCTCTGACACGGTGCCAGGGTTGAATTCCTGCCATCCCATCCACTCCCACACCTCTGCCCACACCCTGCTCCTCTGCAGCCTCCTCAAGGCTTGGGCACCCCCAAATACTGCCCATCGAACATGGCAGCTGGGATCCTTGGAATATCCTTTGATTGTAGCTGAGGAAGACAAGGGAGGTGAGGAATGAGAGGAATGGACTTCCATGCTGTTATTTTCCTCGTGGCAACTCTCCCATCCTCTGTAGGCAACTGGCACCTCCAGCACCACGAGTCCCAGCCCAAACACTGAAAACACCCCAAAAAAAGCATATTTACAAAATYACTTGGAAGATGCCACGGCAGGCAGTGGAAAAAACCAACCCCCCGAGTCAAGGAGATTGTCTGCTTGGTTGGAAAAACACAAAGGTCACCGCAAGGAGTATATAAAAATACATGCTAACATTGAAGAGGTATAAACATAACACTAAATAACGCTTTTTATACCCAGCTCAGCATTTAACACTTGCCCAGAGGCCTTTGATAAATCCCAGGTGCCTGAACAAAGCAAGGAAGCTTTTTCATTGCTATTTAGCAAAACAGGGAAAGTAAAGCACAAGAGAATAAAACTGTTCAAGACATCAAGGACCGAGTCAGAAAGAAACAGCCAGGTCTCCACATCCAGCTCTTCCATAGCCAAATGCCCTGCCAGGCTGCTGGATGGAAATAGAAATACTATTGTTAGCCCCAAGCCATGCAGACTCATTAACATTTATTTTAGTGCTATAAAATATATTTTTAAATACTTGAAGAAATAATCTGGAGGAAGTGCTAAAAGCTTGGAGCGTATTTTCAATATGTCCCAGCTTTTCCAGGGAGATCTGAGACCTCCTGGAAACACAGCAACCGTCTCAGAGGCTGTGGGAGCACGAGGGCACCTCCAGCCACCCAGCAGATGCWATTCCCTGCCCTTGCTTCTGCTCCCAGATTGTTCAGTGAGAGGGAAGTCTGAAAACGTCATTGATTTTAATTATTTGTGGACAGCAGAATCCCCAAAGTATCATTTCCCACAGGTTTTTAATGTGTGTGGAYGTTTATATGGGAATAACACTTGGAAACAGGGGAACCTGATGCCTGTGGGGTCACTTCAGCAGGGACAACTCCTGCTGAGCACCTTCCACAGGGCCCCAGGTCCGTCACCCCAAAAGTTCATGGAGACAAAGCATGTCAGAATTATCAGGAGCATCTCCCCATCTTTGTGAAGAGCAGCAGCTCCATGGATCCTCCAGCTCTTAGGAGACGGGTTTGGGGTTGGTTGTGAKGAGCTGTGGTTATTCCAGAGGTACCCATAAGCACATCCAGAGAAAAGCTTGGTGTGGGAGAAGAGATTCACCAGGGAACAGTGTCCCAGACATCTTGTATGAAAAACCCTTTACTTAGGATTTTTCCTCCTGAGAAGCTGAGAGGCCTCAGGAACAAAATGCAAACAATGGTTATCTGCTGCTGTGGAATGCAAGAGGTGCATCTGGGATTGGTCTCATGTGGTTGTTTCTAATTCATGGCCAATCACAGTCAGCTGGCTYGGAGAGAGAGCCCGAGCCACAAACCTTTGTTATCATTCTTTGCTATTCTATTCTTAGCTAACCTTCTGATGAAATCTTTCTTCTTTTAGTATAGTTTTAATGTAATATATATCATAAAATAATAAATCAGCCTTCTGAAACATGGAGTCAGATCCTCATCTCTTCCCTCATCCTCAGACCCCTGTGAACACGGKCACAGAACAGGATCCAGAGGTACACGGGGACACACAGAGCACAGGGCCCTGTTCCTGCCACGCCCAAATGGATCAAGCATATGGAGAATCCATTTTATCTGAAATAAACACTCCAGAACACAACTCCTGCTTTCCATCTGACCCAGCCAGACTTGGATAAAATAAAATGGAAGGAGCCAGGGACAGAGAAGGAACAGTTCTCTCCCTTTTCCTTGTCAAAATGTTGTTGGAGATTTCATGTTTCATGAATTTGGACGGTCTTCAATCGGTGTTCTGGCGGGGGAAACAAAGGACCACGACCATTTGTGCAGTTCCAGCGCAGGTTCAATAGATGTCCACTGTGCTTTGCCATGCCACATTGGAGACACCACCTTCCCCAGCATCAAGGGGACCAGCCTGGCCCAGGGCACTGCCCATGGGATGGCACAACAGATCTGCAGCAGCCAGTGCTCCCAGGTTTCAAGGCGCTGGTTCTCCCCTGTGCTCTGGAGCTCAGCAGATTGCAGCAGTTTGGGTGCCCGTCCCTCAACAAGAGCTGCACCAGGCACCGAGTTCAAAGTCAAAAGGAGCATTTGTTCTACAAGAAAACACATTGCAAACGACCCCTAACAAATTGTAGCTGCTGGAGCAGCCAGCTCAGAGCACAGCAGCGTTTCTCAGCCCCGTTGTTACTGCGGGCGCTGCGCCGAACGCGCGAGCGGCAACGCAGGCACAGCCACAGTTTGTGTTTCAGTACAAATTACAGAGCTGGAGAGGCAGCTCTGCTCTTCCCTGCATTGCTTCCCTCACGTTTTGATGCCCATTAAATTCCTTCCCATTTAGTTGYTTTATTTCAGCTCCTGGCTGCATAAAATCGTTCCGCGAGCGCCGAAGCCGAATAAATAACGGCAAAACTTCCTCTGCAAAAACTCCACGAGCTGTTATGTAAAGCAGGGAGGGGATCAGCAGATAGAGACAACTTGGAGGCAACCTGAGGGTTGGGATTCTGTGTCAGCTCGATACACAGGGGAAATAACCCTTTAATCCAGTGCAGTGTATTTCATTTACTGTAGTGTTATCCAGTTCGAAGATGTTATGAAAGGAATCCCTGGAGAGACTTAAGACTTCAAAACCAGCCTGAGTTTGAACTTAATTCCACTGTTGCAAAAGGCTGGAGCTGTGGAAGATGACCTTTTCCATACCTTGGATGCCAGGAGCCACCCTGCCTCATAATGTCACGCCAAATTAGAATATTCTCTTTTTGTTTTACTCGGGATTTTGTTTTGTCGTTTCTTTTTAATTAAAAGCATCTGTCACTGTTAATGAAACAGGGGGAAAGAGAAGAAAAAATATCTTAACACAAAAAAAAAAATTACAGCTGGTGATGTCCAGAGAGATGGAGAGAGTCAAAAAGCTGGATAATTAACAGAGGAACTTTCACCTCCCCATGAGATCATCACCAGAGCCCAGGTCAGGACCAAAGGATCACCAGTGCCATCTCCCTGCTGCTCATCACCTGAACAAAACAAAGGGATGCTCCCCACACACATCCCCCAGATCCCACTGGCAGCAGGGCCTTGGGTGGCCCCTTCTCCAATAGGAAATGAGAGGGAAAATACTTCTGAAGTGCAAATCCCAAAGCTGTTCAGGTCTTGCCAAGGTTATCCTGAATGAAAGTTCAGAAATACTTGAAAAAAACCCACCCATAAATCCATGCTAGTGAACCAGAAGCTGCTGGAAGCCCAGGGGTGAAGTGTGTGGTCTCATCTTTCACCAGCTGCAGGAGCTTCCCTGCCCAGGGGRTATTTTTAAGGAACCCTGCAGGAATCCATTGAACAAGTCATGGAAATCCCAGTTAAAGTTGTTCACTACTGTTAACTGCTTCCATGGACTTTCCTGTTTGGAGGTGAACCATAAAAGGCCAGTTTTCACTCGCTGCATCTTCCAAGTCAGATTGTGAGTGCAATTAAATGTAAATTTGTATTTCCAAAAATAGGGTTCCCCCACAAAATACTAAATTAATTACAAAATGTATTCCTAATGTGAAATTATTTAGCCTGTTAAAGCGGTACAAACAGCTTTATTGGATCATTAATGGTTAGAAATGTTCAGTCAGCACAGTTGGAAAAAATGTAAACTAAATATGTCAAGGATACATTSCTTTCTCCACTCACTATTTTTTTAATGCCTTATTTCATGGTAGATAAGTGAAAAATCTTTTTACCTGACTTAGTAAGAGGCTCATTTACTCATGCAAATTTAAAACCAAGTGTCATAATACAATGAAATTATAAAAACATATCAAAAAGGAGTTAGTGAGTCACTAAATTTAGCTCCTAATGGAGTTCAAGCTGTCTTATAGAGTTGTATGTAAATGGGAAGAGCTCTGSTGGTCTGTAAACATCAGAGCAGAGCTCAGCCCCCATCCCACGTGCCCGGGGGTTCTGAGAAGCCCTTTGGGTTTCCAGCCCTCCACACCTGAGGAAATCTAAGGGAAACTCAGATTTTGATCYCAGCCAAGGTGAGGAATACAGCCAGTATTAAATAAATTAAAATCCACTGCTATGAGCTCTGGGCAGCCCCAGGCTCTGCAGAGCCACACCCCAAGCTCTGGTACCAGACCTGGGGTGATTTACAGGTGTGATACTCAACATCCACAGGGATTTTCCTAATCCATCCAACACATTAGGGCTGACATGGGGAAGCACTGACTTTGTGGGCTGGAAGCAACACGAGGGCTTGGCTGGGAATCTGGGCAGATCCAAGCAACAAATTAAAGTGGTGTCTCTGAAACAACAGCAGCAATGCAGGTCCCAGGGCAGGAGCAGGATCCTGACTGGGGTTTTTTTTTCCACTCACAATAGTCCAAGGGCAGTGCTAACATGAAGTCTTTACATTCTGGAACAATCTCATTCCAGGAGTAAGGAAAGATGGTCTAAGAGRAGAAGAAGGGAGGGGCAAGGTTAAGAGATGACCAGAGCTCCAAAATCCATCAAATCCAAAGCACCCAYTGGGCAGGGTGGGAAAAAGAGGCCTCTGCAGAGAAATTGGCTTAAGATACAGGGAGGCAACTTCTTAAAGGAGAAAATGTCCCTATAACACCTTCCAATGCCTGAAGGGGCTCCAGGAGAGCTGCAGAGGGACTGGGGACAAGGATGGAGGGACAGGACACAGGAATGGCTCCCAGTGCCAGAGGGCAGGGATGGATGGGAGATTGGGAATTGTTCCCTGTGAGGGTGAGCAGGCCCTGGCACAGGGAACAATTCCTGCCCAATATCCCATAACAATTCCACAGAGCAGCTGGGGCTGCCCCTGGATCCCTGGCAGTGYCCAAGGCCAGGCTGGACAGGGCTGGGAGCACCTGGGACAGTGGGAGGTGTCCCTGCCATGGCAGAGTGGAACTGGATGGGCTTTAAGGTCCCTTTCAACCAAGCCATTCTGGCACTCCCTGACACCCCTGTCCCTGTCCCTGTCCCTGTCCCTGGGGGCAGGTTTGGGTTGGGTGCCAGCCCAGCAGGATGAGGAGGCTGCAGCACAGGGGACAGAGGGAGGCTGTGGCCCCATGCAGCCCCTTCAGCTGCTGAAGGGCAAAACTGGGGTCCAGCACATCATGGAAGGAAGAAATAAATATTCCCAGCGCTTCCTGACCYGGCAGAAAATCGTGAAAATAAGGCCCTGTAAGGAGAAGAGGAGAAGGAACTAATGGGAAAACATCTTGTTGCATTAAGGGCTGTGTTAAAGGTTTACAGCATCATCTCCAGACAAGTCCACTGATTTTCCTGAACCCTCATCGATCCACAGGTCAAACCAGGAATGAAAAATATCAATTTCAGAAAATATCACTGGCTGAGATACAATAARCCTACCCTGTCCCTATGCACAGGTAAATAGAGAGACCTTTCCACGTGAGAGAGAAATCTGCCAGAGWGCTTGGCTGTAACTACAAAATCCCTGACCTGTCCCCATCTGTAACACTCACAGGCTGATACAAGGAATTAGGGAGATGTCCTACATAACTGCTTTAATTAATTTGTGAAATTTTGCACCCTTCCTGGAGGCGGGCGACGTGGCCCTCTGTGCTCCCTTGGATTGCCACCGCTCTCAATTTTATTTTTATTCCGAGTTCGATATGAATCAGGCTCTGCAAAAGACAAAACAACCCACTGTAATCATCCAGCATGCCAATTAAACTAAAAGATACCCTGGAAATTAAAATTAAATGCCATATCTATGAAAAGCAGCAGACAGCTTCCTCAGAAACAACAAAAAAAGCTTATTTTATAGGAACACGACCGTGGCAGCCCCAAAATCAGCACTGAAGCACTTCTGTAACTTACTGCCACCCTTCACATCTGCATACTGGAGGTCTTCATCAAACTGGGTATGTTTTTGCACGTTTATCATCAAGATTTATTGAAGTTGATTCCATAAATTTCATTGAGTTGTTCACTGCTGCTATTTGTTTCCAAGGCAACAAATGCACTTTGCCCAAGCTGCACAGTACATCACAATTGCTCAGGATTTGGGGGTCCCTGCCCCTGGTGCTGCACAGCACCAGCACCTCCCAACACCAGCCTGGCAGTTCTGGCAATTAACAAATTTGGGGGGGATTTCTGGAAAAAACAATCCCTATTAGGGGAGAAAAATGTCAAATGAAGCAGGCAGGGAGCAGGCTGCTGGCGAGAAGGTGGGATTTGTGCAAAGCCCCCGCTCCCATCTCATTTACACCTCGGATAGCTGGAGGTTGAGAAATCCATTCGCAGGTTCAGGAGGAGTTGGAAGGTTCTTCCTGCACAAAATAATGACTCGAAGTGGCCTCTTTGTCATCATTGCGGAGAARGGGACAACAGAAGTAGTGAGGGGAATGGAGAGGAGGAGGATTTACAAACACTGCACAAGCAGCTCCCCATCAGCAGCACCCAGAGGCACAGAGAACTTGCAGGCAACCTTGGAAAAGTTTGGCTTGGGATAAGAAAAACCGAGCACCAACTGAAAGGAAGCACTGCTGCCCAATTTCCTGCTATTTGAAAAGTGGCATCACTGCTGTCCTGGTCCCACCAGTGCTGGAAAAGCTCAGGAGCACCTCTGCCTCTGCACCACAGCACAAGGCACAGTGCTAATCCACACAGGATCAGCAGAACAACTCGTGAATACGTGGCAGTGACAGAGGCAACCTCAGCTGCAGGAAGGCAAAATTCAAATGCAGCAGATCAAGGCAAAGCAGGTTCTGCTCCTGGAGGCTCCTCTGGGAAAAGCCTCCCACAAAAAGCCATTCCATCAGCATTTCTAAAAACAAAACCAATCTCGGACACAGCGAAGATGTTTCAACAGGACACAGCATTTTCCCAAAGATAATGAAGATATTGTTGTTTATCTGTCATAAGCAAATATCCACGAGTGAAAGAAGGAGCGGCTGCCAAGCGCAGCACACCAGGGCTGGCTGGTACTGACTGAACTGGAAACTTCATGGTGTGAGTCAGGGAAACCTGAAAACCATTCAGCTTCCAAACCAGAGGGCCGTGTAGATGCAGAGGAGACAGCCCCAATTATCCAGAGCACAGGAAGCTGCAATCCCTTCCCTTTTCCCCCTTTTTTTTTTAAACAAAATTGCTTTGTTGGGTAGCACATTCCCTTGGATTCCCAGAGCGATCAAAAAAGACAGCATCCCAGATGACAAAAGCCACTCGTTTTTCTGCTTTCAGCCTTAGAAACGTTAAAGGATTGTTTGCTTTCTAAGTGCAAGTCCACATTTAGGAGGAATAAAGAATTTCTCTGGCAGGCTGGATCAATGATGCAGCAAGCCAAGCATGCGACCTCCCGCGGGGAGCCTGGGTCCGGCGCTCCTGGAAACAATAAAATAACCTTACACTGCTCCCGATCGACTGCACGGGCTGCGGAAGGGAGGGGAAACTTACTCCTGACCCTCAGTGAGGGAAACGGGGGGAAAACTTACTCCTGACCCTCGAGGCAAGGAGCCACCCCCTTCTGAAGGAACCGATGGCTTTCATTAGCACTGCTGTGATCATTTCATCCCCTTCTCCCCTCGGTCAGACTGGCACYCAGGATGCCACCCCTGCTTTCAGAGCCGTGCAGTGGCTGCAGCCCATGGATTGCCCTCCTCTTCCAGGAATGATGCTGGAAACAGACGGTCCTTGCAGTCGGGCGGCGGCTGAAGAACATCCCACGCTGCCGAAAACACCGAATGTAAGGATATTCTCCAGCCAGCAGCACAAAAGCAGGGAAGGGTATAAATAGCCTTTGAGGAGGGTGTATAAATAGCTGTAGGTAACGTTTGTATGCTATAAAAACCCTTCATTTTTGGCCCAGCTTCGCAAGAGCGAGTTTCCTCTCGCAGCACTTTGGAGACCGGCTTCCCCTCGAGCAGGCAGCACAGCAGGGAGAGGGCAGGGACTGCTCTGAATCCACAACTGCAGCCCTTGGAAAATGGTGGGGGTGAATTTCCCTTGCTGTTTAAAAGAGACCCTATCAAGGCCTATCCTAATAGGAGACCCAAAATTGAATACACTGGGCTAGATCCTTCTGCGGGGGGCAGGCATGGGGCAGTGTGGGGCTGGAGGGGGGTGGTGATTTTCATGTGCCTTCCTTTGACATAAAACCCAAGTGATTACGTGGCCACACACACATCTCAAGCTCTCCCTCTCCAAAACAAATCCTGCCTGTCAAAGTGGGAATGGGGCGCTGCCAGCTCCAGCCTGGGGGAGCAGTGCGGTGACAGCAGCATCTGCACATCACACCACCCCTCTGCCTGGGCCATTCTTACCAACCAGCAGAGGATACAAATGCTCTTAAAAAGGCCTTATTTTCCTCCCAGGCTATTTGCTGGCGGTGCAGCCTGTGGTTCACACAGCCAAAGCAGTGGGAATTTCACATTCTGACCGGCTCAGCTCGGCTGTCCCCCTCCTGTACCACAGCATCACCACGCCCAAGGATGCTCCAGCCCAACCCCATCGCTCTCCACACCCGCCTCGCTTCTCCCCCCGACGGGGCAGTGTGCTGGCACATCCCCACGGCCCCGATCCCAGCTCACATCCCTCCCCAAAGCCCCGGGGAAGCCGGGCAGGGAGCAGCCYCCTCCCGCACCGCCTCCCGGGGAGCGGGGCTGCAGAGCAAGGCTCGGCAAGGAGCGCCGAGCGCTGGCACCGCTCGCCCACCCAAGCCCCGGGAGCGGCTCCCCGTGGCGCGCAGGTGGCTCCTTTCATTCCTGATTACTCCTCAGCCTTCCTTGGGGCTGGCACCGTGCCTGGGTCAAACTCTGCAGCGAGCGGGGCACCCCACGGAACAGCCACTCCAGGGATGCTCCTGGGATCAGCTGTGCCCCGGCTCACCCCACAGAGGCTGGGACACCCCACGGAGGATGGGACACCCCACGGAGGATGGGACACCCCACGGAGGATGGTACACCAGGTCCCAAATGCCTCTCCAGGGCAAATGCTTCTCCCCTCACCAATGTGATGCCCCCCAGCCAAAGCTGGCACAGCACGAGAGCTGCAGAGCGGAGCTATTTAAAAAATCCCCGTTGGATTTGTCCACCAATTCATTGATGACAAAATGTTGTGTCAGAATATGCTGGTTTTAGCAGAAATCACACCAGGAATGTCTCAGAAACCCCACCAYGCAGAGCAGGTCATAGCATCATCTCCCAGGCAGACAGAGCTGGGTTCAGGACCCTGCTGCATCCACTTCCCACCAAGCATCCCCCAAACCTCCAGGGGCAAAGCCAGGGGAGCAAAATCCCTGGAGCAAAACCTTCCAAGGTTGTGGAGCAAAAACCACCCAAGGTTGTGAAGCAAAAACCATGTAAGGCTGTGGAGCAAAACCTTCCAAGGTTGTGGAGCAAAAAACATGCAAGGTTGTGGAGCAAAAACCATGTAAGGCTGTGGAGCAAAGCCACCCAAGGTTGTGAAGCAAAAACCATGTAAGGCTGTGGAGCAAAGCCACCCAAGGCTGTGGAGCAAAAACCACTCAAGGCTGTGGAGCAAAACCACCCAAGGTTGTGGAGCACCACAAAAAGGCACAAGTGTGTGGACAAGCCTCTACAAAGCCAAAAAAGCAGCCTGTCAAATCCACAGCTCCACAGGCCGGTAACAGCAGCTCTCCCAGTCCCGTGTTCTTCAATAAAGCTGGGAAGCACAGGACTCCACTGGAGGATCCCAGCATCCCCCAGACCAGGCAGGCAGTTTGGGTAGTTTGGCCTTTTTTAACTTTGCCCAAACCCTGCTTTAATTCGTTTTGGGCACAGGCTGTTTCCCAGTCTGGATTTGACCCTTCAGCTGAAGCTCTCCATGTGTTTGAGTGCCTGCACCAGCAGGGACTGTGAGTATTTGTGGGAGAATGARGGAGCTCATTCAGGGCTTTGGTGAGATGAAAGGAAAAACCTTAATTAAAATAAGTTTTAAAGCCCATCACGATTTTTTTTGTCTTATCCAGATTAGCAGCCATGCTAAGATTCCACTCAGACTCCAAAGGTGCTGGTTCCCTTCTGCCATTGTAAGACACCACACCCCACACCAACCTCAGAAAACAGAAACAGAGGGGAAAGCACATCTGACAGTAACTAAAATTACACAGAGTTCTCCAAGAATGCAAAGTAATGCCCTTATTTTGCAAAAAACTCATGACAAAAAACTTATTTTGTAAAAAACTTCCTTCTGCCCAACCCAGCTCATGACATGCACTGCTGGGAGCACACCACTACTCACAGAGGGTCCGAGCAGTTTTCCTTCTTCATAGAACCATGGAATGGCTTGGGTGGGAATGGACCTTAAAGCTCATCCAGTGCCACCCATTCCAGGGACACCTCCCACTGTCCCAGGTGCTCCCAGCCCCAGTGTCCAGCCTGGCCTTGGGCACTGCCAGGGATSCAGGGGCAGCCCCAGCTGSTCTGGGCACCTGTGCCAGGGCCTGCCCACCCTGCCAGGCGGGTTCACACAAGGGTTTGGATGACAAGGACACTCATTCATTCCCCTGTGGCTCTCCAGAGCCAGCAGACACTGACAGGAGCAGCCTGAGCAGCTCCAACCACCCAGGCATGGAGTTCTCTCAGCTTAGGGAGCTTTGGCCCAGGGCAAAGGCAGAGGTGGGGCAAGGACACATGGSCACAACAGGCTGATTTTAAAGGAAAATCCCAAAGCAGAGCCAAGGAACCTCTGCATGTTCACAACACTCACAAGTGATCCTGGCAGAGACAGAGCAATGAGTGATCAGCACATGAGAAATGCCATTTAACACTGCAGTCCCCCAATCCCTGACTCTGCTTCCACCAGTTTGTGATCCCCACGCATCCCCCAGCACCTCCAGGAGAGAATTCTATGAGGAACATCTGCAGAGTTACAGCAACAGCCTCACACAAACATGTTTTCCAACGAGGAGCAAGCACACAGAGAGTCTCCCTACCATAATTCCAACTAACAACACTGAATCAAAGATAACAAAACTCCTTTGTGCTCAGAGGTTTCTCCAGCAACACCAGTCCTGACCTTCCAGTCACCCATCTGCCCTCCAGCCCCGGAGTACAGGGTTTGGATGCTTGCTGTGATATACAGCAAGGCAGGGAAGAGATAAAACAGCATTTCCAGGCAAACCTTTTGACAGATATTTGTTCTCAACTCCACAGCAGCCCGAGCCAGGGCATTACCTGTATTGCATCCCAGGTACCATCAGTTTGATATTGAGATTGCTTTAAGAAAAAGAAAAACCAAATTGATTTCTTGGGAGGATAAACTCGCAGCTAAAGGGAAAAACTACAATTACACTTTTCAGCCATGAAAAGTAAATCAGATGGTGCTGAAATCCCAGCAGAAAACACAGATTAATTAAAGTCTGCACTTTCTAAATCTGTTATTCAACTAAACACAGCTGTTAAAAAAATGATGCCTTTGCTGTAATTTCCATGTACATTCATACCACCGAAATACTGCAAAAAACATTATTAAGTGTGTTCAGTGGCTGCTCGAGTTGAACAGGAAAAGAAAGCACACACATATCTTTAATTATGACAAGGACTGCTTTCTTTAAAAGAAAAAAATTTTACTTGGGAGCTCAAACGCTGCCTCCATGGATGGGCTGGGATTTCTTCCAGTGGGAGGAGAGCAGGACTGGAACCTTGAGGTGGAGCAAACCAGCACCATCTCAGCAGGGTGGGAGCTCRGGGTGCTCCCTCCTCCTGCATCACCAGTGGCATCCATCAGCCAGATCCCAGCTCTCCTTCTGGTGCAAACCCACTTGTGCTTCCAAGTGCTTTTGGCCATCTGTCCGTCACAGGCAGCGCTTCCCAACTGCACTGATTTCATTAACCCTAATATATTTTAAGATCTTGCACAGATTAAAAAAAAACCACCCCAACCCACCATCAGTTATTCTGCAGGGCCTCATCTAAAAGCCCATCAAGGCGAGGAGAGGCTGGTGCTGACCCCTGTGGATCCAGCTCTGCTTCCACACTTTATTCATCAATTATTCATCAGCAGACAGCGCAGTTACCGACRCAGGGAAATCCTACAGAACACATGTCCTGCTCCCTCTGCACGTCCCAGTCCCTGCCAGGCTCTGAGGGGCCCTGGCAGGGTGAGGAAGAGCACAGAGCTGGCAGAGCACAGAGCTGGCAGAGCACAGCCACCCTGCCACCCTGCCACGTGGGGACAACCCAACACGCCCCAAACAAAACCTTCCCTTCCTTTGCCCATCCAAGTCACCATCAAGGCTCAAAATGGAGAAATTGGGATTAGAGTGGGACCTCAGAGGCACTCTGCAATTCAGCCCAGCCAGGAGAAACTTCCATGCCAGCCCACCCGAGCTGTGCCTCCCCTATGGAGGAGAAAGCAGCCCTTGAACCTCACCTCCTCTGCAAGGGCAGAAGGCACGGGAGAGCCTCGCTGCCTCCCAGTGCCTCTGAAATCATTCCAGCTCGAAATATAATTATGATGATCTAATACAGTCATATATTAATGTTGGCAAGAGCTCCYTGCCTTAATACCAGCCCGGAAAGCTCCTGTAATGCAGACCTGGGAGGTGACAGCAGTGCCACCAACACCCCCCACAGGCACTGGCACCGGGGGGACTCATC
>JACDOX010000078.1:1431019-1475049 GCA_014549065.1 Cardinalis cardinalis | reverse complement strand
GGACAGGGAATGGGGCTGTGGCCATGCCCAAGGATCCTGCAGCCAGACAAGGGCCCAGCACAGGGCACAGCAAAGGAGGATGAGCATGGACCAACTGCCCAAGCTGCAAGGCTGTGCAGGCATCCCCTCACCTCCACAGCTCCCTCCTCTTCCTCCTCCCAGATGTTTCTTACAGTGACCTTACACATGCCCAGGGCTGCCAGGTGCCCMGATCCCCACTGATATTTGGGAATCAAGAGCTCTACAACCCTCCAGGGGTCTCTATCTCCTTCAGAACTGTCACAGATTGRAAGATTAAACCCATCACACCCACACTGGGTGGGGATACAATCCTACCTCAGCAAGAACCCCACCAGCAGAGACCCCCACTCATCTCCCCCCAGTCTCAGTTGAGTCCCATCCCCACTAAATGGGATTTAGTGACTAAATGGGATTCAGTGACCTAAATGGGATTTAGTGACCAAACTCTCTGTCTCCTGCAGCCCCAAGCCCCCCAGCCACCCCAGCAGGGTGGGACAGGACCTGCCTGAGCTGCCCCTGCTCAGGAGCAGCTTTTTCCTCCCAGCCATCCCCTCCCAAGGCTTCCTGGGTTTGCAGAGGAAGCACAGCACCCACCTGCAGCTCCCCACCGTCCTCACAGGCCCCTCAAACTGAACCCAGCCAAAGCATTTTTGCTTCATCTTGGTCCTTTTCAATCTTGATTTCCTTTCAGCGAGTGTTCCAGCGCAGCACTGCTGCTAACAATGGGGTTATAATATATTGCTGTTGGAAGAAATAATGAGAATCTCCTCCACGTCAGCATCTCCCAGAGCCTGCCAGGGCTGGAGTGGCTCTTCAGTGCACACCAAGGACAGGGCACACTCTGAATGGTTATTGTGAAAAGCACTGGGACCATCACCCCAGCCCTCAGCAGATCAGTCATGCCCCTTCTGCTAATGCTTCCATTTTGTTTGCAGAATAAAGTGAAACTGGTTTGCCCCTAAATGTTTGCTCCCTTTCTCTCCRAGCACTCCTGTGCTCTTGTTTCCTCCCCTCCTGATGTCAAACCAAACCAGCTGTTTGGTTTTGTACCCCAGGCAGCACAATCAGCCTATTTCCCTTTAATAAAAGAGAGGGGAAAGCAAAAAAAAAAAACAAACCCAAAACTCAAACCCAAGAACAGTCAGGAATTGGCATCTCCAACAAACACACTGGCATGACAGTAACATAAAAAATAAAGCAAATAAAAAGACTCTTGGCCATGAAAATGTGAATTTCCCAGAATTTTCACTGTGCCTCAAGGCTGAAGGGCTTCATAAAATTACAGAATGGTTTGGGTTGGGAAAAWAACCATCTTGATCCACCCTTGCCATGGGCAGGAACACCTTCCACTACCCCAGGCTGCTCCAAATCCCATCCATCCTTGGGCMCTGCCAGGGATCCAGGGGCAKCCCCAGCTGCTCTGGGCACCTGTGCCAGGGCCTGCCCACCCTCCCAGGGAGGAATTCCTTCCTAATATCCCATTATTCCTTCCYAATATCCCATTATTCCTTCCCAATATCCCAATATCCCATTATTCCTCCCCAATATYCCTCTGGCAGTGGGAGCCGTTCCCTGTGTCCCCAGTCCCTCTGCACCTTTCCCTGCCCACCCCAAACCCACAGGAGAGAGGATGAAGCCCTGTGAGCTGCCAGCACCACGTTTTCCCCTCCTGCAAACACCACCCACCCACCAGTGGCACCCGAGATTTGATTTTCATCTGCTTTGTTAAATTTCTGCTAATTGCTTCTAACGCGCTTCCTCCCGTGCCTTTACAGCTTCATTCCTCCTGGGCATTCCAGTTTCACTGAGTGCAGCAGGAAAATGAAACCTAACCACACTCTGATGATGGAATCACTCATGGCCTTCCRAAAAACCAGAGCACACCTGGGGTTTTTGGGGAGGATTCGTGTCACCATCACATTTTCTGAAAAATCTTCTTTRCCCAGGATTCTCCTCCTGGGAAGCTGAGAAGCCTCAGAGAAAAAGGAAAAYAGTTCTTATCTCATTTGCTTCTYCTGTGTTTTGCTGCTTTGGAAYGTGGTTGCAGATTTTTTTTATCCAACATGTGAATTGTTTKAATTTAATGACCAATCATGGTCAGTCTGTGTTGGGACTCTGGAAGGAGTCAGGAGTTTTCATTTTCATGCTTTGTAGCCTTCTGTCTGTATCCTTTCTCTAGTCTTTAGCATAGTTGTAATATGGCATTCTTTTATATAATATAGATCATAAAATAATAAATTAGCCTTCTAAGAACACGGAGTCAGACTCATCATTTTCCTCCTTCATCCTGGGGACCCAGCAAATGCCACAGATTTGGGGTTTTGTGACCAACAGCCACTGTCAGGTTTTGTAAATCGATGAAAACWGAGCAGAAAATGCTGCAGCCCCATAAATGCCACCAGGCTGGGTGTGATGGCAGCAAGTCCAGTGTTTCATAATTGATTAGCACATTGGGAAGTGCAGCAGAAAGACTCTGAAGTGAAAAAGTTGGCTCAGAGGCTGCCCCTGGATCCCTGGAGTGTGCAAGGCCAGGCTGGAGGGGGCTTGGAGCAGCCKGGGGTGGTGGGAGGTGTCCYYSKTYCCTGRTGGAATGAGATGAGCTTTAAGGTCCCTCCCAACCCAAACCATTCTAGGACTGTGTGAAGTTTCAATAAAATTCACCTCTAACCTTCCTGGTTTAGACTGAGAGAAGCTGTCACCACAAAATAAGAAACTTTAGCACTTCTCCAGTCATCAGCAAGCTGCAGCCAGCAGGAATTAGTGCATTAATGCTCTTTTACTCCCTGACAACAAGGATGTAAGATCCATAACTCCCAAACAATATTATGCACAGCACATACTTTTCATCATTACGCATTAATAGATTTGGGAGTGAAAGTTGGAGGGGTGGTGTTACATGTCAAAATTAATTATAATGCCAATAAGCTGAAATTCAACAGGGAAGATCAGGTTGACTAAATTATTGTGTTGAGTTATCAGCACTGAAAAAATCAACTGCAAGAGGCTGTAGCCTTTGGCTGCAAATCCAAATGTAGACTGAAAAATAATGAGAAGTAAAAAAAAAACAAAGYACAAAATTCCCAGCCCAACCCATTGCAGAGGATCTGAAGTGACTGAGAGCAGTTCCAAGTTAGGCTGAATTTATTTGGGATATAATTTTGCATCGCAGCTGTGGGAGACTTCAATTGGACCTTAACTTTTCATCACAGGCTAACTAAAATTTGGGACCAGTGGCCACAAATGGTGTCAGCTCGGGTAAATCAGGCTCTTTGCTTCCCCWGCACTGGAAAGGAAAGCCCAGCTCCATTTCTGTAATTTTCCCAGGGTCTTTCCACATGAGGCACCACCAGCATCATTAAGGACAATCAAAGGGAGACCAAACATTCCCCCCTCGTGCTGAAAAGAGACCAGCTGCCCACTTCAGAAGAACATTAATAGTTTTTTTTAAACAATATTAATAGAATATTATTTATATTAATATGTTTTAAAACAATATTAATATAATATTGTTTATATTAGTTTTTTAAACAATATTAATATAATATTGTTTAAAAAAAACTAAACCAAAAAAAATCCCCAAAACCCTGCAAGCAAAGACCCTCCCCAAGCCCACAGCATTTAAACCTTTGCTGCTTTCCTAAGAGCTGAGTACTAAGAAAAATCTTCTTTTGCACAAGGATGAGAACAAGCAAGCACCACATGGACATTTGATTCCTACAGAGCCAATTAAATGGGAACAATAAAATACAGTCTGAGTTAATGCTGGACAAAAGGATTAAGGAATGAGGGAAGACTTATTTATAAACATCCACACGAAAACCTGGTTAAGAAGAAGTAGGGGAATTAATAAAATAYAAAAAGGAATGATTCCAATATGGCTAAGAAGGGGAATTCCTTTATTAAATTTGTCTTCAAAAGTAAATTAAGGGAAGATGCCTGTGCTATTGGAGTGATGGTGAGTTTACAAAAATAGCTTCCACTGAAGGAGGGGAAAAGGGAGTATCTGGAAAATGCAGACATGTGCCAAATCACTCAATCTGTGCAATTAACCAAGGAAATAAAGTGTTGTTATTTGTAAAGAATTCTTTTTTCAAAGGGAAATCTAACAAATTCCTTCAAAACATAAGGCTAATACCTAATTCTGGAAATTACTGAAATGGATGGATGCAATTAAGTTCTATTCCAGGCAAAAGAATGGGGAGAAAAAAAAAAAAAAAAGAAAAAAAAAGAAAAAAAAAAGAAAAAAAAGAAAAAAAGAAAAAGCAGCAATAGAGTCTTACAGAGAACACCTCTCCAGGCACAACCAGTCAGCACAAACTATTTATTTAAGGAAAAGAAGAATGGAAATGCCACGTGGATTACAGGAGCATTTTCCAGAGACAATCCTAAACTGAAAAGCAAAAATCTGAGCAGCTTCAACTCTCCCAACTTTAGAAGGATTAGGATTTAGCACCTGCAAGGCCAACTGGAAACAAAGCCAAGGAATCACATGGGTCTGTGTTAGATTTAATTTTAACACTTTTGTTAAGGATGTGGGAGAGAAATGAATACAGTTCATTAAGTTTCACCTACTATGTAGTGAAATTGCAGGATTAGAAAGGAAAAATAAATACAAACAAAGGAAATCTTGCTTTGATTGCCTGGGACATCASAAATTTGGGAAGGTGCCTCACTTCACTCAGGACCACCAGAAATCTCCCTGCCCTCCTGAGGAGGCCCTCCCCAAACTGCCAGATCTGAAAGGAGATGTCAAAATCACACAAAGATTTGTCCTTTTGGAAAAAAACAGAACTGAAGCTGAGGTGGTATCACCAAAGCACAGCCACACCCAAGAAGGAGCTGGAGCTGGGGAAGCATCCACCCAAAGAGGGAGCTGGGAAGGCACAGGCCAAGGAGATGGAATTGCAGAAGGATGGGGCAGCTAAAAGGACAGTGTGGTTTCAGAGGCAGAACACACACGTCTCACATAGCAGGATGTTCCAGTCTCCTCTCTGCACAGATGTAATTAATCCATAAATGGAATAATGTATTCACTTCTGGACACCTCATTACCAGAGAAGACAYTGACAAATGGAACCGAGTACAAAGAAAACAACAAAAATGTTTAAGGGTTTGAAGGGAAAAATTTCTCTGGGAAGATCAAAAGATTTGAATACATCCAGCTCTAARCAAGAGCACAGCTAAGCTGGATGAGATGTGTATCAATATGTGCTTGAAAGGTGTAAACATCAAGCAGCAAAACCAGCATGGAGGGCTTTTAGCAGGAAAATTAATAAAACAGAAAACTTGAGGTGAAAATCTTGTTGCCCTATTAGGATGCACAGTTGGGCTCTAGGGATTGTGGGACACATCTGCAAGGGAACCAGCCTGGACCAATCCTTAATAAATGTCCAGCAGCCAGGAGAGGTTTAGAACTTCCATGGTGATCTCTGACATCTGTCCCTCTTATCTCAGACACTGATATATCTAGTTGTGGACTTTCACAAAAGTACTTCATCTAAACCTGGACCAATTTATTAATCCAAGTATCAGCAGATGTGCACAGCTCCCCCAGCCCAGATCACAGCTGAAGCACTCAATCCAATCATCCTGATCTCCCAAACTGCAGTGGGTCTCTAATGGTAACAAAAGCTGCAAAGACAGACAAAATGGGGGGAAAAAACCTGTTAGACTTGCTTTAAATGACCCAAGCAGCTCTCAYACCCCTCTGCCAGGGCCACAAACCTTTCCCAAGCCAACCCTGTCTCCAGGTCCATCAGACTTTGCCCAAGGAGCTCCTGCCAGGTCAGATTAAGCCTTTGGATGAGGACATGTTCAATAGGAACACATTGCTCCTCTTCTGCTCACCTCAGAGCGTACCAACAACTCACTGAAATCAACCTGCTGCTGAAAGGAGATAATTAAAAATTGCATTAGGGCAGATGCAAGCCTACAGCAGCATTTAATGACTCCTGTCAGCAGAGCTTGGTAGCTGGGCCCCATCCAGCAGGTTGTTACCTCAAGAACTAAACCATGGAATTTTCTTTAAAAAGAGCCTTTCAGAGCAGCAAGTAGGRAAAAACCAAAACCAAACCAGCCAGTTTGATAGGAAACTCCACACCAAAAAACCTGGAGTCATGCTCCCCTCTCTGCTCCAGGAATATCCAGGCAATACCTCTCCACTGGCACATGGGACTGCCAGGCTGTCCTTGGCAGTGTTTCTGCAGCCAAGAGCTCTGAGCACATGGGATTATTTCCCTTTCCYAAGGGATGGCAGACAGCAGCTCCTCATCCAAGCCCAGAACCAGAGCCCTGGGCTGAGCCGAGCCACAGACAGACACGGAGCCGTGGAACACCTCAGCATTCCTATTTCCTTTTTTTTAAAAAAAATATTTTTTTGGAACTGTAACAAAAGGTTAAACTGTAAAAGAAGGAGAATCTGCCAGGCAGGTCATGTAGAGGCTCTCTCCCAGCACCCACAGGGGCTGTGTTTATGGGTTATTGATGTGCCTCAGCCTGGGCTGCTGCACACTCCGTGCCCAGGGTCTCTCYTTTTCTCCAAACCTTCTGAAGGAGAACAAGAGGAACCTCTGCAGAGGCTGGCAGCCTGTGCTGCCCAGGCACTGCCTCATCACCATGACAAAGGGAGGTTTGAACATCCTTTCCTTCAGCAAACTCGATGGTTCCCTTCTGGCTTCCCACTGAAAACCTGGCACTGAGCATCCCCAGCTCCTGATATCCCATTTACTCAGGCAGAGGAACAGCAGCAAATGCATTTTAGGGCTTTTTGCAGTTCTTAATGGAATTGTCTGTGTCTGTAGGATTCCTCCCAGTCTCAGAGCACTGCCACAGTGCTGTGCTCACTGTCTGCAGCCCCTGTGGTAGCTCCCAATAAAGTMATGAACTTCTCAATCAATCCTTCCCTCCCCAAAACACTACAAGGAGGGCTGGCAGGCCTTTACCGTGTGAAAACGTCAATGTTTGTTGCTTGCTGAGGCAGGATTTGCAGCCAGCCTGAGCCAAGCAGCTTGTTTCACACCCTCCCATGCCAGGGGAGCAGTGCTCTCCTCTGGAAGGCACCTCCCAGACACTGCAGCAGTGCAGGCACAGATCTGTCCATCCCCAGGAAGGGATGCTTCCCCAGAGGGAAGCACTGAGATCCCAACACAGAACAGCCAACTGAACACCCCATCCTGCTGCTTCCTGCACCGTCCCTGCCCCACAACCCAGCCTGAGGAACACCACTGGAAACTCAGGATGCACAGGATGGGRAACTGTCCCAGACCTTTTCTGAAAAATCCTGTCCTTAGGATCTTTCCTCCTGAGAAGCTGAGAGGCCTCAGGAACAAAATGTAACCAATGGTTATCTGCTGCTGTGGAATGCAACAGGTGCATCTGGGATTGGCTCATGTGGTTGTTTCTAATTCATGGCCAATCACAGTCAGCTGGCTTGGACTGTCTCTCTGAGCCACAAGCCTTTGTTATCATTCCTTCTTTTTCTATTCTTAGCTAACCTTCTGATGAAATCCTTTCTTGTATTCTTTTAGTGTAGTTTTAATGTAATATACATCATAAAATAATAAATYAGCCTTCTGAAACATGGAGTCAGATCCTCRTCTCTTCCCTCATCCCCGGACCCCTGTGAACACCATCACAGGGAACAGCACAACTGGGAAGAAAGTCCTGACAAAGAAGAAGATTTTGGTAGCTCTATGATGATATTGTAGGCAAACATGCAAATGAAACATGGCTATTCTAATAAAGCATGACCCAAGCTAAAGACAGGGCCAGCAAGAGCCAAGGGCTGAGGTTTGGCAAGAAAACCAAGGGAGCCTTCAGAGGGCATTTTCCTGAATCCCTAATTCTGCAGCTAATGTGAATTTAATGCTGAGATGTGATTAGATCTGTGTCACCTTTGCTTGGGAGGTAGCAGCACGTGAGATGAGCACACTTGAGAGGCCCCTGTGCAGATCCTCAGGGGTTCTGTGCTTCCAGAGCCTGGTTARACTGCAGCACCTGCCCAGCCCAGGTGAGTGATGCCCTTTGCACAGCAGTTCCCTGACTTCTCCCCAAGCCTGATGTCCAGGAGGGTTCTTTCAGCTGGTTAATTCAGAAGAAACTTCAGCCAAGACCCCCAGACCTCTAGAGGGGCCTGCACCAGACAGGACTTCAGCAGGAAAGCAAACACACCCATCCTGCTCTCATTTCTGCAAAGGTTCTGCCCCATCACACTTTCTGCTACCATGTGCATGTCAGATCAGCCTCTCTAAAAAAGCTCTCATTCCCTCCTGTGCTGCCCCCAGAATGAAGCTCAAGGGTGATGAGAACCCAGAGTYATTCCCCTGTTTGCCAATGTCCAGCTCCCAGACTGGGCATCCCCATCATCAACCCTTCCGTCCAACCCCACAGGCTCCATCTCCTTACTGCACRGGATTCCCACACCCACGTCCAGCTGCGTTCCAGGAGGTCCCAAGGCCTCTCTGGACACTCCCCTGCCTCCAGCTTCACCTCCAAGGAGGATGTGCTGCCACACAGGTGACACAAGACATGGCTGAGCTGGAAAGGGCCCCATTACGTGTGACATGGGTGCTTCATCCCAGTGTGGTTTTAGGACCCTACAAATCCTGTGTGAGGAAGGGGTTCCTGGGTACCCAGAGAGCAGGAGGGGAGCACTGGGATGCTGCTCTCCCAGCCAGGCAGGGGTGACAGGGTGACACCCCCAGCCCTCGTCTCCCTGAGGCTGCTTCTCACCCAAGACAGGCTCGTGCCTCCATGCGAACACAGCTGACATCCTGACAAGCACAACAAGTCTGCCCCAGCTGCTAACAAGCCTCTCTCTGCTTTTATTTTATTTTTTCTAGATACTCTACACAGAACAAGCAGGTTTCTCTGTATAAATTGTAGGTGCTAGAAAACAAGGTGTTGAAATGACTTCGATTACACTGGAAGAATATCCTACTGTGTCCTTAGGGAAAAGAGAGAGCAGAGAAAACACATTAAAAAAAAAACAACACATTTTTACTGGCTCCTGTATAAACCTACTCTTACACTGGGGCAATGTTTAAAAAGAAGAAACAAAAGATCTTTGTGCAAGTTCATGGAGTAGGAAGGTGAGTCCAGYGAGCAGATCCACTCTCCTACTCAGCAAAACCACCAAAGAGAATCCCAGAGTGGTCTGGGATGGAAGGGACCTTAAAGATCATCCTGTTCTCCCCTCTGCCATAGGCAGGGATATTGTATTTGCAGGGTTGCCCCAATGAAGGCAGGAATGATGCATCTGACTCCATRTTCTCAGAAGGCTAATTTACTACTTTATTATACTRTATTATATTAAAGAATACTATACTAAACTATACTAAAGAATACAGAAAGGATACTTACTGAATGCTAAAAAGATAATAATGAAAACTCATGACTTTCCAGAGTCCTGACACAGCTTGGCMCTSATTGGCCAAAGAGTGAAAACAACTYCCAGCAGAATCCAATGGAACAATCACCTGTGGGTGAACAATCTCCAAACACATTSCACATGAGCACAACACAGGAGAAGCAAATGAGATAAGAACTGTTTTCCTTTTTCTCTGAGGCTTCTCAGCTTCCCAGGAGAAAAGTCCTGGGCAAAGGGATTTTTCCAGAGAATGTGAATGCCACACAGGGACACCTTCCACTGTGCCAGGCTGCTCCAAGCCCCAATGTCCAACCTGGCCTTGGGCCCTTCCAGGGATCCAGGGGCAGCCCCAGCTGCTCTGGGCACCCTCTCCCTGCTCAGGGAAGGATTCCTTCCCCGTCTCTGCRGTGCAGGGCCAAGCTGAAGCTGAGCTGTGCTGGGATGCTCTGCAGCCAGAGGGATCCAGGATGCAGCAGCAGGAATGGGGAGCTCCAGGCTGTGGCTGCACAGCTGCTCACACCCAGTGCAACTCAAGATGCCATGGGAAGAGGTCATTTCATTTGATTTAGGGATTTTTTAAATTTTTTTTTTTTCAAAATATCTGAACATTTTGGTTTTTGAGTCCTTAAATTTTTTTTTGCCCTAAATTTTTTCATGGAGCTTCACAGCTCTGCTTACAACAGCGCTTGTCACCCCATCGGGAAAAGACAGCAGGCATGGATTAATTTTTGAGGAAAGCTGCTTTCATGCCAGTGCACTTGGCAATAGAGAATACAAGAAGAGCTATCCCAAAAATGCAGTATTTATGAGAGGAGTGGTTTCTAAAATTGTTTTCGCTATGGATACCAAGAAGCACCACCTGATTCCTGACTCCCCTTCCCCACACGTTTTCCTGGGATTATTTTTAAGGTGACATCTATTTCACAGAACTACAACCTCAAAGCAAAACAGCTCTAGCTGGACATCCAGCATGACCCATTTCCAAAAGTCACTGTGGAGGGTTTGCAAATGGAAACTGCACTTTTACACCCACAGAAAAAATAAAACGTTGCCCGCAGAAACAGAAAAGATTCTCTCGGTGCGGTTGTGATTCTGAGATTTAATTATCTCAGCCCAGAACTGCAGGTATCAGTGCTTCAGAGCTAAAGAACAAACAAGGCAATTATTCCCAGAAGTCCTCCTTTTACCCCTCTAACAATCGCCAGGGTTACAAACATGCCAAGGTCAAAGAATGTGTAATAAAGAAATTTATTTCCAATTGGAATGCACAGAAACCTTGCACTATAATGGTGGAAGAGCAGTGGTGTGAGCTCAGCAGCACCGAGATGAATGCGTGGCTAAAGATCATAAGGACTATCACGGAGCTGTGGCTGAAATGACAAGGAATAAAATTACCCAGCATCTTTCCAACCAACTCCAGCTCCTTCCCCCTCCAGATTCCTGCTGAGCCCGGAGCTCTGCCACCCATCAGCCACATTGTTCCCTGTGCCCTGGGATGGCTCCAGGACCTGCAGAGATGCTCTGGGGGAAAACTTTTGGGATTTGCCCTCTCCAGTGTGAATGGAGCGCAGAGTGGGGGGGAAAGAGCCCTTTCTGGTGGCAGCCTCCAAAGGGCCTAAAAGCCCCATAAGAACAGGAGTGGAACATGTTCAGCTCCCTGGATTTATTCCTCAACTGCAAAATCCTGGGACTCCACAGGGAATATTCCTGGGCAGCCACCCCAGCAGCACAGGCTGGAGCCACACACACCACGAGGACAGGGAAGCATTAAACACCAACCAAATCCTCCCTGGCCACCGACCTGGACAACACAGGGAAAAGTGACCATCTTGAGGGCAGTGGCAGACAACTTTGTAATTTAAAATCTCCTTAAAAAAGCCAAGATGTTATTTGTTAAAAAGAAAAGCCAAACTGCAGACAATTACTTTGTGCTTACACTGATATTAAAAATATCCTTGCCCTATCTCCACCATGGCAAGGCTCCAGCAGCTTAACTTTTTGCAACAGCAAATCATGATATTTTCATACATAAGGGCAGGAAAAGTGTAACTGGGTCTAAAAACAGGGCAATACCCCATATATTCCAGTGGCCAGAAAAACTAGAGCTATATCACTGCTACAGAAAATTGTTGACTGATTACAGCCCCAAGTAAACTAAAAGGCATGAAGTGAAGATAGCTATTTTAACAGTTTCAAGTTTTGTCCTYTGGACATCTTAAAAACCCTGTAAGAAAATAGTTTTTCTTTCAAACACTTACATTTCTGTGCTATTCAACCTGCAACAACAGCATTTGACTCAGACTTTCCACGTGGTTCCCACTCCCTCTCAGCCAGAAGATTTTTGTCATCAAAGTTATACATTTGGGCAATTTTTGAAAAAAGCAAAACTGTTCATGTGCAATTTTATGCAAAATATGCATATTTAGGAGAACAAATATGGACCTGGTACATACCACAGACCCTATTTATAGAAACTTTGGAGCAGGGATATCTGTCCTGCACTGGGCACTGCTGAGGAACCTCCAGTCCTGGGGGCAGCTCTGGAGAAGGACATGGAGGGGCTGGAGCATGTCCAGGGAAGGGAATGGAGCTGGGGAAGGGGAAAGGGACTGGAGCCTCAGGAACGCCTGAGGGAGCTGGAAATGGGCTCAGCCTGGAGCAAAGGAGGCTCAGGGGGCCCTTGTGGCTCTGCACAGCTCCTGMCAGGAGGGGACAGCYGGGGGGGTCRGGCTGTGCTCCAGGGAACAGGGRCAGGAGGAGAGGGAAYGGCCYCAGGCTGGGCCAGGGGAGGTTTAGATTGGATATTAGATAAAATTTTTCACTGGAAGGGCTGTCCAGCTGCCCAGGGAAGTGKAGGAGTCCCCATSCCTGGAGGGATTTAACAGACCTGTGGATGTGGCACCTGGGGACACGGGTCAGTGGTGGCCAGGGCAGTGCTGTGGAACCAGTTGGACTTGATGATCCCAAAGGTCTTTTCCAATCTAAATGATTCCATGATTCTGTGTTAAAGCACATTACACATTATTTTAAACCTTCAATCCCCAAATCAGAYGAGCACAACTCTCTTCATTTTGTGGCTGGGCATGGATTTAGTTAAGTTCCAAACAGTGCAGAACAGCTCAATCCTGATTTAGACACAGATATCCGAATTTCCACTCCTTCCAGCCAGCACACATGCCCTGAAACGATGGCACTGGACCTGATATTATACACACCACCCAAACATTCTTGCTCCCCTTTGCTAGAGACACAGTCTGCTGGGCTGAGTCCTTCCAGCTGGTTTTTGTAAATGATAGGAAAAAGTGAGGGTGGGATCATTTTGATTTGGCTGTGTGCATTACAACTTGCTCACTGGCACATGCATAGCATTATGGCATGTTCTCAGCTTTTTTTTAAATTGAAAAGTCTGAATTTCTTGCAAAAAATTCCACCCATTGACTGCTCTGGGCTTGGCAGGGAAGAGAAAAGGAATAAATAGAGGATGCAGCATTTAGGTTAAGGGAAAAAATACTATCTTTGTTCCAAAGCATAACTTTACTAGAAAAATATTGCAAATTAAAAACACCCAAAATGAAATGGCAGTTCTGYGAATTTGAACTTTGCCAGCCTTTCCCAGCACCTTTAGCCAGCTCCTAACCCTGSCTCCCAGCAGGATGGGGCTGCAGCAATCCCAGAGCCTCACCAGGCACAGCTCAGACACTGAACCCCACTAACAGCCTCCTCCAAGGGCTCCTCACATGCAATGAGCAAATTCAGACAAAAAAACCCACAAGTTTTTAGTAATAAGGGAAGGAAAAMATCCTGCACTCTGTCCTGGAGCACAGGAGAGGGATGGAGAGCTCAGCCAAGTCTGCTGGGTTTGTGCACACTCCACAACACAGGCAGGCAAACCAGCAGTAGTAGCACAGCCCAACTAAAGGCAAGAATCTGTGGTTTTGGGTGGGAATCCACCCTGGCTGGCAGCAGCAGGGAGTTCTCACCTCTCCCAGCACAGTGCCAGGCAGGGGAGTGCTCACAGCAGGCACAGCCCCACCACTGAGGGACAAAACAAAGCAGGGCAGAGACAGAGAACAGGGGGAATGGCTTCAAACCCAAACTGAATGGGATTACATTAGGTATTGGGGGRAAAACTCCTCCCTGGGAGGGTGGRSAGGCCCTGGCACAGGTTCCCAGAGCAGCTGGGGCTGCCCCTGGATCCCTGGCAGTGCCCAAGGCCAGGATGGACAGGGCTGGGAGCAGCCTGGGATGGTGGGAGGTGTCCCTGCCATGGCAGGGGGTGGATCTGGGTGATCTAAGGTCCCTTCCAACCCAAACCACTGAACCATCTGTGAACAGGGTGGCTCTGTTGAGGAGGATGAGGAGAGCTGAAAAAAAAACACCATCAGAGGATGTTCTGGAGCCACCAACCAAAACCAACCCATTCCTGGAGCCAGCCCCAAATCAAACCACTCCTGCCTCAGAGCTGGGGCACAGAACAGTGGGGTGAACGCCAGTGTGTGACTGCCAGGTGGCTCATTGTCACATGAGTGTCCCCAGCACCACAGACCCCCAGGCAGGAGCCTGCAGCCCCACCGTGGCCTTGCCAGGGGACAACGGCAGCGATGCCACCAGCACTCCCTGCAGCACGGCAAGGTCACAGTGGGAATGCACCCAGGGCTGGCTGCAGGGCTGCAGGGCCAGAGCAGCACCTCAGCCATGCTTCAGCCAGGCTGCAGGGCTGCAGGGTGAGGAGCAGCACCTCAGCCGGGCTGCAGGGTGAGAGCAGCACCTCAGCCTGGCTGCAGGGTGAGAGCAGCACCTCAGCCAGGCTGCAGAGCTGCAGGGCGAGAGCAGCACCTCAGCTGGGCTGCAGAGCTGCAGGGCCAGAGCAGCACCTCAGCCATGCTTCAGCCAGGCTGCAGAGCTGCAGGATGAGGAGCTGCACCTCAGCCAGGCTGCAGGGTGAGAGCAGCACCTCAGCCAGGCTGCAGGGCTGCAGGGTGAGAGCAGCACCTCAGCCAGGCTGCAGAGCTGCAGGATGAGGAGCAGCACCTCAGCCAGGCTGCAGAGCTGCAGGATGAGGAGCAGCACCTCAGCCGGGCTGCAGGGCTGCAGGATGAGAGCAGCACCTCAGCCAGGCTGCAGGGCCAGAGCAGCACCTCAGCCAGGCTGCAGGATGAGAGCAGCACCTCAGCCAGGCTGCAGGGTGAGAGCAGCACCTCAGCCCTGCCTCAGCCAGACTGTCCCTGTTCCTCCTTTCCCAGAGAGAGACTCACTGTGACAGAGTCTCTCTTATTACGGTGACAATTCTCCACCTCTCCCCGGGGATCAGCCCATGGAGCTCTCTCTCTCTCTCTCTCTCTCTCTCTCTCTCTGGTTTTTGTTGCAGCTGCTGTTAAACTGTGCTCACGGATCGATCCGTGCCTGAAAAAACTTCAGGGAGCTCGTGCTGCTGGCTGAGCCCTGCCAGGGGAGGACCAGCCACATCCTGCCAAAGGAAAGCTCCTTTGACAGCCTCTCCCTACCCATGGGACAGGCCATGCAAACTGCAGACCAGGGAGAGAGCAAGGGGTGGGAAAACAGGTGAAAAAAAAACCCAAATTCTCCTCATTTTCTACYAGAACTGCTGTTTGTGCAGGGATAATTTTGGCTGTGATGCCCTGGCCACACACAACCACTCCAGGCACTGTTCATGCACCAGTGTTTTCTGCTTAATTTTGCCTTTACAAACAGGCAAATATAAGATACCATGGTTTAGGGCACTGATTTTCAGACCTTAGGTTGTAAAGGACATTTTAAGGTGCACCAGGCTTRGGAATCACCACTGACCTCCTCAGGGCACTCTGCAAGTGCTGCCAAGTGGAGAACACCCTCACATCTGTGCAAGTGCCTCATCTGAGCCTTGGCTGCGCTGGGCTCCAGAGGGACAAGGGGAGACGCCACAGTCCAGGGAAAAACCAGGGAACCACAATGACCAGGTCTGGTCATCATTGCTCCTCAACAATTTCCTCAAGSACGAGCCAAAGGATGCACAGACATTAACAGCACCAGCTCACAGCAAACTCTTCCCAGGATAAAGACTAGCACAGGCTGCTCAGAGGTGCTGCAGGCAGCCAGATTTTTCACATATTACCACTGAAAGGCAGTCCCTGATAACAATAACACAGTTTCCAAAGGCCATCACCACCCTGGCTCCAGATGTGCAGCAGCTTCTCCAGCTGCTGCACAAACAGCAGCATTTCCACCCCGTTCCACAGCCCTGCAAGGAGACAGCACAAACCCAGCCTGCCTGAAACCTCCTTTCTTCAGCAAAATACCAGCAGACAGAGCTCTGACCTGCTGCCTCCAGCAGAGCCTGAATATCCCGTTTATTTGTGTTTTCCGGAGGATTCCGAGCCCGCAGCCCCCTGCAGCACACACACAAAGGAGGGAGGACCACCACGGCTTCTCCAAAGAGAACAGAGCTCCTGGGGTCTGTGCCAGCGTGGCCCAAAGGTCACATCATTGCTGCAGGGGGGGTGGCCGAGGGAGAGCAGCCACCAGCTGAAATATTGGGGGAATAAACGCATTTGCTAATTCATTTTTGCTCCGTACGAAAATGTAAATCGGGTGCAAAAATAAAACAAACAGAAGAGGCCTAATTATTTATACAGGCATTTTAATCAAACAATGAATAGCACACAGCAACCTTCTACATCAATTAATAAAGCTGGCTTCTGCAAAACAAAAGAGTTACACCATGTGCCCTAATTATAAAATCCAGCCTGGAGATGCTGTTTTTTTTTTTTTCCCTTTTTCCCTCCTCTATACACCTGGCTTAATATATGCCCACTGCATTCCTGTGCTGAGGACACTCGTTAGCCCCACTCTCTAGTTACAAATTCATTACTGTGCTGCATTTTTCTCCCGGCTCTGGCAGTAGGAGTGGCCACACTGCAGCACTCCAGGCAAACCAGCGGCTAATTGAAGACTGGGGGGGCTCAGAGGAGGGTCTGCCTCCTTCTCCCCGTGCAGGAGGCAGCTGCTTCCACTTATGCCAAGCACATTTCAGGAGAGGAAGATAAAGCAGGAGCGATGAGATGCTTGCACTGGATTGCAGGGAGGCACCTCGGTGTGTGGCGTTTCCAAAAAGCGCTTTACAGCGCACTCCTCACCTAACCCTGGGCTCCACTCCATCAAACACTGCTCRCCACCCCTAAGGTGTGTGACCAAACGGGCTCAGATGAGCTGTCCCCTTCCTGACAAGTCAGGGCTTGYGTCTCCTGAGAGCTGATCTACCCAAGGCAGCCCTGGTGCCTCGCAGCTCTCTGCACATCCCGGAGATTTTTGGGCTCGGCACTTCCAGCAGACAATCCCCAAGCAAACCAAATCCCCAGCACACAATCCCCATCAAATGCATTTTGTCCCCAGTTCTGCTGGGTTTGGGGAGCAGGGGATGCTGCTTGTTTATTTGTAAGTAGTGACAACAAAAGGCAGCATATACATTGTTATATCTATTTAGACTTAYGGCATTAACCACAAGTTTTATCAATCAATCAATCATCCCAAAACTTCTCCAGGGCTCAGCAACACGTGGTTTGGCCCAGGGCACGTGGAAAGCAGGGCCACTGAGCCAGAAGAGACCTGGCACTGGGGTCATTCTGCCCTTTAAAAAGCACAGACGAAGCTCCCCCCATCTCATCTAAACAAACACCTGGACACTCAGAAAATGCCTCAATTCCTGTTTTCAAATTTCTCCCTGCAACTCACAGGTGGGGAAGGCACATGGGCAAGGGTTTCCCAGGAGGGATGAGGAGGTAAAAACCTGGGAAAATGGCAAGGAGGACAGCTGAGGACAGCTGAGCAGAGATGGACACGAGGCTGGGCTGGGCTTCCCCCCACGCCCAGCCAGGCGTCACCAGCTCTGTGCCCACCCCAGGTAATGCTGGCAGGGAAGGAGCCCCAGCCCAACCCACACTGACAGCGGCRGCACCAACCTCCAGGGAGCCAGATCCAGCTCCTGGAAGCTCATCCAGAGTTTGTGCTCCTCTCTGAGCCTGTGAAACCTGTTGGCACTGGCAGGGCTCAGCAGCTCCTGCTCAGGCTCTGGGCGCATCCGCTCGCCCAGCTGTACAAATGGGTTACGAGTACAGAGTGTTTTGAGGACTATTTCTAAAAAGGACAGCTCATATTTTGTGTTCAGCGTTGCAGAACATCTAAAAATGGTGATGAAGTCAGACCAGCATTTATCCACACAAATGGGAAAATATGTCTGTGAAATAAATCTAAATAACAGCGACAGATTTGCTTTTGTCTCTTTTAGCAGCACGAGGAAAGAGACCGATAAATTAATTTAAAAGAAAAATCACGCTCAGTTAATAAATTTGGTCTAAATATTAATCTAGAGGCAGTGTTACATGCTTTAGGAATCTGGGGAAGAGGACTTTAAAACCCAGAATGTGTGTTTACAGATTATATTCCATTTCACAACAGGTAGGACAGGCTGGTAAACAGCAACAAAAATGATGATTATCCTTGGCTGGTACCTCACAGAAACCATCCAGATTTACTTTGATTAAGTCCTTCATCCAGAAGTCAGGCACTGCAGTGCCAATACTGCATGTGGTACTTTCCACAAGGCAGGAAAACACAAATATAGAAATGCAATTGCAATTGAAATAAGTAAGGAAAAAAAAAGGATTTTTGAAACACACCAAATGTAATCAGATGCTATTGATGTTCGATTATTCCTTGTTACATTTAAAAAATTTTGTTAATATACATTTGATTCTCCTARAGAATATCACTCAATTAGAAAGCTCTCCAAATTTCAGAACCAATGCTTATGTGGAGTAAGTGAAAACGTTCAAAAATGTACTTGTCAGTTCCTGTTGCATAATAGGCCTTGTGGCAAAGGAAAGCAAGATGCACATTCAGTGCCTGCAATTCCAAATTACCACCATGAGTCACGGCTGGGGCTCGGCTGCAGGAGAAGCCCTGTGCCCTAACTCTGACTTCCAGAGTTAAATAACAGAGATTTCAACAGCCCTGGCACTGACAACAACAGCAGAGACACCGACAGAGTTCCTGAGAGAGGACAGAAAACATCCTCCCCTCCTTGTTACATCCTGACATGGCAATTCCAATGAACAATGGGAAAGCAGGAGCAGCTCCTGAGCTCCACACTCCAAATCTGGGGGTGCAACACGGGGCTGTGCAAGGGGCACCTCTGAGACCCCCTGTCCTGTCCAAACATGGTCCAAAAGCTGCTCAGACAGCACCAGAGAAGAGATGGAGAACCTCTGCCATGAGGAAAGGCTGAGGGAGCTGGGATGGCTCGGCCTGAAGGAAAGATGGCCCTGAGGAGACCCCAGAGCCCTGCCAGGGCCTGAAGGGTGCCAGGAGAGCTGCAGAGGGACTGGGGACAAGGATGGAGGGACAGGACCCAGGGAATGGCTCCCAGTGCCAGGGGGCAGGGATGGATGGGAGATTGGGAATTGTTCCCTGGCAGGGTGGGCAGGCCCTGGCACAGGTGCCCAGAGCAGCTGGGGCTGTCCCTGGATCCCTGGCAGTGCCCAAGGCCAGGCTGGACACTGGGGCTGGGAGCACCTGGGACAGTGGGAGGTGTCCCTGCCATGGCAGGGAGTGACACTGGATGATCTTTAAGGTCCCTTCCAACTCAATCCCCTCCTGTGAATCTCTGATTAAAAGCCAAGACAGCAGTGATGAGTTCCAGGCCCATTCCMCCTCTACAGGATTTCAGGGATTTGCAGTCACCAGTGCACAAACCTCAGCATCAGCAGCACAAACAACCTTTCYTTATTTCTTCCCATGCCCTCAAAGTCCTCTTCAAAAGCAGAGGACACTGAAGAGCACCTCTGTTAGCCAGGGAAATATTAACACATAATCACTGTTAGATTGTACAACCTGACACCAACCTTTTCTCCTCCTCTAGACCCTAGAACCAGCTCTCCAATAACAACATTTATGAGAGTCCTTTAACAACTCCTATAATGATTCACTTAAAAAAGAAAATAAATCATTTTTTATTGCAGTTCCCTGCCTCTTTAGGAAGATACAGCATCCTGACAAATAAAATGTACCTACTGAACAACAAGACCTTAGCTGTGACATTGTGAGCAGTGAAATAACACTTGGAGAATAGATGTATTCCAGAACCAAATATCCCCAGGGAGCTTGGATGTTAAAAGCAACAGCACTTGCAATTTTGGATATACACATCTGAAATGTCCTTCTAAGCTACACCACAAATTTCACAGGTGAGAAAAACAGGGAAAAAAAGCCCCCAAACCCTAAGTGCAAGCCAGAAATGTGCTTCAGAGAGGAGAGATGCTGCAAACAGGGCTGCTTTCTCAGCAAGCAGCAGGACTTCCCCTCTTTGTGATTTACAGATACTTAAAAACAAGTAGGTTAATGAAGCAACAATACACTGACTGCAGAGTGCTGATTAATACAAACTTCCCAGCACTGTGATCCATGAGCCAATTCAGCACCAGGGCAATGTCCATGCTGTCTGGCTGGGCTTATTAAGGAAAACAATAAAAATAAAAATAAAAATATGGGAAAAAAAAGCTTTGAAGAAGCAACAATGGCATTTATTTGGTGTTAACTAAATAAAATAATTCCCAAGAAATAACTGCCTGCATCTCCACTGCATGGGGACTAAAACCCCACAGCTTACAGTATTCTAATTTCCACTCTGCATGTTGAGCTTGGCTTGCTCCACTATTTTCACTAGTAGCTTTTTAATAGTTTAATTTAGAAAAAGTTTGGCCCAACCAAGCTGATGTGCAGTGAAACCATCAGGGCTCTAAATGTGCTCTGGCACTCTGTGAGTCTCTGCCTCAGTTTCCTCTTCTCTAAGGTAAAGGCAACACCCCTGGGCTGGGGATTAACCACAAACACGCTTGGGAAGCCCCTTCAGCACTTAAGAAGATGGAATTTCTCTGTCAGGAAGCACAGGAGCATCCCCTCCTCACCCAGAGGACCAGGAGCCCACATGCCACCAGGAGATGACAACAGAATCTCTCCAGGATCCTCCCATAGTGTCCTCACCAAAAAAAAAAAAAAAAAAAAAGATGCAGAAGCATCTTCAGGCTCTTCAATGGTTTTGTTTAGGGCACAGTGATGACTCTGGGAGACTCTGGAGCATGACAGAGCCAGGAGCAGTGCAGGAACTCGTCACCTCGGCTGGTGGCACAGGCTCAGAAGGGCCACRCTTAGGCTACACACAAACAATCCAAAAATCCCTTCCCAGAGCTGCAGAACAGCTGGAGCTGTGCCTTCCCAGCTGCTGGAGGAGAGAAACCACCCAGCTCCTGCCATCACTCCAACAACCCAGACATCCCAAGCCCTGTGGTCCTTCCAGTGAACCACAAGATCCTGCAGCAACATTTCCCGGTTTTCTTTTTTTTTTCCCCCACAACAAAAAAGCACAAACTTGCACACTGGTATTTCTGCCTGTCACCTACAATGAAGATTTCCTGAGTCCCACCAAAACAAAGGGCCAGGATTGAAAGGGGAGCCCTGAGTGGGGTGAGACCATCGAGGTGGTTTTCTGAACCAGCTTCTCCATCTCGCGTGAGGGCGTAGCCAAGCTCAGAAGTGATCTGCACTGCATGGTGGCTGTTCAGCAGTCAATGACACACTACTGGAGGTCTCAACCCAGTTCTCAGTGAACAAATGGCTGTATAAAAATAGCCATTACCTAAGACAACCATTTCCATTCCAGGACAAAAGAACGTCGGGCTGGAAATTGCAGAATTAATCCCCTGAGTCTGCAACCCACCACATTAAACACCACAACGTCTCGTGTTTAATTTGCAATAGGGAAAGAAAAAATCACATCATGGKGACCAAGAACAAAGGACACAAAATAAGAATTAATTTTAATATTAACTACCACTGAAACAAAGGGTAAATTGCACCCTCCCCTAAAAGAAGGTTCCAGAGAGACCTGAGAGCTTCTTCCAGTGCCCAAAGGGGCTCCAGGGGAGCTGGAGAGGGACTTGAGACAAGGGATGGAGGGACAGGACGAGGGGGAATGGCTCTCACTGCCAAAGGGAAGGGATAGATGGGATATTGGGATCAAGTTCTTCCCTGTGAGGGTGGTGAGGCCCTGGAACAGGGTGCCCAAAAAAGCCCCATCCCTGGAAGTGTCCAAGGCCAGGTGGGATAGGGCTTGGAACAGCAAAGGCACACTGGCAGAAACAATGGGCCACCTAAAATAACAGTCCAGGTGCTCCCTTCCTCCCAGCCTGCTCCATATCCTCATTCTTCACACTAAAACTTGCCAAATTTATGCCAACAACAACAACAACAACCTGTCCTTTCAGATCCTGGGGAAGGGCTGCACTGGGACAGAAATGGAAAGCCACAAATCAACCTTCAGGAGAGCACCACAGGATGGAAGGGCCATTTAGACAAGCAGAGCATTTATTTGTTGTGAATAATTTGCTGAAAGGAGTAGCAGATTAGCACCAGGTTAGAAGCAAACACAGCAGCTGGTTTGCAGTGACTAAGCAGGACAAGCAGGGATAACCATGTAATGCCAGAGGAATTCTCCAAACACACCCTTTTAAAAGAGTGAAGGTGTAGAAGGCTGAGTTAGTGATGATCAGAATGGCAGGCAGATATTCCTCATGGCTGCTGTGCTGAAGCTCAGGAAAATGCTCCTGAGTGATGCCAGCAGCAAGCACTGCCCCCCACCATCCCCAGTGCTCCCAGCCAGCCACATCCACTCTCCTTTCCCACCAACTGTCCCTCCCTCCACTGCCACCAACCCCAAAATCAAGCTGTTGCACATGAAGGATAAAAAGGACAAAAAAAAAAATTAGAATAATCATAGTAATAAAAACTCAGTGAACCCATTTTTTAGGGTTCACAGAGAACCTTTTAGGATGTCAGGGTCACTCTGTGAATGCTGGTCTGCAGGTGGCAGCTGCATCCTGCCATCACTGGAGTGGATTAAAACCATCTGAGCACGCTCCTGTGCTCCCTGTGTATCACTGAGTATTCAGGGAAGAGCTGGCAAAGGTTATCCCTAAAAGTTTACCTCTGAATCTGAGCTGATAGGAAAGAAAAGCAAGCAGATGTTGGAAGAGTAACTTGAACATGCTTAAACGGGGTTTCAGAGCAGTCAAAAAAAGAAAACATCCCTGGGGGATTTCTCTGGACTTCATGTTTAGCATAGTGCATACTGATTAAAAGCAGTCCCTGGTGCAGGTGTGTACTAACACAATATTGGGTTAACACATGGGCAGACTGGGACTGACGKCTCCAAACACCTCTGGGGTGCCCAAGCACATCCCAGGGTAACAACACAGCCCTGGACAGGGAGATCTSCCCTCGGTGCAGCTTTCAGGGAGTCTTCAGGACAGAATATCAATGCAAACTCTTCTAAACCTGCTGCTTCTACCCTGTTTTCCTAGGTAAAAGTCTGATGTGTGTCTTACAGAGGAAGCAGAGATTGGTTTGGTTCTCACTGTCCAGCTGGGAAGAATAGTTTGGCATGCAGAATTGCAGCTTTCAATGCCCAAAGAGTGGCTGCTAGAAGAAATGAGGGAGCAGACACAAAGAGAGCAGCTGATGTGCATTTTGACTTGGAAATCCTGGTACATTTTGTGTTTAGCCCAGTTGCAGTCGAGGGTCTGCTGCAGGAAGGGGGCAGGAGGAAGCCCTGAAGGCAGAGCCCACAAGGATGAGGCAGAAACACAGCTGGAGGTGACCAGTGCCACCTCAGACGGGGACACAGCCACACTGTTCTGGGGACACACCTTCCTCCTTCACTGATCCCTCAGGAACTTCCAGCCAAGAATCTGAACRCCCTCAGCCCCAGGGCAGAGCCTCACAAAAGCTCACATTTCCTYAGCTCCCCCTTGATTTATAAATCTGCCTCTTGCAAGCCCCATTTCCGACACCAGAATTCCAATTTGCTATCACAGTCKTCAAACCTACAACTACAAACTGCCGTTTTCAACACTGCCCAAGYGGCAAACCACWAAGAAACTCAAAAACCCAACCACAGAGGTCTTTAAAAAAATTAAAAAAATATTTAGAAACTCCACAAAGCCATTCTGGCTGCTGCACAGCAATGGGAAAAGCACTCAGTAAATCAGCCTGACCGCTGGGCAGGGGCCAGCRTTCCCTGAGAACCTGGCTGGCAGCAGCACTTCCACAGGTTCTMCACCACAGGCTGCCTGAATTTGCTTTTTAACTACCCAGAGATATGACATCAGCCTCTGCTGGCAAAACAGTCTCCAAAAAACCCAACAAAAACAAGCCCAAGTAATGCTGAGCTGCAGCTGCGTGTGAACGTGGAAAGGTGCAATTCAGCAGAGCTTGGGTTTGGACAGGGGAGCCCTCCACAAAGAGAGATAAATAAAAAAGACCCAGGTCTATTTAGAAATGAGAAAGCATATAAAGAAGTAAAAATTTAATAAGATTGTCATACCCCATTTCTTTTTTTCTCTCCTTCCACCCCATTCCTCTCCACTTATTTCATGCAGGGACTGTCACTCAGTCCCACACAAGGGAGGRATCTCCACTGTGTCCTACAGAGTCTTGTAGGGGAGGAGAAGCTCAGCATGGCTTCAGGTATTTTTCTGGCACACCAAAACCAAAGCCCTGTACAAAACCAGCTGGTAAATACCCACAAGGAACAAAAAAACCACTGGATAATAGAAAAGAACTGCTCTGATTTATAAACCTGATTTATATAGCGTAGAAAACCAATCTAACACCAAAGGGGGAAACAAGCCCTGTCTCCACATGATTTTGGGGGTGTTTGTAGCACCCACACATCATTTTCCAATTGCTATCTGCAAAGAGTGCACTCTGGAGAGAAACTGAGGCAGCAGGCTCCAGGATCCAGATTTTTCATTTCCATCTGTGTTTAGCCTGTTTCTCCTCTCCTCTGTGACTCACCAGAAAAATGGAAGTGGAGGAAACTGCTCAGAGATTAAGCTGAAAAGCAAACAGAGAAAAAAGGGATGACTTCACACTCCGGGGTCCGAGCAGTCTGGTGATGCTGCACACCAGCTGCTCCCAAAATTCACCCTGCTGGCACTGCCTCCCCATCCTCAGTGAGGAAAACCCCAGGGGACAGGGTGGGCTGCGTGCACTGCTTACAGGGGCCTCTCTGAGTCTCCCAATGCCACCCAGGAGTTTTATATGGAGCCTCCAGGCACAAAATGTCCTGAGGACAAGTGGTCTCATAACTGGTTAAAAAAGGCAGGGAGGGTCAATCTCTGAAGCATTAGGCTTGTGGCTACGTCTGTTCTCAATTTCACTACTGTTTCTCTTCTCTCCACAGTCAAATCCTGCTATTTACTCCCACCTACATACCATCAGGCAGATGGGAGACACTYAGCATAATTCTTCACTCTGATCCCTCCCCGTGTCCCTCCAAAACCTGATTTGGTTTCCTATGCAGCGAGACAAAAATCATATTAAACTGCAGGGGGGAAAAAAMCACCAAAAACCCACAACCCAAGCAGCAGTGCTACACACAGGATTTGCATCTGATCCCGAATTTCCTTCCCAGCCTGTGCGTACGTTTTGCAGATTTCCAGCGTGGCAGGACTTTCATCCCTCCCTCTGCACAGCCACTGCTTGTCTTGCAGGGTGAGATTGAAGAAGACAAGTGTGAAAGAATCATATAGGGCTCAACATCATTAGGCTCACCCTGAAAGCACAAGAGTTGACAGGTCTGAGGAAGAACTTCCGATTTCCCCCTGGGGCTCAGATTTGGGAGCTGGGAGCTTGGGGAGARAAAGGAAGATCTTTAAAAAAAAATAAAGCCAGGGAGGCTGGGTGCTTGTGGTGGTCTCTGCAATCTTGGGGGAGCTGTGAGGCTACCAGGATGTCAGAAATTATGAGGAATTAAATGGCTATGAAAAGCCTCRAGTTAAAGCTAAACCCAAACTGCGAAAACACAATGAAAGTTCAGCCTGTTAGAAATAATGTGCTGGGCAAAACATTAACACATTTACACTTGAAAGTTGTGAAAGAGTCAGAATCACCCTCCTTAAAATGTATCAGTCAGACGAGATCTGATTTCAGGACAGAGCATCCTGCACATACATAAAAGAAAGCACTTGAATAGGCGTCATAACACAAACATCCATTTATTTTCTGCCAAATAAGATCAGTGTTCTCTCTCCACAAAATAATGTTCCCTGCAAAATGCTGGAGCTCAGCTTGCTCCTTTTTTTTTTTTTTTTTACAGAAAAAGAGCTCACTAAATCAAATGGCCCCAAATATTGCAGTTATTAAAACAGGCTCAGTTGCACACTTCAGGGCATTCGTCCTTAATTCAGACTGCTGGGTTTACACAAAATAAAACAAAATAGCCTCACCCTAAAGGCTGGCAGATCAGCTCTGCCTGAAAAGTCAACAGGCTTTCCACAACTGAATCAATGGCAAAGTTAAGGAAAAATATGGRAAAAAAAAAAAGATCTGCCCACTGAAAAAATCCAGTGGTTTAAATCTTGGGGCTATTATGCAATGATTACCTCATCGTCATTCCAGGTAATCCTCAGTGGCTTGTGGATGGATAAGTGGCATCTCTGAATGGGAGCTGCAGCTTGAAACAATATTTGTGGATGGTTTTAAATTGATTTATATTTATGTGTGGAAATAAGTGTGAACCACTGAGGATCAAGCCATCGGTGCTGATGGGCACCAAAATCAGGATCAAGCCTGATCTGATGGCCATAAACCAGGCAGGCAGGCTCATTCTGCACTTCTCAAGGCCTTTGAGTCTGCCTTGTTCAGAAAACAACACAACAGCTCCAACCAGGCAGCACAGGAGAAAAGGGCACCAACRCAGCCAAAGTGGAGGGAGATAAACAAACCCACAGGATTTATCAGCAAGGCCACCCCAAAAGCAGCCAATGTGCATCCCAACAGCTCAGAACCAAGGTGAGAGACAAAGAGCTAATCAGGGAGTTGTGTAAAAAGTATCCTCTCATTTTGGGGAGGCTGCTTCATGACTTTTTAAATAAATACACCTGGCACACAGGTTGCAATGGGAATATACACTCATTAATTTCCAGACCAGTGTCAGCTTTCCAGGTACCAGCTTGTGCCACAACAATGGCTGTAACTGAATACAAACCCTCCAGGTCACTGTCCTGCCTGGGGTATTAAACAGCACTGAGGAATAAAAGGCACAATGAATATTTCARGGGGCTGCAGCACCAGAAGGAATGGATGGGGATGAGAAGTGAGCAGCTCCTGAGCTGAGCTGTTCCATGGCACAAGGTTGGCTGCCTTTCAAAAGCCATGACCAGCCAAAATTCCCAGAAGCAAGCCACAGTTCATAGCACTCCCATTTWTACCCTACCCAGGTGAGATATTTCACCTGCTTTGTTTCCAGGCATTCAGCACTCCTGAAATCACTCCTCTCCATCACATGTGGGTGCACAAACACTGACTCTCCTAAAAAATCTGGTTTCTCTTCCCCTGACTCAGCTGCAACAAGGGGGAAGTTCTTCAGCTGTAATCCCACAGTTCCCAAAGTTGTTAGGAGGGGCTGATTGAGGTCCCCTCTTTTTAATTCACTGATCTCTGATAGCCCCCAAAACTGATTCAACAAATCCTGCTTGTTATAGTGAAAACCAGGCAGGCAGAAACTCTTCCTGCTATTCAGGTGCTTGCCAGAAAACTCAGCTGCAAAATATTTCTGTGCAGCACCGAAAGCCTCTCCTGAAACCTTTCATGTGTCTCTCTACACGTCAAGCTCCCTTTCTTCTTCCTTTTATCTTCATATTTAGATAATTCTCACTAAAAGCAAGGTGGTCGTTCTTGTGAAATTACCATAACATCTCTTGATGGACTTTTAAGATCTCTGCTGCTTGTTACACAGCGCGGGGATGTGTTTTGCCAAGAAGCGAGACATTGTTTATTCTTGTATTAGGGAGACAAAGTGTTTCCCACTTAAAGGGCTTCATCTCTCCTAAAAACACAGCAGAAAGAGTGGCAGAGCCGGAGGGAGGAGGCTCCTGATGGCACCGGAATTTCAATTCCATTGATTAGCCAGCATCGCTGGAGTAAGGAGATTTAGTGCCCAGCCCGGTGTAAATTGGATTCCARTTGCTGTCCCTGTGTAAAAGGGGGTCTCACATAAAGGATTAAACGCAGGCCAAGGGTGCACAATGAACCCACTGGCTCATTCACAATCAGCTTTGTGTACTCATTAGAAAAGGGAGCTAATCACCCCAGTTTGTGCTGGTTTCAGAGCTGCCAGCACAAAAGGCTGTGACCTCCCACTGCGAGTCAAAGACAAAATATCCCACTTTCTCCCATGTACCAAAACCTCTCATTTTGTGCCTCCAAAATTCAACCTTCTGATGGACCCACAATAAAAATTAGCTATGGTCAGCAAGACTCAGCTACCCCTAAAATCCCAATTATGTTGCTTAATATAGGGGGTGAATCAGAAAAACTAAACATGTGTCCAGTGAGGAGCCTTCCAGTGACCTAGTTCTGTCCCAGTGTGTGGCTGGCTTGTAAATGTGATCGGAGCATGTGCAATGCAACAAAGCCCAGAGATTTCCTAAGCAATCTCCCAGGTAATCAAAAATCACATTGCAAGCAGCACATGGAAGCGTATTCCCACACTTTTTGGTACAGCATAGGAAAGCACAGGARTTAAATGAAAAGTCATAAGGAACTGAAAAATGGAAACTTTGCTGTGAGTGCAGTTTTGAAACAAAGCTGGGCAAGGGAGTGTTTTGTTCCCCCACAGCCCTTTGGGTCCTACAARCAGCTGCTTGAAAAGAAAAAGCACTCCAAGGCTGGACAGCAGCCCTTGCACAGCCCTGTGTGAACTCACCATCCAGAGGTCAGGGTGATGGGCAACTCCACACACCAATGGGTCCCTGAACCCTCCTCACATCTCCCTGGTGAAACAACATCACAACCCCTCAAAAACAGGGTGGCTCCCATGCTGAAGTCACCCCCCAGCCTTCCCTGGGGTGACACCCTGTCGGAACCCAGCACACCCCTCTGGGTGTCCAGAGCWGCCAGGACCCCTGCCAGGGGGCTCAGAGACCCTGGCACACAGCCCAGAACACCTGTGGGTTTGATTRTGACCCGTGGAGCAAATTACCAGCTTGGTATGAGGACCTGAAAGCCACAGAAGTAGTGTAATAATAAAATTATCACTAGGCAAAAAAGCAGATTTTGGGGTTTTTAGAATAGGGGTTTTGGGGACAAGATGGAGGGACTTGGGCATGTCCAGCCTTTCTTCTTCTTCTCTACCTCCATCTTCTGCTGTGATGTTGGCACTTACAGATTTGTTTAGAGYAGWAAGTCACTGTCTAACATAGGTGATAATTATTGGAAAGCAATTGTAAACATGTTATACGTAGTTTGTAGTATAAAGAGATAACACCACTCCAGGGGCAGGCAGAGTGCCTCTGTGTGTCCTGCTGAGCCGATCTCGGCTGGACAGGACAAACATTTTTATAGGTAAGAAACAATAAACAACTCTGAGAGCGAGAACTGAAGAACTCCAACTCATTCGGACGCGCGGGCCGAGACCGAGACTGTTCACGTGTCCGGGGCTGCCACAAACTGCAACCTCCCGAGAACCCCCCCGTGCTCTGCCTTGGGAGCCCACCTTGCCGATGCTCCTGCCCACTCCGTGCTCTCCTCAGCGCTTTTGGCCACCACAGCTCTCCCAGCAGAGCTGCAGCYGCTGCCCCCCTCCTGCCCAGCGCCTCGAAATAGCCCCGTGCCACTGCTGTGAGATGTGGGATCAGCACCGTGGCTGTGTATTTCTAGCACAACACACGTTTGGTCCTTTGGGAGATGAGTTAATTGCCCTGCTTCCTCCTTGTCCTCCTCCTCCTCCGCCTCCTCCTGGCTGTCTGGGGTCCCCCGTGGCCGAGGATGTGTCCACAGCAGCACTGAGGGTGTCACCAGCCAGCTCATGGAAACGCCATGGGCTCTTCCAAAGCATCTCCCTGGCTGGGAGAGGAGCTGGTCCGYGTGTCCCCTCACTGCACACCATGACACAGACATCAGCAAATGCCACAGGGACACTGCTGGCCACTTGTGATGCTGGAGTAACCCAGGAGGCAATAATCCAACACATATTCCCACAGAATCCACCCCAAATTGTGCATGCTGTGTCAGAGACCAAGACCCTCACAAGCAATAAACTGCACCCACTTCATGAGGATTTCAGGGAAAAGCACATCATAGCAACAGTTAGGGGTCAAGAAAGGTTCAGACTGACCTTGCATGATGTTAAATTACCCTGTTCCGAGAATATAATCCTTGGTTTCCAATTTCTCTTTTACCACAGAAAGCCCCAGGCCACAGGAGAACTCCCAGCATCCACCCATTTTCAGATGAGGAAAACCAAGTTTGAAATCCCAAGCAGTGGGAGGTAGGACCCAGTACCACAAATGCCCTCCTGTGCACAACTGCTTGCCCAAAAAACCAAGGGAAGCAATTCCAGCACCAGGCACACCAGGGACCTGCCACACCAGCAAGGACACCAAAAGGGAATGGCTGATCCATTTATCCCTCCTTACACCCCTCCCAAGCCAGTGTAAAACCAGAGGCAGGCACAGCCAGCACCACCCTGGGYGTCCCCCCAGCCCAGGCTGAGGGACACATCACTGCTGTCCCATGGAGAGGAAAGCAGGTCAAGGAAACAGAAGAAATGCAGAGAAAAAGGTCAGAATGGTAATTTTCATATTATTTATAGCACAGCTATTTTATTTTTCCTTAATAGAGGATGTTTAATAGTACGGAGGAAATCAGTCGACCTTTAAGAAGGAACAATTCTGAAGGAAGACAATTCAAAAAATATGCTGAAGGACCACTCCTGTCAGTGGAGAACAATCTCTCTGTCCACAGGGACCTCTGTCAGGCAAATAAAATCTTCTGTCAGCAGCTGCACACAGAACCTCCAGTGCTGGAGGATAAAATCTGATTGTGTGCACATCTGAGGAGATGGTATCTATTCACTGCCTATTGGCACACAATGTGCTGGGTGAAAACAGTTTAAACTCAAATCTCATTCTCTTTAGAAAAAGAAGGAAAGAAAAGCTGTAGGCCTATGGCAGCAACTCCAGTCCAGATGTGTCTCTCTGCTGATTTTTATGTAAGTATCAAGTGTTTTATTAAATTTTAACCTATTGGCAGTAAGAAGGCAGAATACTCTGGATGATTTTCAGTGTCACCAAATTTTTTAGGATACACAAGAAAAAGCCAAATGCAAATAACACAAAGAAGTCACAGAGCATTAAAATTACCCCCTGATATTTTAGATTGAGCAATTCCCCACCAGTTATCAAAAAAACCCTACAGATTTTTCTTGTTATTGGAGTTGCATCATATGCACCAGTTTCAAGCCACTGTGTCATAATAATATTAGCAATAATATTCACTGGTTTATTGTCCTGGGAAATCAGTGCTTAGCAGCTTGACATTTCACTAACACGACTGAAGCACTTGAAAAATTCCACCTCACATTTCTGCCACTCAGCCAGCACCCTGCCACCAGCACACGAGTCTCTGCACTCCTCCATCAATATATTCACCAGATTCTCCCACCAAGATGATAATACTCAATCTGCACTTATTTTCCAGATGATCAACTGGACTTCTGCACGCCTTACAACCTGGCCTTTGGCATTCTCAGCAAGAGCAGCATTAGGTCCAATGATCATTATCTCCATGACTTCAATTTTCCTCTCAGCCTCTCACAATCTCAAACCAAAGCTTTCCAACTCCTTATCCACTGCAGCATGAATAGCATCTCGCTTTTCTATAACGTCTGCCAAGCACTTAGCAAGCCCAGCACTGCTTGATAAGCTGAATCCATGGCTCCTGACAGTACAGAGCTGAGAGCAGCCAAGCCTGACCCTCCCAGCTAGGAGGAAGCTGGAAAGTGAAATATCAGGGCCTCAGCGTGGCCACTGTGCCTGGCTTTCCCTCCAGAGTTCCTGCAAGCACACAGTGCCTGACATCCCATTGCTGGGGTCACACCTCCAGCTCCAACCACCTGCCCACGTTTGCAGCCCTCARCCATCAACCCTACAGGTCCCTGTTGGTTTATAGCAGCTTAGATGGAGGAATGAGCTCTCCATTCCCAAATATTGGATTATACCCCAATCCCAGAGGTAAAAATGGCACGGCAGACAAGGGAGGCAGCTGTGTGACCTGGCTCTCAGAGTTACAAGAGGTGAGAGAAGGGCCCCAGGCACAAGTCCCTCCCCCAGAGCCCCAACGCTGCCATCCTTCCTCCTCCTGAGGATTCCAGACCCGTCACTTCCAGAGGCACAGACCAGATGAGTTCTTCCCTCCCTCATGGAGAGTGAGGAAAAAAAGCTACCTGGGTATAAAAACCACATGGCAGCTCCCTTACAGAGTCATCCTCACTGATTTCCCCTCTGGGTTAACTGGGATCCCCATGTCAGGGTTTGGAGCAGCAGAGTTCCCACTGCCCCTCTCCATGGATTACCMGGTGCCAAGGCTGATCTCCTCTTACTCATTTAAACCCACCCTGCTTTTTTCAGGGATCTACAAAGAATCAGTTGTGGGCTATGAAAAGAAATTCTATAAAATAAAGATCTTTTTGGTCAGGAAGGAGGAGCCAGAGAAGAAGGAGAGAGGCTRGAAAAGACATTAGCTCTCTGAAAAAATCAAAATGGAGACAACTACAATTTGCTTCTTCCATCACCTGAAGAATACAAACAGCACCAAACTGCACACAGTGTAGAAAACTATTACCTGAAATCCTCCAACAGAATATTTGATGTACAACACCTCCTTGGCTCTGAATTGCAGCCTCTTCCATGAGGGAACAAAAAGGAATTGTGTAATCATCARGGTTGGAAAATCACTCCAAGATCATCAAGCCCAACCACTCCCCAGCACTGCCAAGGCCACCACCAAACCATGTCCCCAAGTGCCACATCCAAGGGKTTTTGGACCCTTCCTGACAGCAATTCCACCCTGCCCTGGGCAGCTGTTCCAGWGGGAAGCAGACAGGGGGTGGAGGAYCAGGAATGGTGTTCATGTTTGGATTTAAATGTGAGAACTTGGAGAGTTGGGAAAAAAGGACTGGGGAAGGAAGGGAGGGCTCTGAGAGCCACTTCTGGAGATGGGAACAAGGAGCACAAAGAGTGGAGGATATGAGGATGCAGCAGCTCAGACTGACAGGAGATGCTGCTTCCCCCAGCAAGCCCTGTCAGGAGAGAGCAGAACCCAGCAGCTTGATTTTGTATTTGTTATTTCTTTCTTTAAAAGCTACATAAACGTTCTGATTAATAATAATGGACCTGTTACTGCTTCCACTATCCCCAAAGGGAGGAAAATCAGGTTTGGCATTTGCAATTATGACTGCTAAAGCAGGAGTTATCAAGTGTCATGTTAGAGAATAGAGGGCTTGATCCTGGGCAGTGCCGAGTGCTCCCAGCATCGCTCAGCGAAACCATCAAAGCATCTATTAATTTTGGTTTAATACACCTAAATTCATTCTGTGGCTGAAGATGTGCTCGAGCCACATGCCTGGGTCACAGCTGAGACAGGCTCTGGGGACATGGAGGAAATCTTTCCCCTGGGAGAACTCAGCCTGGAGGAGAACATGAGGCCCAGCACGGATCACATCCCACATCCTGCAGGGATCTGCTCCCTGCTCAGGTGGGCATGGGGCACAGAGGGGGATCAGGGGCACAGAACCCACTGGGTTCCAAGAATCCATTCCTGAACTGCGGTGGGCATGGGGCACAGAGGGGGATCAGGGGCACAGAACCCACTGGGTTCCAAGAATCCATTCCTGAATTGTGGCGGGCATGGGGCACAGAGGGRGATCAGGCTCCAAGAGTCCATTCCTGAATTGTGGTAGGCATGTGGCACAGAGGGRGATCAGGGGCACACAGAACCCATCAGACTCACAGAGTCCACTCCTCAGTTGTACCCTTAAGGACTCCAACACATTTGTTGCTGGAGCTAGTGGATGTCTCATCCTATTTACATAATATATGACCTAATTTTGTGTTCACTGAGTATTTAATTACAGCCGATTGAATACAAAAATGACTCAAAATACTCCCAGCACTAATAATTAATGTTTTAATTGTGTTTTCTTCGTGGGGTTTGGTTTTTTTTTTTGCCTCGCATGCAGCATTTAAATAATTTGAGCACATATAAAAAAAAAATTAAATAAAGAAAATGCAGTGCTCCTTCTGGAAGCAGCTCAGAAGGGACTGGTGCTTGTTTAACATGGTGGCCCCTCCTTTTTCTCCACAGACACAGAGATTCTGTATTTCACACTCCTGCTACCAGAATTAATAATTCCAGCCCATTTTGTGAACTAGAACCTCTGTCAGCTCACTCACCCAGCTCCATCCCTCCGGGACAGGCCCCTGTCAAGCTGTGGAGCATCATCTGCTGCCTCTGGCAGAGCTGAGGCACAACTGTGCTGAGAGGAATCCGAGCACAGCTGCTCAGTGATCACCACAAAGTGTCTCTGTGAGGAACACCAACTCCCCATCAGGGTTTTCAAGGTATTTCAGAAGGATCTCCTTAATAAGTGAGTATTTCCATCCCAGGCAGGGATGAAAATCCCCATCCCATTGCCAGATGTTTGCAGCAAATCCAGTCCTGACCATTTCTCAGGGTGGAGGGGGCTTTGCAATATTGTATTTCAGTTCATCAAAAGGCATCAATGACCATTTAATTAGGCCAGTTCAAAACACTTCACACTTCAGATAGCAACAGATTTAAAAAATAAATAAAAATTGAAAAAGAGCAGAAGGACTAGTAACTGGAGAATTGTTCACATACCTCAGATTGAAAGGGTTTACATGTTCTAAACACTTCAGGAATTATGTGTACTGAACCCATAAGGAACAAACCCATCAAAGAATCACTACCACAGTGTACTGGAGCAGTATCAGCCCTGCTGCAGCACATCCAGGAGTACCCTCTGCGTTTTCTTCCCTGGGAATGACTCAGATAATGACAGCAAGTGGCAAATTAAATCATACCAGTGCTATCTGAGAGCTGCAATCCTTTATAATTAGGGGGCTTTGTTTGTTTAGGGAAAAAAAAATCACATTTATAAAAAGCTTATCTCAGGGATAAGGGACCATTGTTTTTAGACTGCTTCTTTAATAATGCCAGCCTTTAAAAAAAGAAAAGAAAAAACCAAAAACAAACTCTAAAAGATCTTCTAAGCAGAGAGTCATTATAAATAAAACAAAACATTAGCCTGTAAACCACTGTTTCTGCAGAGCCAAGAAATGCTCAGACATGCACAATATGTTAATCCCACACTAAGTTGGACCACTAGTTTTCACCTTGAACCAAATTAATTATTCTTTCCAAAGTTACTTYATTAGAATAATAATTTCCTCCTCCTCCTGATTCTTTTGCTGAAATAATAATTCTGTTATTACATGGCCATAATATACACCAAGAAAGCAGAGTGCTGTAGCAAGGCCTTTTAGCTTTTGAGATCAATACAAATTACTAYGCTCAGCATTCCTCTCCCCAGATATTTACACCATGCTCATCACCTCAGTATCCCAGCTCAATACAAGAAAAGCAAAAACTGGTTCACAACGCAGCACAGTYAATCTCCAAGTGCTTGACAAGCACCAGCCAGTATCCAGAACTSCCTGGTGGCTGCTCTGGTGGAGCAGCTCAGAGGCTGAACAGAGAGAAGGGCTCAGCTCAGGGCAGGAATTGGGCTCACCTGGTCCAAGAACCCCCCAGGTGTAGCAGCCCCTAAATCTGCAGGCACCTGAGCTCATGGCCACATTCCCCAAGGAGCTGAGTCCAACACCTCCACATCCCTCCAGCTCTGTGCCCAGCATCTCTCTGGATATAAAGAATTCTCCTCTCTGTCCTCTCCTGCCTGGGCAACTCTGGAAGGTGCTCCAGATTCTCCAGGCTTTAAAAAAAAAATCACTTTATCCAGTGCCAAACCCTTCCAAGCAGTCTGTATTTAACCCAAATTTAAGGTTCCACTTAAGGATCCAAGCACTTAAAAAATAAGATGCTGCAAAAGCCAAATCTTCTATTAAATTTAATCCCAAGCAACCTCTGACATCAGAGCCACAGTGACTAATCCAGCAAAGATCAGTGAACAGCTCTGCTCCACAATCATTCAGAAAACACTGGGAACAATCTCAGGATTTGGGTCTTGTGGGAACCTGGTGCACATCACCCACACAGCCCCTGGGGGGCTTGGCAGAGTCATGGCTGGGTAATCACTCTGTGGCTTTTGTGAAACACAAGAAATCCAGAAAACCAGAGCTGGAGAAGCCACTCACAGGTGACTCTGTCATGGACAGGGAGCCCATGGCAGCACTGACATTTGGATCTGCTTTTGCTGTCATTTCCTGAGGTACAAGGTAAGTCCCCCTCACCTGGGGCCTGGGAGACTTCAGTGCAGAATAAAGATTAACAGTGCCTATAAACACCCTTTAATGCATCACTCTTATTGTTTCTAATGCCTCAGATTAGGTTTGGTTTCATTTTTAAATGGAAATTAGGTCTTCATCAAGCTTGAATGCTCATTCTTGATCTACCAGTTACACAAATCATCCATTCATCCTTGCTGGGCTTTGGTGAGGATTGCTGGGACACCTCCTGGAAATGACAGCCCTTGGTAATCACTTAATAAACACAGCCCCAACCAATATCCAACCTGAATTCTAACCACAGAGACCCTAAATAWGCTGAGTCCAGAACATGGTGGGGGGGTAAGAGTGAATCTGGAGAAATTACTCAAAGGACTTGCCTCATTTTTGTATTTACTACCTAGTGACATTCAGTTCTTCMTCAGCCATTTTCTAGGAAGGTTTTATTAATTTTAATAGCAAACACAAAACACAAGTCCATATATTCATCTGCTTTAGTCTCATTTAACTCCTGCTGAACACAGCTTAGGACTGGAGCTTGGACACAGTTTTTTCTCACTAGAACAGCTATGAAATTTCCCAACCTCTGTGATTACAAAGTCTACAAACATTTCCAGGAAAGGAATAGATGGGGTATCACCTGAATCATTATATCCACAAGTTAACCAAGGAAGGACAATTCAGAGGAGAGTGGTTAAAAAGTAAGGAGGAATTTCTGATCTCCAGCAGTGGTTTGATGGTTCCATATCCCCCTGGTTCCTCCTGTCCAGACCAGGGCTCTCCATGTAGGACAAGAAGAAGTTGGGGGAAAGAAGAAGAAAAAAATAMAGCTTCTTTTGTCTTCAACAGATTTTACAGTTTCTGTTTAGCATTTCAATGAAATATTTGCTTTTCTTGTACTTTGTGCTTTAATTATTCATTACTAAAATCAGTTTAAAGAGCTGCCATGCTCTTAAATGAAGTTCTAAAAGCRATACCTGGGAGCTCCTCATTTATTGTAGTTTAGTGACTTTCATCTCAAGTCTGCTCTGACAAACTCACTCCAGACACCACATGAGGAGCTGCCTACAAGCCCCAGGCTGAGGCAGCAGCAGAGGCAGAGCTGGCTCATTCTGCTCCTGCAGGATGGGGAAAGGCCAGCACTGGGCCTGACTGCAGGGGTTAAACACCCCTGGGGGATGTGGAAGGGTCTGGTGTCACTGTGGGCCCACCACACGAGTGGCAGAGATGGACAACATCCAACTTTAAAGGCAAAAGAGAGGGAAAAAAGAGCACAGAGAATACTGAGAGAATACTGAGAGAATACTGAGAGAATACTGAGAGAATACTGAGAGAATACTGAGAGAATACTGAGAGAATACTGGCTTCATGGCACAGCCATGGACAGTTCCTCCTCCCACAGCCAGGTCCCTGTGTGAGAGGTCTGCAGCTCATGAAACACCCAGACAGGGCTGCAGAGGGTCTGCAGATAAACCCTCATCCCCCCACACTCAGAAGAGAACAGTAAAATGCAGTTCAGAGCAGCAAAACACAGCYACAGCAAACACAAGTTTAAAGTTCACCCAATGCCTTTTCACAGCAACACCTGTCTGTGGACAACCCAAAGCCCTGCTGGCACTGGCAGGGCCTAACAATAAAATTCCTGCCTAAACCTTCTCAGTTTGTCTTCACAAGGAAAACCAGGGCTGTCATCACCTCACCTTGGCTAACCCAGGGCAGCTTTCAGAGGCCAAGTCCCTGCAAATGGTGCAGCTTTTGACAAATGACCGTGGCCAGACCAGCCTGGAGGTCCCTATCACCTGCCAGCATCTCTGAAATGTGTTCCCTGGTCTCTCCTGAAGTGCAGCTGTGGCAGTGATGACAGTGAGCCCCAGCTGCTGGGGCCAGCACTGAACACAGAGATGATTTCAGTTCACAGTCCAGCTCAGTATCACTCTGGAGGGAGAGGGGAATAGGAACAAGCAGCCTACACTGGTCAGTGTGACAGTCATTTGTCACCAGCTGAACTCTTGTCAGCTCTGGGGCACTTCATTTTTTTCACTTGTTCAGCATCACGGCAGTGGAGATGATTGAGAACAGCACGGGGTGTCTGTGCAGATGTGCAGGGAAGGCTCCCAGGAGGGGCAGCAGGATGCTCACTGGGGTGGCTCAGGAAGGCAGCAACAGAAAGTGGCAGCACAGGTTTGAGGGGGGCTCTTGTCACAATCAAACAGAACAGTTTGGGTAGGAAGGGACTTGAAGATCGCTTGGGGACACCTCCCACCATCCCACTGSTCCAACCAACCCTGGACACACCAGGGATCACCACAGCTGCTCTGGGCACCCTGTGCCAGGGCCTGCCCACCCTCCCAGGGAAGGATTTCTTCCCCCCATCCCATCTATCCCTGCCCTGCCATTCCCCTTTTCTTTTATCACCACATGTCATTGTAAAAAGCCCCTTTCCAACACACGCTGCTGTTATTTCATGAACAGTAGATACAATATAAAATCAGACCCTGAGAGTAATTATGAGGTTCAGGATAATGCTACTATTATTTCTGGTGCTGAGTTTCTCTATCTGGTGTCTAATGGATCTCAGAAGCTCATTATTAATCTCAAAAAAGAAAAAAAAAGTGTCTCTATCTAATTCATGAACTGTGAATACTAAATATTTCAGATTGTGTTTTGTTTGTTGTTGTTGTTTTTTGAAGAACTCAAAATTTTCAAAACATCTAGAGGGCTCCTAAGGAATAGCATAAAACAAATACTTTGCATTTTCAAAATTAAAATTCTGGAAGAGGCTCTAAACCTAACACCAAACACTTATGCAACTTGAATTTTAACCATCTTCACATCCTTAATCTTCATGATGTTTAGTACATTACATTTCTTTGACAACTAATCAATCAAAGGCATCATACCTTCTGTAAAGCTGCCAATTTAGTGTCATTTTGCCCTCTCTCAACAACGATTTATTTTCTACAGAAACTTCCTTGTTTATTTTATATATGTATAATTTATATATATAAAAATATAGCAGAACCAAGAGGGGAAATAAGAAAAGCAGAGCAGCCAACACAATRTTGCACCACTTAGGATTGTCAAGAAGAAACCCATGGCTTTCCACGGATCACCACATCATCGAGGACATCCCCACGCCTCGGTGTCCAACCAGGGAAAGCAGAGAATTGGCTCTAAAAGGAYGAAGAGGCTCTGGAAAGAGGCCACGGAGGAGCCAGCAGCAGTGATGAGCTCTGTGAATGAAGAGAGGAGCAGTTTTTTCCCAGCCCTGGCACAGGGGATGGTTGTGAAACGCAGTCTGGTGGTTGAGAGCGCTGCCGAAAATAAAACCCCAGCACATCRCTGTTTGTCCAGGGCCTGACAGAAATGTCAGGAGGGATAAAGGGAGAGTGGAGAGAGATCAGCATTAAACACTAACAGAGGCAACAGCACAGAACTGCTGGAGGAAATGGCAGCTCCAAAATCACAGCAAAYCTCCCCCCAACAGGGACGGGAACAGCGAGGGATGCCCACCACGAGCAGGGGAATTCTGCAAGGAAAGGCAGATCCCTCTGCCAGGTAGGTTCTGCTCTCCCTAAACCTTTAAGGGGGTTTTCAAAAAGAGATTGATTTCCTAAACGGGAACAACACCGCAGCCTAATTCCATTATTTTCAAGGGAGCTGAATTTGAAAGGTCTATTCAGGTGTGATGGCACCTTCCGGGAAAGGCGGGGAGGAATCAATTCTACAAACCACGGTGATTGAGGCCACTTAAGAAAAAACAACAGGAAAAATCAAATCTTTCACAACAACTCAGAGAACCACCCCTAAAGCACCTGGCAGGCACGAGAGCAGATCGTTCTTGCCGGAGCACACCCGGCCCCAGCCCTGACTGCACATGCTGGGAACCCACGGCTCTTCCCACAAGCTTCAGGCTACTCCTGGGAGCAGGATTCTCCCAAAATAACCCCAGGGTGAGGAATGCAGAGCCAGGGCTTGCTCTGGGGGAATGGGGCAGGACCATCATCCCCCTACAGAGCCTTGGAAAGGCTGGAATGATGCCGGGATGCAMGGGATGGGATAAAGCTGATACAAAGATACATCCAGCCCACAAGCCTCCCCCTCAGAGTGGAAGCAAACCCGTCCCACAGCATGGCAGCGCTGCTCTCAACCAGCTTCAGGGAGAATCCAAGGATTTCAAACGTGAGGCTGAATGACAGACTGGGAGAGGAGGGGAAGGGAAGCTCCCACCTGCAGGAAAGGCTCACAGGTGCTTTTAAACTCATTAGCAGAAACCTGCACGGGAAGGTAAAAAAATTCAAAATTCAAATACCCAGTTAGGGAGGGCAGCTGGGCACACAGCAGCCTCCCAGCTCCCCGGATATTGGTTTGAATATCCAATTATTTAATGGCTATTCATAAACTTTACCAAAACTTCCTGGTCACCTCCTCGCTCCCTGCCAGGCTGGTGAGCAGCGCTGAGATCTGCACAGTGACCTTCCCACACCACATCAGCGCCCATAATTTGATAAATTAACAGTTCCTCCTGCTRCTTTTGAATACATATCAAATGACTTCTGAGCTACCACTGAAACCTCAAAAGCTTCTTACAACCCACCCTAGAGCCAGCTCCAGTTTGGTGTGCTGGGCACAGAAAACCTGCAACACTGTGAGCCCTCAAGATAAAACCTCTGCCTAAAAATTACTGCCCCAGCATCTAGAAAATGAAATTAAATGGTCCAAGGTCCCAATAGGCCCTAAAAGGCCCACAGGTAACTCTCATCTTATTTCCATAAGTTGTACCCAACACCTTGTGTTCAGAAATTCTTGTACTTCTATTTCCTCTCTGAGACTTCAGTTATTCAATTACTCCCTTACACTGTGCAAATTGAGGCATAAAACTTTGCCCAAAAACCATAAAGGATGTATTTCTATGCAATAAGAGGTATCAGAGTCCAGATTCCATTATTTTCCTCAGTTCTGATCACATTTCAGGCGTTCTTGTGAACATCACAAACAGAAACTCCTCTGCTCCATGTGTCAACCCAAAAGCCAACCATGGCTGGGCAACTGTGCCTGGTCCTGCCTGTCCCACCTCAGGAAGGCTGGCCAAGCCTACAACTGGTTTTAGCTATGAAAGCATCAGTGGGGAATATCCCAGAGCTGGACATCAGTGAGGGGAAGGGAAACCATCAGATATAAACCCAATAAATGCAGACATATTTACCAACTTGCACTCACCACCCTCCAGCCTGTGTAGCTCAGGCAGCACCTTAATCTGGCATCTATTCAAAGGTGCAAGGCAACACTGCTCCAGCACTGGGGTCCTGAGCCACTGTGCTGGCAGGGGACATGTCCCCACAGCTGTTCCTCCTTCCTCTGATTCTAATGAATCCTGTTTACTCCTCTCCTGTGCACCTCCAGGCAAAAATGGCCCTTTAGCTACTGTACATCTTATTTGTCCTTGCTTTTGCAATAAGCACTCACATCAATGAGTGTTTAAAACACTGCAAAATTCAAAAGAAACTCCCCTAGGTGGTCTATGCATACAAATAAGTATATATTTTGCTTTTTTCATAAAAAGACACCCTGCAGGTTTCAAGCTCCTCTCACTGCAAGAGATATTCTCAGGCAACAATGCTGATTTGGTGTAAGCTGATCCATATCACTGAATCCTGCCTTTGTTTTTGGCAGTCCTCTTTCAAGGTGACTAAATTAAAGTGGAAGTACAATTCCAGGCAGCCCAACAAGGGGCAAGGCTGTTTTGCAAAATCTAAAAAGGCTAAATAAGATGAAGCAGACCTTCAAGATAAAGAATTAGCTCATTAAAAAAATAAATAAATAAAAAGGCACCGAGAATGTCACTGGTCATCATGGAATCAGAATCCCAGAATGGTTTGGGTTGGAAGGGACCTTGAAGCTCATCTCATTCCAATATCCTGCCATGGCAGGGACACCTTCCACCATGCCAGGCTGAWCCAAGCCCTGTCCAGCCTGGCCTTGGACACTTCCAGGGATCCAGGGGCAGCCCCAGCTGCTCTGGGCACCTGTGCCAGGGCCTGCCCACCCTCCCAGGGAGGAATTCCTTCCCAATATCCCATCAAATCTATCCTCTGGCACTGGGAAGCCTTATCTTGGCACTCCATGCCCTTTTCCAAAGTCCCTGTCCAGCCCTCCTGGAGCCCCTTTAGGCCCTGAAGACCTTTTCTTCAGGCTGAACAACCCTGCACCAGAACTGGAAAAACTACACCACCACTGAAAGCAACACCAAAGCTCCTGACTCAGAACCCCCCAGTGCAATGGCCAGGGGAATGGGCAGAGTTTTAGAAGCTGCTTCCCCAGTGAACCTGATTGCCATGAACACAAGTGGTTTGGCTGAATTCAAGCAGTTCAGCCCAAAACACATGGCTTGTCACTAACCCCAGCCCCTCCAAACCATTCTGCACAGCACATACAAAGAGACAAATGGAGAAGATAGCTAAGTTCGTTCTGAGTGCGTGAGCCTGAAATTGCTAAGAAAAAATATTTGCTGTCTGCACCTGTGTGAAATTGAGCTCAGGGCTGTAAGTGCTCTCAGCACCGTGCACGCTGTGGCACCAATACACTAATCACCCAAGGGTTCAGCAGCCTCGTTAAAATGCAGCAGCAAAGAGCACATTTCCTCATCTAACAGACTCCAAAAACGAGCTGATGCACCCTTCCTTTGCAGCAAAACCAGGGCTTGGCAATATGGGCAGCTGTGTGCACCCTGAACTGAGATGTCAGTGTGATTCCTGCACTGACAGCAGCTGCTGCCATCCCTGGTGTGTCCTGCAGGTCAGAACCTCACCAGTTACTGGTGGGCAAATGGTGTAGTGTGAGAGTGAGGAGGGGAGCAGCACGGAGAGCAGGGTCAGAACATTTTAGTGTTTATTTTGTACCAGTGACTATTCAGTAGGTGTATGTGCATTGTCACAGAATGCCTCTGCTCGTGCAGGAGAGCAAGGTGGGCTGAGGCTGAGCCCCCATGGCCCATGTGAGGGTTACCCAGGGGTGTGTGGGGGTGCCTGCAGCTCCAGGGCTGCTCAAGCACATCCTCAGCCTTTGCTCAGAGCAAATCCCCTCAGACAGAGCCCCTCCTCACACACATCAAGGCTGGCTGAGACTCTCCAGCTCMCAGCACACGAGCCTTTCAGTCTGGCCAAAAACCACATCCTACAAGGGAGCCTCTCAAAGGCAGCACTGCTGGGCATTCACAGCACACAAATCCCAGCAGGAGACCTGGAAGGCAAAATCTCCAGGTGTAACATCTGCTATTCCTATTCCTGCCAACACCARTTCTTCCTGTGGGAGGTACTGGACCCCCCTGCAGCCCACCCTCCCCATCTGTGGGGCTGCAGGGTGAAAGCAGGAGCCCAGGCCAGCCCAGGGAGCAGAGCAGGGGCTCTGCAGGCCAGGCTCAGCTCCCAGAGCCCAGCAGGGCCCCTGAGCCACGGCAGGACCACAGGAGAGCCCAGGCAGGTGCTGCTGCCAAGCTCACCAAACACACTCAAGGCCAGACTGCTGCACACTAAAATAGCTGCTGCATGAAAGGCACAGCCAGCTCTGCATATTCAAGATCAGAGCAGAGATAGATGATGAGATTCTCTGAGCTACTCACAAAAGCCAAAAATCACCAGTGCATTTACAGTTCAATATTCGCCTAATCCCGTCTTTATTTCTGCTGCATAAATGAAGCTCATTACAAATTATTTTCTTCAGAAAGCTACCAGCAACGCAAAATAATTTATGAATGTGCTGTTTGCATTTATACATCCTTGACACCCACAGCAAACATCAAAACAAGGAACTCAGTCAGTCACATTGGTTGTAATACACGATTCCTCTTTTCTCCGTGGATTCTGTCACAGCTACACCCAGCAAGCTCCTTCAGCAGCATCTTTTATGTTATCAGGTGTACAGACACACAGGTACACATCTCCACTTCCTGGGGGCTCAGCCTCAGCCCCCCTTGCTCTCCTGCACGAGCAGAGGCATTCTGTGACAATGCACATACMCCTACTGAATAGWCACTGGTACAAAATAAACACTAAAATGTTCTGACCCTGCTCTCCGTGCTGCTCCCCTCCTCACTCTCACACTACACCATTTGCCCACCAGTAAMTGGTGAGGTTCTGACCTGCAGGACACACCRGGGATGGCAGCAGTGCAGGAATCACACAGCAGCACAGCCTGTCCCACCCAGAGAGACCCGGAGCAGCTGCCAGCCCAGGCAGGGCTGGTACAGCACAATGCCCACATCTGGAACA
>JACDOX010000078.1:1413513-1430716 GCA_014549065.1 Cardinalis cardinalis | reverse complement strand
CAGGGCTGGTACAGGATGCTGCCACCCCACCTTCCCTGTGGGTGACTCCCTCCCAGCACCCAGGAGGCAAAGCTGATATATCAGGATTTGCTTTGCATTTCCTTCCTTGAGCACTTCAACAGGATACAAATCTCAACAAACAAATTCAGGGACAGAATTCCCCTTTTTTAAAAAATTATTATGATGACAAGAGCACACACACCCACCCATGAACACAGAGCAAGGACAGGAGGAGCACTGCCAGACGTGCAAGGGCTGCACACCTGGCCCAGGGACACAGGTGGCAGTGCCCAGGTGGCTGCTCGGGGTGTGGGCACCCTGGCAGTGCCTGGAGCACTGGGGGGCTCTGCCACGGCTGGTGCCCACCAGGCAGGGTGGATTAATCAGCCCCCAAAGCCCTTCCAGCCTCTGAACCTCGGCTCTGACACAAGAAGTGTCGAACAGCAAAGCTGGGGCTGGCGAGAGCCGAGCACACACAGGGGATGCTGGGGAGGCCAGAGAAGCCCCCACACCTCCCTCCCTCAGGGCTGTGCTGCAGGAGAGACCCTGCTCCAAGGGGAGGGGGCTTGGAATGGGGGGGGATTGCAGCCCTGCTGCCTTTGGCCTCTCCAGCCAGTCTGGATGGGCCTCGGAGCATCCTGGGCCGCTGGAAGGTGTCCCACAGCAGGGCTGGGACGAGACGAGCTTAGAGTCCCCTCCACCCAAACCAGCCTGCATTCCAGGAAGCAGAAGGACCTCCAAGAGCTCTCCCATGTGCAGAGCCCAGGGCTCTGTGTCCCCAGCACATCCCACACGTTTGGATCTGCAGGACCACCCCAGAGAGAGCCACCAGCACAGCCTGAGAGCACCACAGCTCCCTTTCTTCCCCAGGGCTTTGTGTTTGCAGGAACCAGACACAAAGAGGGACTCTTATTGTCAGCTCTGTGCTGCACACACACACACAGAGCCCTCCTGATTGCACACACCAGGTAAAATCATCATCAGGAATTCTCCTCAAACGTTGTTATGTTAACCTCACTCCATCAGCCAACAGCTCTTTTCCTTCTAAGTCCTTGAACACCAGTGATTTTATACCAAATTCAATGTTTGGTCTGTGTAGTATGGCAATTTAGAGGGGGAAAAAWATGAGGAAAAAAAATAAGGAAAAAAAAAAGAGAGAGTACTACACTTAACACATTTGGAAATACAATTAATCAACTACAACTTCACAAATAAGCAGTCCCCTCTGCCCCCAAAATAAAAAAGAAAAACTAGAGTGCAAATTTAGGAACTGAGAATGGAGCTTGGAAATTTGCCACTAATGGAGAAGAGGAGCTGTGGCTCATGGAATAACCCCACCGTTTCTGTGGATAATCATTATTTTCAGTTTGGCCTCCCTAAATTAAATCGGTTTTAATCTTTCCTGCTAAACTGGCACAAGGCTGCCTCCAGCTTTTGGGTGTCCATTTGTTCTACCACATGACATCACGAGATGCCTGCCAATAACAGAGAGATGCCTAAAAGCCTTGAAATTCTTGGCTTTGGGACTCCAGGTTTTCTGAGAACTGTTAATTTACTTTGGCTTAAATCCTAGATTTTGGCTCCACTTGAGAAAAGTATTTCTCACACAGTAATTAAACTTGTAGTGGACAACACTGAAGCAATAGGGGACGAGCTGCAAAGACAGGATGTTGTCTAGGCACGTTTTTCTGAGCTTTCTCTTCTTGCTGCCATGAGAAGAAAGCACTGAAGGACCAATAACACAGTTTAAGTTCTAATTAGAGGAATCAAGGAAGAAGAAATGGCATTTGTTAGACAAAACTTTATATATAATTACAAAATTGGAGAAAGCCAAGCTGTCAATTGGAAAACAAACTGAGACCATGTAAAATTCAGAACAGGAACCAGCAGCAGTGAAATTACCCTTCCCAAAGGAACATTTCCTGGGGTCTGAGCAGCTTCTTTGTGCTGGTGCACAGCAGGAGAAGCTTCACCTCTCCCACCTGCACAGGGATTCTCCTTGAAAACACAGTGAAACCAGGGGACAGCACAAAACCAGCACCTCGACCCTCAGAACCAGCCAGGCCCTTGGCTGCTCCTGAATGGGAATTTGGCTGCATTTCCCTGCCCTGCTCGTGGAGCAGGAGAACAGAAATGGCACAAGACTGCAAGTTCAAATACATTACAAAATAGTCTGCAAAAATAGCTGGGCCTTGTAAGAAATATCCTTCTCCATGGAAACCACCAGACGCTCCCAATTCTGGCAGACTGAGAGAACGGGTTTGTATTATTAAAGGAAATGTCTGTGTACTTGGGCTTTTGTAATTGTAACCTTCAGCAAGAGAGGAGCAATTGCTGGCGTCCAGCACAGGTCAGCTGAACTTCCCCCAGCCTCTCCTCCTCCAGGGATGTGAAATTCCCCCGGGACAGAAGGATGGGCGGGGGGTTTGCTGCGCAGGTCCCTGCAGGGCTTTTAATCACAGATGCAGAATGGAAAGAAGCAAGGAACAAAAAAGACCCCCTGGGGTTTTAAAACACCTGTCCACACAAATCAGACACCTCCACGGATTTCTGTGTGGAACGAGGCAGAGCAGGGCTCCTGCAGCACATTAATAAATGCAATGTATATATTCCAGCATCTGTGTGTTCCAAACCTCTCACACTCAAGCAAGTGCAAGATAAGCCATTACTATTCTCTCCCTCACCCAAAACAGTTTCCACTTTGGATGCCAGGTGGGGAACTATAGATTAATTAACTCCCAACTGGCACTGATGGGATAATTACAGTCTCCTGTCTCTGGATTTCACTATTTCCAGCTGAACTCCCACACCAAAAAGCAAATCCTAACCATGAACCTCCACTTCTCTGCTGATTCCCAACAGGGCACTGACCCCTTACCTGTGGAGGCTGGGATTCACAATTCAGAAGAACTTAATAGAATATTTTTAAAGAAATAAAAGTGCTGCAGCCTCAAAACATGAAAGGGCTGGGCTACAAAGGAGCACTCATATAGAGAGCAATTATATTTTTGATATCTAATGGTTCTGCCTCAGGAAGCAAGAGCTGGCTAGCATCAAACTGTATAAAAGAAAGGATTATGGGCTCATGAAAAAAGAATGCCATTTTGATTTAAAACCCAGCAAAGCATAGTGCAGATTTGTTATTTTAACTCACAGTGCTTAATTCCTATAACAAGCCTGAATGCCATTAAGGACGAAAAATACACGAAATACTTGTGGTACAAGACATTAAAAGTAACCCCAGTTCTCATCAATGGCTCTGAACATGCCATTCTCTGCTTCCTGGAGCTGCTCTGCACCTGCACAATGCATCTGGGCTACACAAGGCTGCAGCAGGGAAAATTAAACCCCAAAAAAAATTCAAACTCATTYCCCAGAATCAGCCTCTCCCCAGCATTTCCCAGGTTAAGGAGCCCAAAACCTCCTCCTGGCTCCCCAAGCACCACCAAAAGCAGCTCCCACCTGGTTCCTGTGATTTCATTCAGGGCCACAGGTACCACAGCCAGAGTTTTTAAAAGAAATTCTCAGCATTTAATCCCCAGCACCAGCAATCATCATCAYGGGTGAAATACAGAATTTGCACAAAAAGAAAAAGATTTAGTTCTTCCTCAATTCATGAAATTAAAGGATAATCCCCAATTATTCAGAATACTTTTGTAGTCTGGTATCTCAATTTGCTTTTTACTTTTATAGTGGGGTTTTGGGTGGTTTTGTTGTGGGTTTCTTTTGAAGTCACTCGTGTCCAGAGGATTTAGAAATTATGCAAAACCAGTTGCTGCTGCCTGTTTTAAAGAAATGGGTGTGTTCAGTGTGCCTTGTTTCATAAAGCAGCATGCAGCATGAGCAAATAAACAGACAGAAATATGTTCTTGCTGCATTAGTCCATTAAAAAGAGGAAAAAAATCAAAAAAGAGTTCTAACAAGCAGATGAGGATGTGATTTCTGCAGCACCTGCACCATCACCATGACAAATGTGACACTGGGCACACACACGAGGGAGGATGGCAGAGGGGCCAAGGCACAGCACAGGGSTGGAGAACTAAATCTGGGCTGAAATGTGGTGGTTTGGGATCCCTGGCAGTGTCCAGGGCCAGGAGCAGCTGGGACAGTGGAAGGTGTCCCTGCCATGGCAGGGCTTGGACCAAAATGGGCTTTACAGCTCTTTCCAACACAAACCATTGGAATAAATTTTTTTTTCCCCTGCTCAAACAATCACCCCAAAGCATGTTTGAAACTTCCCATTTTTGTTAGGYGACCTCTAGATAAAGCCCCTGGAAGATAAATTAACAGACTGCAATGGTTAACAAGGCACCTTTTGACAAGGCTGATAATCCATCCATACAAGTTCCTCTGSTTGGCAAAAACCCCAACCCCACCCCTGAGATGGTTCAGGAGGAGGAAGGGTCACACCCCATCCATCCCAACCCACCCCATGCCCCCCAAATCCCATCTTCATCTGCCCACTCACAGCCTGCCCCAAGCCCCATCTCCTCCACACCCAGTAAAGCTGTGCACACTCTGGAGAAGATTTCTGTGGAAGAACTGGGGAATGGTGTCAGGGATGGAACAAGAAGCGTTCTGCTGAGAGCTGCAGCAGGAAATGCTGCTCACACTCTGCTGTGAGATGACAGCAGCTGTATTTCCTCTGCTGACATCTCTTTCCATGGCCACCACTTTCTTCCAAACCCTCCTGAAAACGCAGTCCCTGAAACTTTACACCAAAGGGGTGAACCAAGGGAATGTCAAATGATTATGTTAAAGAATACAATTAAGTAATCTGAGAAACAAGTGATCCAAAAGCCATCTGAGTAACTCCACTGCCTTCTTTTCTGCCCCTCCCTTATCCCACGTCTCAGATCCCAAGCCCAGAGGCTGCTCCAGGATGCATTTGTGTATTTTGGGGGGTGAAGGTGACACTGATTTTTGACTAATTCCAGCTGGATCAGTAAAACAAAAAACATTCTGTAAGATTTGGGTGCCTCAAGCTGGCTCCTTTAAGAACACTCCTGTAAAAACCAGCCAAACCACAACTATTTTCTAAGATTACCCTTTAAGTAAAAGTCCTGGGTTTATTTTTCCTGAATCAATAAAAAAAATTTATAAGGGTTTTTATGACTCTTTTGATATTTATAAGAGCCGTTTAGCAGGGAATAAACCAACCCTACTGACTATTCAGGAAAATAAAATTCTATACAAAAAAGAGCTGTCAGAAGCCTTGGCTAGTTAAAAAAACTTGCTAATTTCTATAAATCACAACTTAAATTTTGGGTGAAGCCACAGCAGGTACATAAGGGCAAAACTGCAGTTCTCTTCTTAACATCATTCAAACAATCAGATCCAGACAGAAGAAAGAAAATTCACTGCTTTCAAGTGATGAAGGCCATAAATTAATATAAAACTATTTAAATATGAAATCCAAAGAGACAAAAGGCTGCTGGAGGACAAGCACTGCAGCAGCCAAATTCAGATTTTTAGCCTCTGAAGGCTTCATGCACACAGCCCATCCTTCCAGGGGTCTCTACAGCTCCAAGCAGTGGAAAAACATCAAGGAAGTACAAAGATGCCCAGAAATAAATGGATCTACTTGCCAGGCAGAGCTCCACCAGGATGAGCTCCATGGAAGCCTGGGCAGGACCCACTCCCCTCCCACAGGAGATGCATTTAAGCTGGGACAACACRTGCAGGATGGACCCATCAGCAGATAAATGCCCTTTTTGGTTCTTACAGCTCAGGAAGCTTTACGGCTCATCTAAAGGAAGTATCTTGGACTTTTTATACTGTTTAAAGCTTTGGGTTTTTCAGTACAACAGTGGCACAGCTCAAAATCACTCCTGCCACACACACAGTGAGAGGCTTGTCAGAAGTGGCCTCTGCTCCACCACCTGCTCTTCCCCATCCAGTTTGCTTTTCTGGGGAAGAGGGAAACACCCCAGGAGCACCTTTCAATCCCCACCACAAAGCACCTTTCAATCCTCACCACAGGATGCACCCCAGGAGCACCTTTCAATCCTCACCACAAAGCCTCCAGCTCGCCTTCCACTGACCTGCATTTGCAAACCTGCACGCAGAACATCTTTTCCCTCATTTTAATTTAATTTAATTGAGAGGCAGGTGCCTGCTGCAGTCCCACAGGGCACGTCTGCATCCTCCTGCTGACGTTCCAGAGGTTCCCTGCCACTCCTGCTGAGCCAAGCTCTGCCCAGGCAGGCAGGGACAGACACTGGATCTTCCCAAGGCTGCCAGAAACTGGAGCCACAGGGATGGAGGGATGGATGGAAGGATGACAGATGGGGATGGAGAGATGATGGATAGATGGATCCATGGATGGAGAGATGGATGATGGATGGATCAATCCATGGAGAGATGGAGGGATGGAGGGAGGGATGACAGATAGGGATGGATGGATGGATCCATGGATGGATGGACGGATGATGGATGGAGGGATCCATGGATGGATCCATCCATGGATGGATAGAGGGATGGAGGGAGGGATCCATGGAGGGATGACGGATGGTGATGGATGGATGGATCCATGGAGGGAGGGATGGATGGAGGGAGGGATCCATGGATGGAAGGAGGGATGATGGATGGAGGGATCACAGATGGGGATGGATGGATGGATGGACGGACGGATGATTGATGTATGGAAGGATGATGGACAGATGGATCCATGGATGGAGGGACACACAGCCCCCTCCTTGCCCAGCTGGCAGCTCCCAGTGGCAAAGGCTTCCCCAGGGTAATTCCAGCTGTTCCAGGTGCCCAGAGCAGAGCTGTGCCCCAGGGTGGTGGCCATGGGCTGCTGGGGTTCAGCTGAGCTGCAGTACCTGGTTTATTCATGACCAGCCCCTTGCAGGAATCACCACAAGCTTTAGCTGGTCAAACATGGGTTGCAGATTTCCACCACAATGGCAAAAATAAAGCTTTGGTGGGAATGACACACAGTTTGTACCAAGGAGGGCAAAACAGGGCAGGGAGGAGCATGGTGAGAATTTGTTCTTGTAGGGAGAAAGAGGAGGCAACCCAACGGGCCTGGGCTCCTTTCCATAATTTCTGCTATGGTTTACACCTCTTGATACCCAGAACAAGGCAAAGTTCACTGAAAGGACACAATGCAAGGAGCTCCAGCCATTCCATATCCAATTTTAACAGATCTGAAACCCTCTGAAGTCAAAGCAAGTATTTCACTGAACTCTTATGTGCCTTTTGCTTCTTTTTGTTGTTTTCTTTTTCACAAGTATTTAAGTCAAGAATATTCATACTCATCCTGTCCACTCCTCAGGAGGGTGGAGAGGTGTTCAGTGCCAAAGGTATAATCAAGTGCTCAGATAAGCTTACAGGTTTAAAGCCAGACATCAGTAATAGAAGCAATCACAGCCATCAAACTACTAAGATGAGCAGTAATGGGATTATCTGTCAACACAAACAAAAGGATAAATACAAGCAAACCCATCAGTCCCTGAAACCTAATTCTCATGTTAATCTGAGACTATGGCAGGAAGATTAAAGAACCCTAGGATCAAATAAAAAGTTATTGATTGTAAAATTCCTGCCTTAAACAAAGCAGGYGTTTGTGGTTTGGGATAACCATGTGTGTGGCACCAGCTGGCTAAGGACAAAAACTGCACCATCCCAAAGGAGCAGCAAACAAGGGATACAAGCCAGGGAATTTCCTCTTCCAGGAGGGGCTTGGAGCAAGCAGGGATAGCGGAAGGGGGGTGGAACAAGACCCCCATTCCCTGTCTGCCTTCACCACAGAAGGGAGGAGGTAGAGCTGGGCTGAAGGGAGAGCTGGGGGCAGGTGTTTTGAAGGTCCTATTTCACTTCTCATTATCCTGCTTTGGCTTTGCTAGTAATAAATTCAATTAATATCTCTAATTCAAGCCTGTTTTGCCTGTGATGGTATTTGGTGAGTGATCCCTCCTAGACCTTATCTCAGCTCATGAACTCTTCATTACATTTCCTCTTCCATGCAGAGGAGAGCGAGAGGCTTTGGTGGATCAACCMACTACACCTCCCTTCACCACATCCAAGCAGCAAGGAAAAAACCCAACTCACCACTAAACCACAGCAGAGCTGAAGGCAAACACCCCATGGCATTCAAACCCCTCTGTCACCCGGCCAGACTGACTGCTGTGCACACAGCCAGAGCTGGAACAGCCTCTGCAGAGCTCTGGAGCTTCGGGGCAGCAGGGACAGCTCAGGCCCGAGCTGCTGCCCTCCTCACACCTGCATTTTGCATCCCAGCATCACCTGCCTCTGCCTCTGAAACTGCTGGGAGCTGTGTCAGGCAGGGAAAGAGCCCCTGGGCTTGGGCTGCCAGGCGAGGAGGGGAGGTGTGAAACATGAACACGGGTGTGAAACACAGGAACACATGAATATGGGTGTAAAACATGAACACGGGTGTGAAACATGAACACGGGTGTGAAACACAGGAACACATGAATATGGGTGTAAAACATACAAATAGGGTGTGAAACATGAACACGGGTGTAAAACATGAACACGGGTGTGAAACATGAACACGGGTGTGAAACATGAACACGGGTGTGAAACACAGGAACACATGAATATGGGTGTAAAACACACAAATAGGGTGTGAAACACAAACACAGGTGCACACACAAACACAGGTGCAAAACACACATGAACACGGGTGTAAAACACACATGAACACATGAATATGGGTGTAAAACACAAATACAGGTGTAAAACACAGGAACACAGGTGTAAAACACAGGAACACACATCACCCACACAGACCCTGGCAGGAGTCCGAGCACAGGGAAGGAGCCAGCCCTGTTCTCCTCCCCAGCAAGCCCTGCCAGCTGCCCTCCTGCCTTTGCTGTGCCCAGCACAGCTGCCAAGGCTCCATCCAGATGAAAGGGCTGCAGCATGACACAGAGCACCCACCCTGCTTCCCTGGCAGTCCAATTACTGCATTCACCTGAGCCCAGGAGCAGGAACAGGCTGTGGCAGCTCACAGTTCATGTGATGGCACCCAAGTTCTGATCCAATTCCAGCCCAGCACTGGGGGACTGGCAAAGCTGTTTGCACCTTCCCACCTGGATGAGTGATCCCAGGGCTGCTGGAGCTGTGCTCATCCCTTGGGGCTGCACCCTCAAACTGCTGCTCAATGAAGAGATCCTCACTTTTTTAATAGGATGGGATCAGGCCCTGGCTGCACAAAAAGCCACAGTGATGGCTACAGAACTGGCAGCACAGCMACTGGGAAGGCTCAGAGAGATGCCTGCCTGTGTCTGGGGTAACAAGGAGTTCTTTCCTGACCCTGTCTGTTCCAGATGCTCTCTCCCCACACCATGATTTCAGATGCACACACATTTTTAGGAATCTGTTCCTCCCCGTTTTTCCCACAAGTGCCTCAAGTCCACGCTGCTCCCTGTGTGCCAGGCACAGCTCCAAGCTCCCAAGGAAGGGTACATGAGACACCAGAAGGCTCCAAATGCATTTTTCATCTTCTTATGCAACCACAACCGTGCCCCTCCACACTTGGCTGAGAAGATTTTCTGCAAGCAGTTCAGCCATCCACCTAATGCTTACTTAATGGCAGTGTTTTCAGAAAAACACTACAAGAATTTTCAAATAGAAACAATTAGCATTCACAGTAATTTGCATCTACTTTCCCCCATTTCTAAAGCAGCAGGCTCTGCTTTAATATTAACCCCTGCTTGCTCCTCAAAGCCCAGTGCAGGGGAGTGAGCCACACAACTCCCATTAGAGACCACAGGAACAATTCACTTCAGTGGGGAGAAGATTACATGGCAGTGCTTGAAACTTTGGGGGACAAGCCTTTGTTTTTAGGCATCCTGTGTGTCAGCAGAATGAGCAGCTTCCACCACACCACAGCTGTTTCCACCAGGCTTCCATTTCCCAATCCATCCTCCTRTGCATCCAGGCACCAGGGATGGGATTTACACGTGCAGCATTCACCAAATCACTGCCCTGAACTCATGATGGGATGAGGCCAGAGCAGCCAAGCTCCTCCAAAGGCTCAAAAAAYCCCTGAGCCTGTGCTGGAGAGCAGGAGGGAAAGGCTTCCTTAGCCAGAAATTGTGATGTAGGCTCATTTTTGAAAGCCAGCCATCCCATGAACATTTACATCCTGGAAATCAGGAATTACCCAGGGAAATCTGGGTTTTCCATAGCATGGAACAGCAGGTTCTACCTTCCAGAGCCTGCAGGGCAGAGCAAGGTGAGCAGATGCCTGCAGACACCTGGTGCTTGGGGCCAGGGGGTGCAGAGGAGGGGAGAGGATGGGACAAGGGAAGCCCAGGATAATTCCCRTGAATGAGGCTGTGTTTGGTTTGCAGAGGTGCCCCAGAGAGTTACAGCTCAATCAACACGAGATGAGCAAACTCTGTGAGCAAAGAAGAAAGGGAGCAGCTTCTTATTAAMACACAGCAGCTCTTCACTGTCTAGCACAGAGTTCCACAAGAGAGCAGGTGGGGTTTTTTYCCCCTCTTCCAAAACCCTGAAGAATTCCATGTAAAATAAGTCCAGGTTTAAAGACTCCAGATCTGAGAGCATCTAAGCAGAGCCCACTCGAGCAGCGCAGGGCTGTCCCCTGTGCACACACGCTGCTCTTCACTCTCTAGGACATCACAAACTCCTTCTCCTGCAGGACCTCTGCCTCCCTCAGCTCACTGGTTTGCCAATCTCTGCCTGATGCAGAACAAGTTCTGTTGGCAGGGCAGATGTGGATTCAGGCCTGTGGCACTGAAATACCTTGTGGGAACCCAGCACACCCCTCTGGCTGTCCAGGATGGCCAGGACCCCTGCCAGGGGGCTCAGAAGCCCTGACATGGAGCCCAGAACACCTGTGGGTTTGATTATGACCCGTGGAGCAAATTACCAACCTTAGATGAAGGTCAGCAGGCCACAACAGTTTAGGTAGAATGATAGTGAAGTTATCACGGGGTGGAAAAGTAGATTTTGGGGTTTTTGGTATGGGGGTTCAGGAGGCAAGATGGAGGGAACTGGGTGTGTCCAGCCTTTCTCCTTCTTCTTCTTGGCCTCCATCTTCTGCTGTGATGGTGGCACTCACAGATTGGTTTAGAGTAGAAGCTCACTGTCTAACACAGGTGATAGGTATTGGAAAGTTATTGTAAACATTGTATATGCAGTTTTTAGTATAAAGACATAACACTGCCCTGGGGGCAGGCAGAGCACCTGGAACTGTCCTGCTGGACGGACCTCGGCAGGACAGGAGAAAGAATTTTATAGATAAGAAACAATAAACAACCTTGAGACTGAGAAATGAAGAGCCCTGACTCCTCCTTCAAGCACTGGGCTGGGAAAAGAGACTTTTAACATTCTCAGGGTCGCAGCGACCTGAAAAGATCCCGAGATACCTGAGCTCTGTAAACAGGATGGTTGGAGTGCAGGGAGGAGACGGACCCAAGGAGCACCTGGATCCTTCAGAGGATGCTCTGGACTATTGCTGGTGAGCTGGGTGTGACACTACTCACAATTCACAGAGTGCTGCCCAAACAGAAGGGACACACTGAGCCAACAAAAGTCTCTCTTCTCTCTGGTGACCCACGACAGCACCCAAAGAAATGGCTGGAGCTCTCAGGGCAGGTTTGGGTTGGAGATCAGGAAAGGTTCCGTCCCCAGAGGGTGCTGGCACTGCCCAGGCTCCCCAGGGAATGGGCACRGCCCCGAGGCTGCCAGAGCTCCAGGAGGGTTTGGATAATGCTCCCAAGGATGCCCAGGGTGGGGTTGCTGGGGGGTCTGGGCAGGGCCAGGATTGGACTGGATGATCCTGTGGGTCCCTTCCCACCCAGAATATTCTGTGATTCTATGATATACTTAGTTTTTTAAACCATTACAATACAAACTGTAGAACCAAGGGATTTCCAAGAGATCCTCTTTGCAAAACATCTTCTTTAAATGTAGGTGTTGAAGGGCTTTTTGGGTAAGAAGGCTTTTGTTTGGTTTTTAGGGATAAAGAAGTTGAAATTCCATTATATCACTAAATTACCCAAACGTGTCTGGCATCAGCAAGACACAAAACAGACTGAACAACGGAGGTCCCACGTCAGCAAGTCCTGAACAAGGTAAATGCAGCAGATCTGATAAATGGATCTGGTGATAAATGAATCCCAGAGCTGCTGACCACACACTGCAGGACASCCCAGGCCTGCTGCTCCCCAGGATCCCCTCAGAGCCTGCAGGTACAGGGTGACTCCAAAAACCCCAAATGCTGCACCTGTGCCTGAGGAAAAGGGAGTGTTTGATCACCATCCAGGAGCTGATCCCAGGCACAGTGACACAGGCACACAGCACCCCTGGGGCAGGAGCCTGCAGAGCAGCAACACCTCCTGCACATTCTGACATGAMTATCTCCTCCTCTCAAAAATAAATACAGTTAAAGGCAAACCTCAGGAAAAGGTAAAGCTAAATATCACATCAGGCTTTGCAAACACCTTTCTTTGCCTTCTCATTAAGTCATATCCTGTAGTAACTGCAATGCCAGGGAGATGAGGGTGCTGAGTGTGTTTGCATTTCCCAGACACAAAGCTCAGAATGAAAAGCCACTCCAAGAGCCACACCAGGCTCTCCTGATTTTCCTGGGAGCTCAATTAAAGATCTGCTCAACCTGCCTCCATACAAAATTCAGCAGCCTGCAGGACTTTGAAATGCTTTATACCCTGGCGTGGAACAGCCACTGGATCATTAATACTCCACTTCAATGTAAATGTTTAAAAACTATGCAAGAGTTGAAAATGAGATCTGTCTCTGCCAGTTTGGTTTGTACACTGGGAAAAGTCACATCTGAAGAGCTCCAAAGTGCCAGCAGCAGGTACATCCAGCACCTTGCAGGGCCACCTGGGGACCAGAGGGTGATGCTCAGGCAATGAGAGAGCAGAAAGCCTTGGCTGGACCCAGAAGATCCAGGCCTGGGGTGGGCTCCAGAATGAAATCCAGAGCACAAGGATGTTTGTAAAAMCCAGGAAATTATCATTCCCACGAACACTTCCTTTGGAAAGTGCCTTTCACCCTTGAAATTCAGCTGCCTACACCTGGCTTTTTCCTGGCTGGTGCAGCACTGATGGCTCTGCTCACACCAGGAGCTGACACATTCCCAGGCACAGAAAACACAAAGGAAGCAGAGATCTTGTCCATCACCTGGAGATAAAACAGCCATCCCAAGCTTGCCTCCTCTCCTCAGCTCTGGCTCACTGCAGCAGCTCAGCACATGCTTGGAAGTGCCTGCTAAATAAATCACAAAATGCATACATCCAGAATGGCTCTCCTGGAACTCTGGGAACAGAAAGATCCCAAGCAGCTAAAACACTTCCAAAACCAGTTTTCAAATAGCAATTTAGCCTCATGATATTCCTTTAAGTTATGCCTGAATTATTTACCTCTTTTTTTGCAGATGAGGATCTGTAAGGAAAGGCTAAGCAATACTTTTCTGGGAACCCAGACATCTGCTGCAAGGTGTTGAGACTGTTCACACACCTCCAAAATTCTAAGGAGAGGGAGGAAAAAAAGATAACATAATCTGACCTAGATTAGGTCAGCACTTATCTGTGGCAATGTCTAAAGAGCAGGACCTCCCAGTGCCAGGGGTACATGTGCAAAAAGGAGTCTGAAGTCCTTGTCAGAGCAGCTTGGAGGCTGTGATGTACTGGGAGAGGAAAAGGTGCTCAGCAAACAGGAACAGCACCTGCAGTGAGGCCTGAAACAAGATCTCCCCATAGGAACTTATGGACAGGCATAGCTGGGAGGTAAATGACCAGGAAAAATGATGGCAATGAGGCACAAGGCAGAGGAAAAGAAAAAGCTCTGGAGTGAGGACAAGGAGACGAGCAAGAGGGATGACAGCCACTGATCCCAGCTCCTCCCTCCCTCCCCACACCACTCCTGATTGCCCAGAACAACCCAACAGCCATTTCTCTGCATCTCAGGATGCTCCTTTTCCCTTTTACAAAGCCCTGAGCTCCCTCAGAGCTGGGACAAGGACACTGCCAGAGCCCACCCTGGAGCRAGCCTTCCACGGAGCCCCCACACCTGGGATGGGTGAACCTGCACACACTGAGCTCAGAACTGACCAAACCCTTCCCCTCTCCCTCTCCAGGGTGACAGCAGACCTAGGGATGTTTGTCTGGGATGTGTCTGTGTGTCTGCAGGCAGAAGGACKGGATTGCTGCCTGCCTGTGAGCTGTGGACCAGGAGAGGCGAGCAGGGAAATCTCTGTTTCTCTAAGGACTGATGGGGAGGAAAGCACAGCACTCTGTAAAGGTCACAGCCTGTGCAATCATACATCCTGCATGGGTGAAAGTCACTTCTGTGACAGAGGGAACAAAGGAGTGACAGGAAGGTGGAACAGCAGTGGCAGCACTTCAGCATCCCAGGTAAAAAGGCAAATTGCTACTCTCCAATTTGAGTGTTTTTGGGAAGGTGGTTTCAAAAGCAACTTTTCTATTTTCATGGATTAATCCCTCATTTTCTTTTCTTACACAATTTGTTTAGAAAAATCTCCTGAAAGCATATTCTAGATGTCAAATATTGTATAAGCCACAACGGAAAATAAAGGCTTAGGCAAAAATATAGACTGCAAACATCACCTTTTTCATTTGGTTGAAGTCATTTACTCCAGTAACACTGTCATGCTGAGAAAATGATCTTTTGTCTATAACTGCTACATAGCTATTAAGCATTTTAGCATGTAAGTATGATATTTTTCTTCTTTAGTGTATAGCTCTGCTTGGATAGGTGTGGGGAAAAATAAAATCAGTGATTAAGCTTGGATAGGAAGTTCAAAAAACAAACACAACAGTCAACAAGGAGATGGTGTTTACACTGCAGAGAGAGAATTAAAACAGCATTTAAGGAGAAGCACAAATGGCTGCCCCATGACAAAGTCAGTGATGCCACATCTACAGTGGTGTACCACAGATCACTCACTAAATAAAAAGTGCTTCTAAGAAAACACCAAACAAGAATTTACCTCAGCAAACCCCTGCCTGTGGATGCTGCAGAAGTAAGAGGTACCAAGCATGGATGTCTTAATTTACATATAACCCTTATCAAGCCAAACAACTCTGTGCTTGTTTTTCGTCCTAAATGAGAATTCAGAAAAACTTGAGGCACCTGAACAATAAAGAAAGTCCAAGTGGATGCCCAGAGCCATGCTCAGCAGCCAGAGCAGGGCAGGGAGTAGGGAAGGGAGGAGGAGCAAGAGGCCACATCCTTCCCTTTGCCACTCTGAGGTGCAAAGACTCCTCCAACACGACAGATTTTTAAGAAGCTATCACACATTCATAACACTAATTGATTTTCATAGAGAAGAGAGCAGATGAGGTCTCTTTGGGAACTGCCTGCTACATTTCTGCTTGAAAGGAGATCGCTGCTGGTGTGCCTCAGCTCCTTCATAAAAAATTTAATTAACAATATCTCCAAGAAGGAAGGCACAGTGAGGTCCCCAGCTATCATGTGACTGCCAGCGCTCCGATGCACCACGGCAAATTAAACCTGAGCAAACAACACCTGGCACACGTGAGGGGCTGGGCAGCATCCCCAGCAGCACAGGGACGGGCTGGGAGGCAGGGAAGGACACAAAGAGAGATGCCTGCACCCAGCCTGGCACTGACAGCTTGTGTGTGGGAACCCAGCACATCCCTCTGGCTGGCCAGGACCCTGCCAGGGGGCTCAGAAGCCCAGAACACCTGTGGGTTTGATTATGACCCGTGGAGAAAATTACCAACCCTAGATGAAGATCAGCCAGCCACAACAGTTTAGGTAGAATGATAGTGAAGTTATCATGGGGTGGAAAAGTAGATTTTGGGGTTTTTGGTATGGGGGTTCAGGAGGCAAGATGGAGGGAACTGGGCGTGTCCAGCCTTTCTCCTTCTTCTTCTTGGCCTCCATCTTCTGCTGTGATGTTGACACTCACAGATTGGTTTAGAGTAGAAGCTCACTGTCTAACACAGGTGATAAGTATTGGGAAGTTACTGTAAACAYTGTATATGTAGTTTTTAGTATAAAGACATAACACTGCCCGGGGGCAGGCAGAGCGCCTGGAACTGTCCTGCTGGATGGATCTCGGCAGGGCAGGAGAAAATTTATTATAGCTAAGATACAATAAACAACCTTGAGACTGAGAAAYGAAGAGCCCTGACTCCTTCTGCAAGTGCCGGGCTGGGAAAAGAGACTTTGGAACTCTTCTTGGGGTCACTGTGAGCAGTGAGAGATCCCCATGTGAGGGTGTTCACAGGGGTCTGAGGATGAGGGAAGAGACAAGGATCTGACTCCACGTTTCAGAAGGCTGATTTATTATTTTATGATATATATTACATTAAAACTACACTAAAAGAATACAAGAAAGGATTTCATCAGAAGGCTAGCTAAAAATAGGAAAAGAAAGAATGATAACAAAGGCTTGTGGCTCAGACAGAGAGTCCGAGCTGACTGTGATTGGCCATTAATTAGAAACAGCCACATAAGCCAATCAAAGATGCACCTGTTGCATTCCACAGCAGCAGATAACCATTGGTTACATTTTGTTCCTGAGGCCTCTCAGCTTCTCAGGAGGAAAAATCCTAAGGAAAGGATTTTTCATAAAAGATGTCTGTGACATCCCAACACTTGTGCCCCTCACTGCCACTCCAGAGGGTTCCTACCCATGGCAATGGCACAAAGCAAAATGTTCAACAGASCACGGCTCCTGCTGCTGATCCTCGTGGATCTGCCTGTCAGGAGAGCCCCTGGATTCCCAGAGCCTGTGAATGGAGTGTCCCAGCCCTGCCACCCCTGAAGGGCACCAGGAACAGAAAGGCACCACGTGCCAGGCTGGGTGTCCCATCTGGCACAGCCACAGAGGGGAGAAGACAAACCTGAGTTTCTCTTCCCTCCAGCACCACTGCCACCCTCGCTGCCTTTCCCTGGAGGAGCTCTCATCCTTGCAGGATCTGTTCCTTCCATAGACTGAAAGCAGGGGGGGAGAAAGATCTGAAAATATCCACATCCAATGCTATGAACAGATTAGCAAACTGTCCCTGCACACGGACTCCAGGCTCACACACAGCACATGGAAGCACACGTCTGAAATTCCCCAGCTGCACAGCAATTAGTGCTGATTTACAGGAAATGGTGGGGCCAGCAGGACTTGGGAAGTGATCATTTACATCCCCGTGCTGGGCACTGTTGTCATCTTATCACAGGGGCTCCATAC
>JACDOX010000078.1:1380386-1399351 GCA_014549065.1 Cardinalis cardinalis | reverse complement strand
GCTCTGCCATCCCATCATCACCACCACTGCTGCTGCTCCGGGGCTCTGCCATCCCATCATCACCATCACTGCTGCTCCTGGGCTCTGCCATCCCATCATCACCATCCCACCATCACCATCCTGCTCCCCAAGTTCTGCCATCCCATCATCACCACCACTGCTGCTCCAGGGCTCTGCCATCCCATCATCACCGCTACACCACCCCCAGTGCTGCTCCCCAAGCTCTGCCATCCCATTGTCACCACTGCACCATCACCATCCTGCTCCCCAAGCTTTGCCATCCCATCATCACCACTGCACCATCACCACTGCTCCTCCAGGGCTCTGCCATCCCATGGGAAATGGATTTGTAGGGAATTCTCCAAGCCTGCCAGAAGGCTCCCACAGTGTATGGAAACTTTGAGATGAGAACAGGACAGACAYTGCTGAGAGAGAAATGGAGCTAGAAACCAGTTTCAAAGGATGGCCTTGTAAATAAGACTGGATACCTCAGAGAACTAGAACTAAAAAAGATACACTGTAGTAGGACCCATGAGAGGTAATTTTAGATTTTTGGTTTTAAGTGTGGCTAAAGCTGATAGGCCAAGAAACACTTACAGTGATTGTAATTAGGAAATATCTGACTTCTGATTGTGATGGTGTGAATTATAACATCTGTACTGTCTCACTCTTCACATGAGACTGAAAATAGAATAAAAGTTTTTAAAATGCCTCTCAGTTGCCCCGTCCCTGGGTCAGAAAAGGGCATCATCCAACACCACCCCATCCCCAGTGCTGACAGCAGCTCTGCTGCCTGGGCACGCCCTGGCCTGCCAGAGGGTGACACTGTCCCACAACACCCAAGGGACACCGCGGCCAAAGCGTGTCCCACACCACAGCTGTATCTTTTGGAGATGTCGCTGTGATGCTCCCTGCAGCTCCAGCCTTCCCTTGGGCACAGCTATCATCCCAATTTTTTTTTTGCTGGACTACTTTTCTGCCCGGGGGGCTGGAATGAAGCTGCAGAAGATGCGTGGTGTTCCTCCTGCCCCAAGACAGGCGTTTGCTGCCTCCTGACAGCAGCCAGCCAGCCCCAGGTCAAGCACACTCACCTGGCAGGTGACTGCTAACCCTGGCTGGGATGGCTGACCTGTGTTAAACCAGCTGTGCASCATTTCCATACAACCCTGACTCCTTCTCTTACAGTCCTGCTCCTGGACATGCTTCAGATACATCATGAAACTCTCTCAGGAGAACACACTGAGCTGTCGAATCAAGAATTCCAACAGACTCGCTGCAAATACACTGCTCAACTCACATAATCCTTAATTAGGTTTCATTTTTTAATGCAAGGCTTCAACAATTAGCTCAGGAGAAACTGTAAAAGCAGAAGCCAGGCCACCAAGGACTTCTCCCACACACACCCCTCTCTGCTGGTGTGGCTGCACCATGACTGCACAGCTCCAGCACGGATGTGGATGCACCAGCACCTGTACAAACCCAGCCTGTAAAACCCAGCCCCCTCCCCAAAGTGCACTACTCCCTGCAGAACACTTGCCTGCCACGAAACTTGCACACAAAGGGAACTATCCACGTAACTGACACCTGCTTTGAGCCAGGAAATAATCCTATCTCCCTAATGTCTGATCTACAAATGAGGTCTTTATTGTTTCCATTAYACACACTGTTTACACACGGTTTCATAAAACTCACCACTCACAACTCATCTCTGTAATTAATTGAAGGAGGTGGAAACCAGAATAAGGATTAAAGAGAGGTTTTATCAGCTTAACTCAGAGGTGTCTTCCTGAAGTCTCTCACCYTGCACATGCTGCTGCTGCCCTGGGAACAGGGAATTTGGATTTTGGGCATCCCATTTTGTTCTCTGCATTCCCCTGCACCCAGACCAGAGGGCCACTGGTGGGAATTAGCCAAGGTCTGAGCTTTAACTCAGAATCTAAGCTTTAAATGGCTTTGAAAACTCTCCTACAATGTTTTGACTTAGTAAAAGCCAAACAGACCTTCTTGGTTAAYATGTACAACACTAGGAACAACAGCTTAAAAAAATAAATCATGATTAGGACTAAATCCGCTAGACCATCTAATCACATTGTTTAGAACCTTGACTGTGCACTTCCTGCTCTGACAGGAGCAGCTCCAACCCAAGTCAGAGAATTCCATCACCAGCACACACAGAGAGTCTGCCAAGGGGGGACTAACAATGGAGATGGAAATATTCATTTTATTCCTTCCAAACTAAAACCCATAAGCAAGTTCAGCTTAACATYAAGTGATATAGTTTGTTATCCTCTGCCTGCCTTTTTGCCCCCCAGAACTCCAAGATGCTCAGCCAGGTACATCAYGGAAGCAACCCCTGCAGCTTCAAAGACATTGAAGGCAATTTCCAAACGTGCTGCTCGGGTTTCACCACGTTCACACCACACCAGCAGCCCCTTCCAGAGAGCTCCAGGCCCACTGAGAGCTTCCCTGAATTCTGGAGCACAGGCTCCTACAGAGGGGCAGGAGTTCATGTTCACTTTACCTGAAGCATCTGTCTGAAAAGGGTGGATTTTAATGGTGTTATTTACAACTAACAGTGTTATAACCCATAAAAACCTGAGTTTATAGGTTTCTTTCCTGCAGTAATGTTTATCTGACAATAATTTTGCAGACCACAGGTTTACAGAGCAGGGACACCTGGTCTCCAGTTTATTCTGAGGTCCAATTAAGTGGCAGGCAGAGGCTGCTCACCCTCCTCACTCCTCCATCTCAGCCATCTGAAAATTCAAATCTCCTCCCCCTACTTTACCTTTATATCTTATTTTATTATTGTTACTAAAACTACAGTCACCTTGTATGTATTTATCTGAAATTCCTTTCCATTGAGAGTCCATGAAATTGCCTTTATAACCTTTACAACTTGTTTAAGCTTAAACAGTCACTCTCAGTCTGCAAAGGAAAATTGGAAAACTTAAACTGGACCACCTCAGTTCCCATTCAGTTCCAAAGAGAAGCCTCTTTCTGTTCTTGCAAAAGAGAAACTAATTCTGGATAGTCCTGGATGTTTAAGGCCACCGTGCTCTCTAGATAAATTAAAAAATAATGAATGCCAGGGTTTTGAAAGAACAGCAAGAACTGTAAAGAAGGTTCTGTTAACCTTGAATAAAYATCCTAAAGAGAGGTATTGGAAACACACAGAAACAGTGGATGAGTAAGAAACTGCAAGACATCTCGTACTCAGCAAACTTCAAGCAGTTTCTCTTTTCTGAACACATTTCAGGAAAAACAAAGCTACCTTTGTTAAAATGAGCCCATTGCAACACTGTCAGGCAGCACACCYTGATACCTGGAGCTTTTTTACTCCTGATAACCAAACCCTGTCCCAASCCAGGCAGCTCAGAAGGAACTGGCACAAGCACCAAACCCAGCAGCTTTTGGTGCCACACAGCTCCCCCAGGCCCAGGGAGCTCAGTGAGATCACACAGAGGCACTCCCACATCACCAGGGCTGATGGACAGTTCTGTGTTTACTCAGAGATAACACCTGCCTCTCACAGGATTACTTTAGCACCGACTATAATGTGTTTAAATGAGATGTAGGTCTACAGGCACCTGAATTTGCTTTTTGATATATTTACTAAAATGCTGGCAGGTTTGATGCATGCTTTGCAGAGGCCTATTTTTTAAAATAGAGGAATTACACCTTGTTCTCACTTAAAAGTTTCTAAAATATTAGGCTAGACAGAGATCCAATTCCAAGCTTTAAACTGCTTGATAGACCTTGACAACAGGGGTGGCTTTTATGCATCATCTTGTAATGCAATAAATTTCACTTGAAACCTCTTCACCTGTGTATCAAGACATGTCACTGTGATACAGAAAACCTGACATGAAAACAAAAATAAATTAATAAATTAGCTGCTGAAAGAACAACTGTCTTACGGCCAGAAAAACACACTCCCTAYGAGAAACTCAAAGAGACAGTCTTATTTTATTGAAAGGTAATTTAAGTAAGGAATAATTATGAAGTACAACTAATCAGGCAGCAGGTAATTTAAGACTGGAGACAAAGGTATGAGAGCTGATAGCCACAGTCCTCCGATTTCAGACTGGAAATGCAGTTAATGAGAAGCTGGATTTTAACCTGAAGTTAATGTTCTACCTCCAATGATGGCACGGGAAGTTTTGAAGGTGTAACCTGAGCACCCAATAATAGAAAACAAACAGAATAACCCAGCATTTCTTAATTTTTAACGCCCATGTTTCTGCATGCTTGCTTTTTGAAACCACATGGAGATGTGCTTCTCAGAGAAAGCTCTCTTCCTTTTCCCAGATTATTTGCCAACTTTCTTTTCCATTGTTTAGCACCACAATTCCCCCTCTTTTGCCTACACCCTCTCTGCTGAAGGTATTCATAAAACTCCTCTGGATTCTCCTCCTTCTCCCTTTCCAAGCCTCCCCACACAGACATTTTCTTGTTCACAAACCAACACAAGAATCGACCCGATGATCTGACCCCTTCCCATGGGGAGCACCAGCAGCATCCAGCACAGATTCAGGAATGCACATTTTTAACCCACAGTCCCCTCTCCTGGCCCGTGGAGCAGGAGCTGCCAGTGCCAGTCCCACACGCTGTCCATGGATGCTCCCAGCCCAGCAGCACAGGCTGTGGGAATTCCTGGGAAGGAAATCCAGAGTTTTCCATAAAGCACGCTCTCTCCTCTGCAGGATACAGCTCTCTGCGTGTATCTGCTAACAACATCTCAGTATTTCTCCACCCCCTCCCCATGTTTCTCCTTTTTGTCAAGCTCCCCAGCATTTGTTCTGGGATCTAATTAAGGTCCCTTATCACCATGGCAAGAGGGGGGCAAGGTCTAACAAAACAGCATTAATGAACCGATTGTTTTCGCTGGGCACATACCGAGTTCTAATCCCCAAGATTGGAACATATCAACACTTGGAAAAAAAAAAAGATTTAATCTAAAGGACTCTGTGTTGTTTACATTTTTGCAAGACTTGAATTAGAAGGCCTGTATTACTGGCATAATCCAACAGCACCTCAGAACTTATTTTTAATGGGAGTTTTATTCTGATTAGGACAGGCAGCTTCATTTTGTCTCCTCTTCTGAGCATATGCAGAAGTCTCGCTCCTACCATCTGACTCTCCTTCAAAGAGATGAGCTTCCCGTAAACTTCATTAGTTAGATGCCATTTTGTAGGTAATTCAGAACCTCTTCCCACCTTTCTGGGTTATTAAATCTATTAACATCCCAGGATATTGTTATGTAAGTACTGCTCATCTCCATTATGCAGCAGAATTAGACGAGAGCGATTAGAACCAAGTTTGTCTTGTTTCATCTCATTCCCTGGGTGAACTCAGGCACCAGAAGCCAAGACAACCTTCAGGGGATGCAACTTTGATACTGAAGGGAAAGACAACCAAAGGAGAACCAAAAAAATCCACGAGGGGAAAGAAACATGGGCTTCAGGTGAGAGTTGTAAGGGAGAAGGTGYCGTGTTCCCTTGCCCTGCAAGAGCAACCTCTTCACTCCTCCCAGCATTCACATCCTTGTTCCCTCCCTTCATCTTCAAGCCAACTTCCAGTAACATCCAAGGATTTCAACACCACCCACAGATAACCCCCCTTGGAAGGATCCCCTCCAAGAAATATCTCATTTAAATGCTACAGAAAGTGTTCCTCTTAACTCGACCCCCTCTTGACACTGGCTCCCCAACTGCCTTTTGAAAAAACTGCTAAAGGAGTTTAATTTTTGGACAAGAAATCAGTCCTGGCCACAAGTAATCTGCAAAAAGGGCTCTCCACCTTTCACTGGAATAGAAGTCTTGAAAATAGAATCCTGAACCTTTCAATTAAGTATGAGAACTCCTCTATGTCATCTGAAGGGGAAGAAGTTATACAGCCCATACTCTGAAGGTTGCCACCTATTCCCATTCTGTGTAATAAGATACATACTGAAAATCTGACTCTCCAATACARGATAAAATGTAACATTTTATAAAGCAGGATGCAGACTGGAAGAACTATGGGATACCACACACAAGCAACAGGAAAAATGCAAGGAGGAAACTCCAGCAGAGGAGGAGCTAAACTTCTTCCTAATAGAAATCAAGAAGCTTTTAATTTTTTTTAATTTAAATTTTTAAGGTTTTTAAATTTTTAAAGCAGTACTGAGAGACTTCTCCAACACACTTTTCCAACTTTAACTGATTTTCAGGACACTCCTGGGAAGTAAACACATCCATATCAACAATCCATTAAACAAGAGGGGTGAACAGGACRGAAAGTGATGGCACTGCTACAGGGCCAAGAGAGAAGTCAATGCTGGCTCAGTGGGACCTCCTGTGTATTCTAAATGCAAACCTACTTCCCTTGTCCACTGCTCTGCTGTCATCACACCTTTTGGAAAATAAAAGCCATTGCCAGAGAGAGGGACAGCAACTTTAGCCCACTGCTGCACATCCCATGTACTTGTAAAATCCTGCCTGGCCAGCGTGGCCACCTGCCCTTCTGGACAATAAAGTGTCTTCTGGTGGGAGCCCTTCTGCTCAGAAGAGCATCACAGAGTGCAAACAGAGCTCRTCACACGGTGTTTGCTCTCCCATCCTCCCTGCAGGACAGGATCACGTGCAGAGTGGGGTGTTTTTCAGTAAATGCACCTTTGCAGGCAGTGAGACCCTAAGGGATGGCTGGTAAGAGCACAAAGTTGCTGTGTGTTAATGTAGATGAAACACATCCAAACCAGAGTTTGTTTTGTCCTTTGCTCCCATGGTCACGGTCTCACTGGCCTCAGCAAGCACCTGGTACACCACACAGGTTCTGATCAGGGTTCACACAAMGTTTGGCCGTGCCAAGGAACCAGCACTGCCAGGAACGGGCTGGATGTCAAAGCCTGCGAGTGCTCTGGCTCTCASACGCACGAGGCACTCACCCCCTGCRGCCAAAACCACCAAACTCCATTCACAATGAAGCAGGAGGCTGACAAAATAAAGGAAAACTTGGCTGGGTTACAATGAGCTACAGCACCCCATCTTTCTCCCCTCYGGTCCTGCCCAAAATGCTGAGGACTGTGCAGGATCATTGGGGTTGGAGAAGACCTCCAAGATCATCAAGTCCAACCATTACCCCCCAAGGGCAACATCGTGGAGGTTGACTCCAATAATGTTTCCTACGTGAAAGTGCTCAACCTAATTTTATTTCTGGCACAACAGTAAGAAAACTGCTCCTTATTACAGCACGTAATTAGTGGCTAGCTTTCCAAAATAAAAATGGCCATGAAATTCAGAATCAGGCAATTCTTCTACAAACCAGTAATTTTTTTGCTCAAGCTCTCCCCTTACATTGACAAATGCCACAGAATTACAACTCTGACCTATTGGGAAAATAAAGTCAATGTGATTTTAAATGATTCAAAGGGCTCAGAGTTGGGCTCAATGTCCCTGTGGGTCCCTTCCAACCTTCTGTAGTTCTATAAAATTCCAGAAACCCTGTGCTCACAGACACTCCCCACCCTGCACATACATTCAGGAACTAAATACATTATCTAGAGGTAGTAAACAGATTTGTAATGGGTGTCACTTATCCCTGTCAGCAGCACTGATGAATAACACTGTTAACATGGATCAGATCGCCCACCAAGCACAGTCACAGGCTTCCCCTGCCCAAGAGCCACACAACTTCTCCAATTAGCTGCTCACAACTAATTGTCAGATGCAATTTTCAGTCAGCATTTCTACTCCCTCCTGAACATACTCCTTGTGCAGGCATTGCCCCCAGCAGCAGCAGCCCTGCCCAGCCACCTCCCTCCCTCCCAGCCCTAATCTCYCCTCACAGCTTCGGAGCACAGCTCCTCCAGGCAGCTGACATTTAAATAAGCTCTGTATTGACTTTCCTCTGCTGTACCTCGAGTCCTCCTTGTTTTCCTTATGTTCATATTCCAACTCTGCTGCTCTGCAGCTCCTTCTGAAGGTAATGGAAGCGGAGCTGGACTGATAATCAATAAATACCTTCACCCTGCAATCCCTCAGAGGCCCAGCCCAGGAGGAGACTTCCCTCTCTTCCCATGCATATTCACTATTTTGGATAAACTTTCAGAAGGCAGGGAAAGGCTCTTTCCCAAATCTGCAGCATGCTTCAGACGATGCTAAGCCTGTGAACTTTCCTTTAACTCGCGTTAAACCGATACAACTTTTAATTAAAAAAGTAATTTTGAAAAATTGCTTGTGCGGTGCGGAAGGTGATGTTCAGACAGCATCACTGATCCCTGGAGTTCTGCAGCCTTGAGTTTAATAAACTGAATTTTCAAAAGTAAACACAGCTTGCATCAGCACCAACCTTCTATTTCAGCCCTGTATTTTCCATCCTTCCCTCAGCCAGAGGAGGATGCTTCCAGAGCACCACACACCAAACACTGCAGGGGCTGGAAAGGGAGAAAATTCCCACCCCTGGAGCTGTGTWCCTGCCAGGGGAGGATGCCCTGCCTCTGATGGAGCAAGGAGGAGGGTGAGACATCTCCTCCCTGACCCAGGACCCCCAGAGCTGAGGGATGAACTCACACCCCACCTGATCCTCGGGGAAGAAAATCCCAGGCACAAGGGCTGCCCTCCAATTTACACCTGAGCCTCTGCAATTTTACCCTCACACGGCAGCTCCTGCCTCCTCCAACAGCAATTTAGGRTTTCTTTTGCCTAATTTGCTATTTCCTGTAGTAGGTAATCCAGCAAGGGGGAGGGGCAAAGGGCAGGGCAAAAGCAAAATAAAACCTAACCTAAATGTCTTGCCCTAGGCAGAAACAAGTCAAAAACACTCTCAGGTTTCATTCTGTTTGTTTTTGTAACTGTTCACCTGGATTTTTTCAAGTTCTTTTAGAAGAATCATTTGAATTATATTTATTCCACAACTTCAAAAAGATGCTCCCCGACAGTGGGTGTCACATCTCCCTCTTCTCTCCTCTTTCCCCCTTATCAATTTATCCCAATTATCCCGACAGGCTCAAACAAGGGCTGGSAAGCCAAGATTCTTGGGTCGACTTCCCAACTGCATTTCCAGCAGGTCATTCATTTCCCTGTGAGCTGCTTTGCTCCTCCACAGAGCAGAGAGGTGGGTTGTGCAGCTTTATCCCTGTTTATAAAACAAATACTCTGAGAATCCAGGCACACTGTGCTGATCTGAAACACCATTCTGTTATTATACATAAATAAATATAAATACAGCATCTACCATTTTCACTCTACTTATTTGCATTTCTACTATTTTAGAACTTCTTATGTTGTTAGAAATGCCAAAAAGAGATGATTTCATGTTCTCATGCCTATTCCACCCAGAAGTGGTAGGCCTGAATGCAATTTTTTTTCCTTCTGCTAAAACTGTACTCCTAACTGTATTTTCTCAGTCAAAGCTTCATAAGAAAGCAACTTTAAAGGTGTTGTTTGCAGCTGCAGTGAAATAAACACACATTCAGTGCTGCCCATGCTGAGCGAGGTATTTCATCTCCACATCCTTTAACTCTGAGCACCACCAGTGATTATCCCATACAACTTAATTCTGGAGAGCATTTTATTAAATATGCATTTGGATTTGGTCTCAGTTCCATAAAATATTTAATCATGTGCCTAAACATTACATACCCCACCAAGTTTGGGTTTTAGGCTGTCTGGTAACACACACAACAAACTCCAGAAGATAAAACACCTTCATTCTTTATCTGAAGAGCTCCACTCCACAGATCAGCCTTTCAGAGATGTGCCAGCTCCAGCTCTAACTAGCTCTTCACACTTTTTTTTAAGACTAATAGGCTCCACACATTCATCTCCAAAGGGTATAAATTCCCTTCCTCTCTTTCCCTTTTAAATATGTCAGGCAACATTACAAAAAAATAACATCTGTGCCACAGTTATGCAACAAGCAGCATGATAACCAATAAACTGCACTTTAWAGAGAGTGGGCTGAATTAAAAACAAAACAACAAAAAGGAAACAGGGGAAAAAGTTCACCTTTAAACCCAGGGATCAGGGAGGGTTTCAGCACCACCACCCTCCCTTGCTTACCCCAGACTCCCTGTTTTGCTGCCCTCCTTCACTGATGCCTCATGGCTACTGATGGCAGCCTGAATATACGTGCCATGAACTGCAAAAATGGATTGAATCTGGCTGGAAAGGGCTTAAACATTCAGTAAGAAGATGAAGAATCCCAAAAGTGGTTTTAGTATKCGTGTACATTTTGTCAGAGTATACCAACAGCACTATATATTCTTTTCTTGCAACACTTAGCAAGCCTTCTCTTTTCATAAATATAGGTCAACAGAGCTAAACTCTGTTTTTGCCTCAACTCCCACTTTAAATGCATAAAAAATTAGATTTTTAGGGAGCAGAATGAAAGGAATGGTGTATTTCATGCTATTATATACCCAGCCAAGGATCCCAAAGGGTTTGTTTGGGCTTTAAAAACAAAACAAAAACCCTTGGCATTTGTCAGACTAAAACCATTTTTCTTTGGTCTTTGCACAACCATCCTTTCCAGATTTGAATAAATAACATCAAACAAACTATTTTGACTTCCATTTACCGTGCAATGCACAGAAGTTGTTCAAGGATAGACRGAGCAGGGTGTGAAGCATTTGGGGACTCTGAGCAGGACCCTGCAGAGCCCCCAGCAGATCTGGAAATGCTCATTCCATCCCCTCTGCTCCCCTCTTGTCATTTATATTTAAGCAGCTTTATATTGCCCCAAAGAGAAATTATTGAAACAGCCACAGATAACAAGTTTAGCAGGCACCACCATAGGGTATGGCTGTACCCATAAATGCAGGCAGGGGGATGAAGGTATTAACAAAATAACAAAAATACCAACTAAACTCTGAGCTACACATCAAATTTTCAACCTGACCCTCACAAATGTAGGAGTGATTTAACACAGCCCCTTCAGCAAATGCCCAGGCCTGAATAATAGAATATAAGACAGGATAATAACCTTAAATATAATTATGTATTATATAGATACAATATATTATATAGAAATTATGTAAATATTGTAATACCCTTAAACTGCCTTTTGTTTTAACTTCAGCCCAGGAATGCAGGGTAAGAACTCATCAATTATACTGTCAGCTGCAGATTTCAGGTATTTTAAGTTTCCTGCACGTTGCAATGGGGAACATAACCCCTTCACATGAGGTTTAAGGCACAAGACAGYCATTAAGCATTTCTGATACAATATCTGGACTCCACCATGCACAGACTCRCTGATCACAATGCAGATGAAGACTTTCCCATACCACACCAGGCCAAAAAGCTTCAAAACACAATTTAGGCAGCATTTTCCTCTTTTCCCCACCACTTTCAMTGAAACCCCTTCCTAGGAGCCACCTTCCTCCACTCCTGCTCTTGGCTCCTTGCTGGCATTGAGGCTGCTTTGTTTTTATTCCCAAACCACTCATTTTACCCAACAACCCCTCCAGAGCACCTGCAGTGGGTGAAAAGTTAACCCAAGATGTTTCCAAGCTCCCCCTGAACTAACCTTCAGGAAATCTTAAACTCATCCTAGTGAGGAATCCAGCACCCAGATTGTGCATGGACAGTGAACACCATAAACAAGGGAGGAAGGGAGGATGTAGTTTATAGGGAAAAAATCCAGGGAGAACCTGAGACACCAGGGTTTGCTGAACCCATGAATTGGAAGCTGTAATTCCACACACCAGCAACCAGGATCAGTAATTCACAGAACAGCCAACACATCAGTCACCAAGGAGCTCCAGCTCTGCAGCACAGCCAGTGCCCATCCTTCCTGCAAAGCCAGAAATGCTTCCAAAGGCTGGAATCAGCACCAGACCCTGTTGATGATTAAGCACCAGCTCAAAAACCCTTTGCAGAAGAAGAGAGGACTGTAAGGAGCACGTGGTTCTTAGCTCAACACTGCACAGGGACATAAACTATAACCTGAATGGAAATCCTGAAACACAACGTYGTGCAGCCTAAAACAGCCATAAATTGTGATGCTGAGCAATCAAGCCCTTCAAAAATTCACTCTTTCAAACCAGAAGCTCCTTGGGAACCCAGTGGCCTGCCCAGCCTCCCATCCATCCACCTCCCAAAAAGCTGCTGCTGGTAACTGCTGAGTGCCCAAACCCTGCAGCAGCAGGCAAGGAATGAGCACAAATGACCCAAAGAAACAGCCAAATTAACCAAAAAACAGCCACAGTACACAAAACTCCTCTCCCTGCACTACAAACTCTCTCCACCAAACTAACCAGACAAATAAGACAATTAAGTAAGGGAAGGTTACAGGGTAAGGACAATTATTTGTTCTGAACTCCTCTGTACCCATGGCACAATTCAGCTGAATTCCTGCACGAGCTGGCACTGAATGCTCCATGGACTCCAGAATGAATCTCTGTCTCCCTCCCACTGCATGCACAGGTGATTTTGATATAGGAGATTTCCTCAGAGGCAGGCATAGACAAACCATGGGAAATGACTGTGTGCTGCTCCCTACACAGCCAGTGGTGTCAGGGAGATTGGGGTTTGCTTGTTTGCTTTAATGGGAGCTGAAAAATTGTGGTCAGCAGCACTTTCCCTTCTGCTCTTCCCAAAAATTCCACCCATCTTGCCAGTTCAAGGCACAGCTGTCACTGACCCTAACCTGTCCATGTAATGTTGGCAGTAACATTAAACAGAAAAACCCACACCACAACTTTTTGTAGCTAAAATCACCCCACTCCCCAACAGTTTTTTTCATGCAAATGAGAACAGTGACCACCCTGMAAAAGGCAATTTTCATTTTCCCCCTCGAGGTTCAGAGAGAGCCAAGATTACTAATTGCTCCATTCCCTGGAGCAATATGAAATAAGATCCAGCATCCATCTGTATTACCACTGAAATACCAGCATGACCCTTAAATTCACATTCAGAGTATTAAAACATGACCTTGCAAGGCTACCAGGAAAAAAAAATGCTGCTTGCTGGCCAAACAGACAGCAGATTCCCTCTGTACTGGTTAAATTCCCAGCCATCCTCACTCCCATGAAGCAGTTCAGTGCTTCAAGTTATTCAACAGCTGTGAAGGTCAAGTATTGTCCAGACTGGCCAGTCACAAATAAATCCACCTTTCACATCCATCTGTGCTTCARCCACCAAGTAAAACCCCAGCCAGAGGGGGAAAAGGGCAGGAAATCAGGAGCAAAGGGTCCCCACCTGCTCTCCYGAGCACAGCTGATGCTTGCACGGGGCTTAGCTGACCAGGGACCTGAAAATTGGGGCCAATGCACTGGATGGAAAAGAATTATTTTTTTTTTCCATGTGTAAAACTCATAGTTTCAGCTAAAATACAAGAAATTTAAAAAAAAGAGCTTCAGTGGCACTTCTGAAGAATAAAAAAAAAAAAAGGCTTTGGAAGCTTTAGATTTGAAGCTTCACAAGCTTCTTATGAAAAATGCAAGCTTTGAAAAACTTCTGAAGAATTAATATTCTTACTTTGGGCTCTTCTACTGCCAACGGACTACGGATGCTGTAACTAATAAAAAATAATTAATGCCAATAAACAGGCCCTTCATAAGGCTTCAGCTTCTCTCCTCCATCAAAGACTCATCTCATTCATTGGGACATTGTGCAGGAAACAAAATTCACCCACAGAACTTGTGTTTTCCACGTCTGGTTGCCTTGTGCTGTAACTGACAATTAAAATCCTCCCAAGTGCCAGGGAAGGAATCTGATTTTTTTTAATAAGGACACAGCTCCAAAAGCAGCTCCAGAGCATGGCAGAGACCTCACCTGGAATGGAACTGGGAAAGAGCKGGGAATTTGTGCCCAAGCCCTCCCCAGGACCCAGATCTCATGCTGGGAAYGAAACAACCAAGAAGTTCTCAGGAGCGCTCTGAGCACCCCAAGCCAGGTCCTGGCATTCCTGAGAGTCCTGCAAGATCCACAGGAGCTCATTTTCCTGATAACCTCCATCTGAGCATCCAAACACCCTCAAAAATGTAAGAGTCTCACTGCACCACCACCTTCTCAGCAGTTTCAGCACACCAGGAAAAGGACAGTGACAATGCTGGGTTTTAAYTTGTGAGGAGCTCCCACCCCAGGGGAGAGCAGAGGCAGAAAATGCCTCGGCTGTTTGGGGTTATTTTAGAAATTCTGACTCTCCTCTCTCCAAGGTCCTCGTGGAGCAGTGTGGAACAGCCCCAGACAGCAGAAAGCAGGAAGGGACCCTCACACCAAACCCACCACCAGGAGTCCCTTCTGCACCACAGAAACCCCACAGCAGCAAGAGGAGGAAGCTGATGAACTGGCAAAAAACCCCAAACTGGTGTCAAAGGCAGGCCTGCAAGCTCTGCCAGCCCCAGTGACACAGAGACTGGCACTGCAACACCTCTCAAGGTGGTCAGACCTCAAGCTCCCTCTTAAGAGAGGCACCCTGGTCTGATGCCTAAGGAAAACAAAGCTTCTGGCAGAGGCAGATCACAGTCCTGACAGGGACAGTTCAGAAAGGCGTTAAACTGGCGGGGTAAATTAATTAGCCGGGGTCCAAGCAGAAGCAATGCTGCTGGGCCAGCAGATGTGGTTCCACCTTGCCAGCAGGCAGCAACCCAGCAAATGAACACAAGGAGACTGATCAGAAACTTGTGGTGACACATCCACCCCGGTTCTGAAGATGCAGCACAAAACAAAGATGTGTATAAGATCAGTGAAAGGCAACAATTAGCCAGCAGAATTCTCCTCCATCATGGGAGACTATCGAGACAAGAGCTGGGATAAATTAAGCAAATCAGTTATCTCRTAGTCAAAAGCTTTTTTAAAGGCAAACAAGACTGCAAATATGAGCTCAGACTGCTGGGCATAAATCACCTCGTGAATTAAGGGTTCGGGGACACCAGCCCCAGTGCTGCCCACCCCCAGATCCCAGGGCAGCTCCTCCAGCTGGGCTGGCACAGAGCCTGCCTGGGACTGGAGGGCACTGGGCCAGTCCCTGGATTATTCACAGGGCTGACGTAGCCCTGCAGACACAGATCCACCTCATCCGTGTCACTCTTTGGAGACTGCATAATCATAGCTCAGCCCATGCCAGAGCAACATGAGGAACACCTTCTGTACAGAAGAAATTCTCAAGATTTAAAGTTTTAACACAAGCTAACAAACGCCAGGGATGAAAGAAATCCTGGGATGAAAGATCTCCATGACACCTGCTTTGAATAAAAAGACATTGCTACAAAAATATCACAGACCCGCTGGTCTAGAGCCTTTGCTTCATGTCATTCCCCAGACATCAATTTGCAATAGAGGCACACAAAAGCAGCATTACACAGATTACATGCTATCCCCTGAACTGCAAACAAAATCCACCCAGCACTACCACCTCAGTCCAGAGCACCAGAGCCACTTCCCCTGGCTGGTCCTAAGACAATGTGCTAAGGATAAGGGTTCAACACTCATTTGCAGAGCTGAGGGCTCCTCCTGCAAGCTTCCCTCTGGCTCAGYTTTCCCAAACACTCCCCATTTCTCCTCGTGTCCACGGGCAGGTCAGCAGTGCTACCAACCCTCAGCAGGACAGGTTTTACACTCAATCCCTGCATCCTTCAGGCAAACCCCCACACCTGGATGCTCAAGGCAGTCCATCATCTTCAGCATCTGTAACCACACTGCTTTCTACGCGACACAACACACGGCAATTATTTAATGTTTGGTTGTAACGGCACCCAGGAGCCCTAAAATCAAAACCCCAGAAGGCTGAGATCCCACCACGCCTCTCACAGCACACGCAGGTAAGAAATCAGGAGGGTCCTTGTGCTGGAACAGCTCAGACCCCTGCACAGCTGACAGGTGACACCAGGGGTGTGAACCACAGCTCAGAGAAAAGAGGGAAGAGCAAGGCTCCAACAAAACATGGTTTGCTCAGTTTTATGCCACATGGCTCATTTACTCACTGCTGGCAGCATCCACAAAATCAGGCTCGTCAAGCACCTGACTGTACACACAGGTAATGATTATAAAGCCAACTCAAGCGGGGCTAAAAGTACACAAAGATCTAGCATAAAAATAAAAAAGCGCAATCCTCTCCCAGGTGGAAAACAGGACTTTGAACGTAACAGGTGGATTACATAACAATTATTTTGCTCCCAGTTCTCAAAATATATTTTTTTTAAAAAAACCCTCACAGAGCAAAAGCTGTCATTACTGAGAAGCAATAGCAATTTTACTCTGGTAAACAGTCAGGCTACCCAACCTCTCTCAGGGCCAAACACAAACTCAGCAACGGCAGCATCAAAGAGCCCCCACACAAGGACCAGGGCAAGGCCTGGAGCATCCATGGCTCTCCTCCCTGGATTCTGCCCAAGGAAAAGATTATTTCCTAATGCTGCTTTTTGTTTGCAAYGGGGCATAAACTTCAAGGGGATGGTTCACTGCTGTGCTGGGGGAAAGCAGCACGGTTGGGTTGCTGCTACAATGGAAAAGCTTTAATATCCAAAAAATGCACCTCGCATCGATRGCTGGGTCCCACACCCACGACCCAACCTGAGCCAGAGCCCTTTGTCTGGGAACACTTTCTCCCCAAGCCTGGGGCCTTCTTGGTCCTGCAAGCACATTTGAGCCTTTTCATATGTTTCTTTGCAGAGCCAGGAAAAAGATACACACGTGACCCATCACAAAACCATCCACACCATCTCAAAAGAGGAGGACACCACCGAGGCACTGCCCCACACAGCCGTACTCCCTGTCCCAGTTTGGAAGTTAAAGCCCACTGGCCACAACCTCTTCTCTTTTTTTTTCAATCTGAAAGAGACTCCTCAGCATTCAGAACTCAACCTTTAAGTGGGCTGCCAGAGCCTCGCCTCCAAAAGGCAACAGCAAACACTAAAAAAAAGGAAAAACAACCCCACAAAAATCCCCCCTCCTCACCCCCAAAGCYGAGCAGAGGAGCAGAGAGGGAAAGGGGGACGAGGCACACGGGGAAGGCGGCCGGGTGCTCCCCTTTTCTGCCTCCCTTTTATTCCTGCTGAGTGTAGTAACACTTGAACTGGCTCTCTTTATTTGCAGCCGGATACGMGCTTTCAAAGATACTGTACTACTGTGTAGGCCAAGCAGGGACTCTCTTTCTTCCCTTGGTTAGGGCTTTTGGGAAAATAATTATTCACCAGAACTGCCATCGTGAACGGAGCAAGCTAAATCAATGTAGCTTTGTATGGGCCATTGCCACTGCAAAGCAAATACTCCATCAAGACATGGATCAGTGAGAATTTTATCACTAGGAATCCTTATGCACATCTTTGTGTATTTTTAATATCCACCTTACCCCTCCCCAGGCTCCTGCACCCCACCCTCCCCACGGATTTGTCTTGTGTCACTGGCGGCTATGGGGCTTGGCCACGAGATTCACATCACTAAAAACGTCTTAAATACACTGGTTTATTCTCCTCAAAAAAATTTATAATAAAGCATTGGTGCAGAGCAGATTTATTCACTGAACAGGTTGATTTATTTAACAGACTTGACATACATCAAAACCTACTATAGGCTTACATAATTGTTATCCATTTAGCAGGTCTGGTTCTTTTGTCAAGTATTTGTTTTTCAAAAGTGATTCACTAAAGACTGCTGCCTTCTGCACAGCTCACATACCTTAACAAATGCAGTCTTGCATGGGGTATTAGCTGAAGTGACTTTAAATTGCATCCTACCTGCTTGAGCGCTGCCGCTATTTTTTTTAGCCTATGTATTATTCCTTTACTAAACCACACGCACATCACCAAAAAAAAAWAATAATTTTCAAACAGCAAAGCGAGAGGCAGGAGCGTGTGTAGAGCACACYGAGCCCCGCTGGCAGCAGCGTGTGCCGCGGGCTCGGTGTTACCGCAGTACCACGCCGCTCCAGCGATGCCAGCAGGTACCTCCGAGTACCAGGATGTTGATGGCTGCACAGAGGTTTCGGGGCAGGGGGGACGAGCGAACCGCCGGGCGGAAACGGGGGGAAAGCCTCCGGGAGGATTTAAGGACCGCGGAGCCGTTTTGTTTTCCCGCAAGAGGCTCACTGAGGAGGCCTCGGCTCGCACAGGCGCACCGCTCCCTCCGGCCTCACGCATCCACCCCCGGCTGCCGGCCGCGGATCCCCCGCACACGCACCCATCCTGCGCGGCTTCCCCGCGGGAGGCGGAACGCGCCGGGGCAGCACCCACGGCACACCGATCACCGCCGGAACCCCACGGCTTGTTTGGGTTCGTCCATCGCGCCGCGCATCGCTCGCTCGCCTCGGGGCCGAGGAAGGATCGCGTTCCCCCCCCCGGCTCCGGCATCCTCCTCGCACACGCACACCGGGCACATCCCGGGGCTCGGGGATGGCAGCGCCCGGGTGCCGACCGCACGGACCCGGCGCTCCGCCGCCCGCCAGACAGATGGTTAATTACATTCACAGCCGCATTTTGCGCTGGGATAGAGTTTCAGACAATGAGCCAGTTTTATTTGATTAGCCAGTTCTCTAGTTTAATGCGCGCGGTGACAGCTACTCCCAGGGCTGGGGCTTTTTTTTTTTCCCCTTAAATAAAAATAAAAATCCCATCCCCCCTCCTTCATTATGTTTTTGTTCTGGCCGAGGCTGAAGTAAGCGCGGCCCCCGCGGCCGCCGGGGGGCCCGGCGGGGCGGCGCCCCCGCCCCGCGCTGCACCTGCCCGGGGGGGGGACACGGCGCCAAGTTGCCGCCCCCCCCCGTCACCTCAGACCACCCTCGCACACACGCACACCCCGCAACTTCCCCGCAGGCCTCCGCGCAGGCCGGCGCTGCCATCAGCATCCCCTCCTCCTCCTCCTCCTCCTCCCCGCTGCCCCCGCGGTGTGCCGGCGCGGGAGGGGGGCTGTGCGTGGCTGAAGCTCCGCCGCGGCGGGACTCACCTCGGCGCGGGGCCCGCGATGGAGCGGGGGTCCCCCGCCCGCCGGGCGCTGCCGGTGCTGCGGCTCAGCGCTGCTCCATGCGCCCGGGGCCCGGCGCGC
>JACDOX010000078.1:1274030-1380281 GCA_014549065.1 Cardinalis cardinalis | reverse complement strand
CGCCGCCCCACGGACGGGCCCCCCGGCCCCGCGCTCCCTGCGCAGGGACGGGCGGAGGGCGGGAGGGAGGATGGGGGGCGGCGGCTCCCGCCTCGCCTCGCCCCGCCGCCGCTGCCTCCTCCTCCTCCTCCTCGCCGCCGCCCCCCCAGGCCTGCGCCCATTCAGGAGGTGCCGGGCAGCGCCGCCGCTGCCATTGTTCGTTCGCTGGGAGCGGGACCCGCTGCCCGCCCCGCGCACCCACACCCGGCCCGGCCCGGCCCGCGGGAGCGCGCACCGCGCCCGCTCCGGCCATAAAGGGCGCGCGGCCGCCGCCGGGCCCGGGCAGGTGCCGAGAGCTCGGCCGGGGCTGAGGGAACGGGGGCGCCGGGAAGGGCCGGGGGGATGGAAGGAAGGAAGGAAGGACGGACGGGCCGGGCCGGGCCGGGCCGGGCCGGCGGGGAGGGGACAATGGGCCGAGAGGGTGTCACCCCCCGCGCATGGCTCGGCCGGAGCCCGGGAGTGGAACTGGCTCCCAGCGCTGTCCATCCGGCTGAATTCTCCATAGTGGATATGGGAGTCACCTTAGGGCTTGCAGCAGCTTTTCTGATTTATTTTCATGATCATGTTATTAATAACAGCGTCTAAAACCGTGGTTTACCTTCAGATGCCCATTCCCGGGAGGAGGCTGCCTCATCTCAGGCCGGCTGAGGACTCGCCGAGATGCCGGGCACGCAGAGGGAAGGAAGGCAGGGACAAACCAGGCGCTGCCTTCTGCCGAGCAGGAGGGCGACAAACAGTCAAGGCAGGAGCCAACATCTCAGAGTGTGTGAGCCGATAACATCCTCCCCTTATCGCAGGACCCCCCGTGTCTCTGTGACACCCTCACATGAGCTCCGTGGCCGGAGTTTCTGCATCGGGGACTGGAGGAAAACTTCTGTTATTTCATCTCCTGAGTCAACAGAATGGTTTAGCAAATAGAAGGCAAACCAGACACACCTATTAGCCTTTAGGTTTATTTAAGTTCACTGTGATATTTAAAAGAGGTTTCTAGTCTTAAGTTATTGCTTGAGTTGCTTTTTCATGTTAAACAACACATACAATCTAAAAATTGATTAGATAATTCTGTGGTTAAAATATTAAAGTATCAAGCACTTTAGTCCTTGTTCCCACAGCATCAGAGACCCCCATCCATGCAGCAATAAAACAGGAACATGTGACAACATATGGAATGCTCTCTGAATTCAGAGCATTTTACACATGAACCTTCAGCATTGCTAAACTAATCTCATTTTTTCTTCAATAACAGCTATACCCAGAACCAGGATATGCCATACATCACATGTGAATAAATTATTCATTCCCACTGTGTCAGGGCACACACTTGAAGGGGTGCAGAAACTGAGACCAGCAGTAAATGATTTGCCCAAGGCCACAGAGTGAGGTGGCGTCACAGTTTCTGGGAATTAGCACTTCCCAGTCCTATCCCAAGTGATGGTTTTCCTCTCCAGCCTCACCACATTGCTGTGGGAATCACACACTTCAGTCCCTGTGCCTTTACGTGTTTGCAATGCTGCATTTTGTTTCACTACCCCRTCATTTTCTTGGCAGAAAGATTCGAGTAATATAAATAAGTAATTAATCAGGGTCAGGTGAGATGGTGACAGCACACCTGGCAGCGCTCACTAAAATAAACACACAGGTGGATGGTGGTCATGAACTGCTTTCAAAATGAGCCAGGGGCAGGTTTTGCCCTCAGCAACCTCACACAGGGGCTGTGCCCTTGAAAAGTGCCACCAAAGGCACACAAGCAAATTTGGCAGCTCTTCTGCTGAGGCACCTCCCAGGGCAGGAATAACATGGCCAGAGGCACCTGGCAGAGCCACCCAGCTGCTGCCAATGCCTTTGGGAAGGTGCCACACTGGAGCTGTGTGCTGGAGGTGATGGCAATCACCTGAGTATAATCACCAAGATAAGATTAGAAGTAAACCTGAGGGGGGGTCTTGGTGGAGATGAAAAGACACATTCAATTAAGTGAGCCTTGCACCTGGATCCAGGCTAGAAAGACAACCCAAGTATTTATTTAAGTGCTGTATTTTAGGGGGAACACAAACATAAGGCTCAAAGATTATCCTTGGGCTGTGAAACAGTACAATGCCTTTAGTTCCACTTACCCACACCACTCACTGAAGGTCCTTCAGTTACAGAACCACCACAATAGTGATTGACAGGCAGCCTGAAGTTCTGCACAGCATCTCAGGCAATCTGAAAAATTAACACTGTGATCTTTCCATGTACTGCCACAAACAGATGTGGAAGGGGCACTGACAGGGTACCCTTGGCAGGATATTCATTTTCCCACCTTGGCAGGGTATTTATTTTCCAGGCTGTCGAATAGAGGCTCACAGGTGTGAGCACAAGGTGCTAAGAAAGCTCCTTTTGGCAGGAAGGGATCGGCAGCCCCTGAGCCAGGGGTGATTGTGCTGCCAGCCCAGCCCTGCCCCACAGCCCTGCTGTTCTCCTGCCCCCCTGCTGCAGCCAGCACTGTGAGCATTCACTGCAACCTGTACCACGGAGCAGATCAGACATGTACATCTGTCCCAGCCTTCCAGCTGTCTTCACACAGAATCCATGAGCCCAGACATGGATATATGCCAGGATCCTCTGCCTGCTGGTCTCTCTAGGAAGCAGGAGTYAGTCTAAGAAAAAAGAACCTGAGTTATGACAAGAGGCCAATGCCATGGTGGTTTCCAGGTCTCCCAAGTGCCCATTTTCTATCGTTCCTTCTTTTCTTCATCTTTCCTTCTTTTCTAGATTCATGGGAGCCACTGCAGCACACCCAGTACAGGTCAAATCCTTATTCTTCTGTGGCCCAAATAATTTCTGTCATACACAGCCCCTCTACKAAACCATACCAGAGGCAGAGGTCCACCAGAGGATTCTGGTTTGCCCATGTGGCACAAGTAGAACACAGGTGGGATTTTCAGAAGATCTCAAATCCTGCATTCTTGGGTGAGCCTGGTAAAGCATGGTTCAAGCAGAAAGCTGCCCAGATATTGTGAACCTTACAAATTCAGAGAGAAAGGCAGCAGGATGGCAGGAGACATTGCCCTCCAATCCCACTCCAACACAAAAAGCTGGAGAGGATTTCTTCTCCACTCTTCTCAGACTTCCAGGACCAACTTCTGAACAAGAACAGTCTAACAGAGACCATTGGCAGAATGAGAAGCACTCCAGGAGGTGGGGTGGGGTTTTGACTCACGAGGGTGAAGGATTCCCCCCATCTCCTCCTCTTCCCTTCCCAGATCCTGGCATGCGATTCAAAAGCAACAGTGTGCTGTGGGAAATAACACTGAGCCTGCAAACAGTGAGTCCTTCTTACTGAGCCCAAAGCCATTCCTGGAGAAGAGAGCTGGAATCATGAGCTGCACACACTGAATTTCTCCTCTCCTCTCTGGCACACCTGTCAAGCCTTACAGCTTTGTCAGAAAACCATCCCCAGCCACCCAAACCAGCAGTGCAGGCTGAGCCCCCTGCTGCAGACAGGCTCCCCCTGCATTCCTGGCTGTCTGCATCCCCCCTGAGCTCTGTCTCAGAGCAGCTGCAGGAGCAGAGCTGATGTTCAGCCCACAYCTTCTCTTTGCCCCCATGCTCCAGACACACCCAGCAGCTGCTCAAGGCTGTCACTGACCTCGTGGGAAAGACAAATTTCCAACGTGCCTGACAGAGCTGCGGAAGGACCGAAGGTGAGGAGGGTCCCTGAGGAGTTTCCAGGCTTCTCCATTCCTTGACAGGCTCCTTGCTCCACCAAACACCCCAAAGACACCCAGCCCTGCCTCACAAGGCTAAACCTCCTTATTCAAGCCAGGCAGTTCCAGCAGGGTCACAGCCTCTGAGGCTCCCCTGGCCCCATTAAACTGTGCTGCTCACGGGCTCCGAGCCCCCAAATCTGTCCCTGCCTATTCCTTCCTGTCTCCCACCTTCCTCCCAACATCTCAGCTTTAGATTGTAAATCTTCCTTTAAAYTGTGCATTTCTCTTACCAGTTGCCGTGGCCAAACCCCTCCTTGGTGGTGCCTTCTGAGCAGGAGGAAAGGAAAGCTCCCATTTGTGCCTGGGCCAAGGCGAGCGCTCTGTGCACAGAAGGCTCTGTGTGCCCTCGCTCCCTTGGCAGGAATAACAACCTCGGCCACTTCAGGGGAGGTGACTGGATTAGCAGGGCACAAAGGGAAAAAAGGGAAGAAGAAAAGCAACCAGTAACAGCCAAAAAGTCTCAAGCATGGCCTGGTGTATTTGCAGTGAGCCTGAGCACAGGTTGGAACAAAACCTGGAGAAGGCAAAGGGATCAGGACATCACWGAGCCACAAACTGCTGTGGATTCMCTGCAGGTTTGATCTTCTCACAGGCAGGAAATCCATGACTGGCAAGGATGAACTGCAGAGGAGCAGGGCAGTTTCTGGTATCCCAGGGTTCAAGGCCAGTTGCTGGCTGGCACCTGGAAGTGCTGGGTGAGGATGGCAGAGCCCAGAGGGCTGCTCWGGACTCTTTGGTCACAGCTGGAAACTCAAATTCTGTATTGCAATTCCATCATTCCCATTGCACTGTGGTTGCTGGGGCTGCTCCACAGACCAGCAGAGCCAAGCCCTGTTTATTGTGGATAGAGCTGTTACTTGTAGTGTTCTATAAATTATTTCCTTACTTTAGGAAACGTGCAACTCTTCATGCCCAGAGGCACCTTGTGCTTTTCCCTCCTGTTTCAAGTGCAGAGGATGCTGCAGTGGTGAGCAGAGGTCCCATAGAGCAGCGCTGGTGGAAAGGGTTGATTTTAATGCCAACAGAGCTGCCACAAAACACAGAGCTCTTGGCATGCCCAGAGCTGCTTGGCCAGCCTTCAGAAATAAACCTTCAGAAATAAACCCATCTCACAGAAATCATAAAGGTGAATTCCTGTGTTCTCTGAAGAGTACATTCAGGAAATGCCCACTGCCTTTGAACCCAAATATCCTGGAACTGTTCTCCTGAAGCACTAACACCTCAGTAAGTTCCCTGAGTTGGTCTGCAACTCACCTGGGTAAATTCCATGAGCTGGTCTCACCTCTGCCTCAGCCTGCACAATCACTGAGGTTCAGCTCTCTTTAAGCCCCATCTAATTATGCAATTCAACTGCAGCAAGAACAACAGCTTTGCTGAATATGCAACAGTCTCCTCATTGTGTTTTGATGGGGGGAGACAGAAGGAAAAGGCAATTTCCTTTAAAGTTCAGGCATTTCTATGGGGCTTGTCCAATGTGAAGGAGACAGAGGCCTCTCTGTGTCGGGTGAATCTGGAGTCAGAGACATTTTCCTGGTGTGTCTTGGGTGCAGCCACAGCTACCTGAACACAATGGCACAAACCCTGGCGTTTTTCCTTCTCATTTTTCTTCAGGACTGTAGTTCATTAACGCCAGTAACGCAGTTTCATTAATGTGCATTAACCAATGACTTTCCCATTACTGCTGCTGTCTCCAATCAAAGACTCATTTATGGAAAACAAGGGCAGAGGGAACAACATGCTTTGGCAGCTGTAAGATCATACGCCCAGAGCTTTATACCCTCTGTCTTATATTTTTACATTAAAGTATCACGAGCTATTACCATATTTTTCATTATTATTTGTGGCACTAAATACTGCAGCTCCCAGTGCCAGATGGCAAATATTCAGAGTAAAAATAATGCAAGGCCAATCTTAGAAAGACTCAATGTGAGTGTAACAGCATGTATTCATCCTCCTTTCCTAATGCACATGGTTAAAATATTAGCAGACTTAAAATCTGGTTTTCCAATTTAGAGGAGTCACATATTACAGAATGATATGCATGCATATATACATATATTTAAATATGTACATATAAAATTTTTAATTTCTTTCCATTCTATTTGCATGTTTCAAGGGTCTTAACATAATACATGGACACATCATCTTTCACTCTTCAGGAGGTTATTTTAACCAGGAAAGAAAACCAAATAGTTCAAAATGGAACATAAGCAAAACCCTTTTTCTAGAAATTGTTATTGGTACCAAATACTTTTTTTTTAAATATATAAACAGCTTGAGTCCTAAACTTAACCAGATGGAAACGTGCCTACAAAGCGTTGGATCTAATTCAGAAGAGACTGACAGCCAACAGATGAGCCAATTTAGCCCATCCCATGCCAAAAATGGTCAATCATGTTATCTTATGTGTGACTCGACTCTGGCAGATGCCAACTCTATCCAAACAACTTCAAGCATCTTTTTGGAAGACTGGATTATTTTACACACACTTTTAAAAAATYACAATAATGCTCGATTTTTCTGGAAACCTTCCACTTAGCTTCAGCATTTTCACAAGAGATTTTTGATTAATTTATTTTAAGGATAAATCCTTTTATTTTATAGCCTAACAGAAGAAATGCTTTCCAACCCAACAAAGCCAGATAAAAAAATTACTAAACTGCAGACAGACCTCCATTTGTTTAAATATTCATACAAGGAAAGCTTTACACCTGTGCAAATCTTCCTTAAGCCAAATGTTTGCTTTCAACAACACAAAGAATCACGACAGGAAGCACAAGTTAAAGGTGCTTCCTGTATCCTTCATTACCTTCCCCAAAATTAAGAATAAAGTTAAAACTAAAGGAGTTTTTTACATGCTGAGTGACTACAACCAAGAATTAAAAAAAAATTAATTCATAATCTCTCAGTGAATTTTCTTTTGTGGCTTATCAATCATCTGCCTCCACCTTCAACAGGACAGGACTTCCACCTTGGTGTCCTCTGCAACCCACACACGCTGGGCAGCACAGAGCTGGTTACTGGTTTTTCCTTGCCCCTAATTTGAATAATAAAAAGGGGGAAAACCCACTTATTCACTGATTACTCCATCACTGACAGCACAGGACCATTCAATCCCTCTCCAGTGCTAAGCCCTGTATCTGCTGTCAGCTTGGGCTCTGCTTAAACTCAGTCGGAATTTTAGCTTCCCACTGGCACCCTGGGAGGTCTCAGGTGATGAGAGTTCTCTGTTAGACTGAGAGCTGCAGAAACCACTGCAAACACTTAGCAGCTCATCATCTTTCACTGGACACCTTGAAAGGGCACATTTTAAAAGATGGATGTTTTCAAATCCATTGTTTCCAGAGAACAGTGCCAGCTTTCCTGCCACACAGAGGGCAGAGGTTCTGCTCATAGCCAGCACTTTGGGTTGTCTTCTTGGCAATCACACACAAGGTTGCAATTTCATTTTCCATTTGTCCAGGAGGTAATTGCAATGCCTGTGTGAAGTGACCTTCCTGCACATGGAGCCAGGTAATTATCCACGGGACTTGCAGCAGCCTCTCCATTTCCAACCTTTTTATAAAGCCCTTTATGATGGCAGGCCCAAGATTTTGAGATCCACAGACATTCATCTAGGCTGAAGTCAGGACATTTTTAGAGATTTTCCTTCTAGGACAAACAGATATTCTCATCTGTGTGAGCATTTCCTTACACTGGTCCTGCTCCTCAGAAATAAGATGGTGTCAGGGTGTGTTTGACCAAGGGACTTGGCTGCAGRTGTTCACGTTGGACTTGAGGCAACTCTTACAGAAAAGGTCACAYACATTTAAAGGATTCACTTCTGCACTTCCCAAGCAAAAACCGCTCTGGTTTCAGTGGATTGAAACACCAGGGTTTAGGTAACCACAYCTTTCTTGCATCAAACTTGTCCCTAATTCATCCTAGCTATAGATTTATAGATCATAAAACCATGGAATCATGGATTGWTTAAGTGGGAAAAGACCTTCAAGATAGAGGATTTATAGATTATATTGTTCTCATACCTTGTCAGCCCTAAGGCTGGTGGGAAGGTATGGAGTCCTTGGAAAGAATCCCAAACTGCTGGAGAAGCCTTTGGAAAATATGGAAAAGTTCAATTTTATCCTCTAGGTCAGTCTGGGTTTTTTAAATAACWGTTATTTCATTTCCTCTGTTTAAGGATATTTAGCCAGTGGGTAACCAAACACTTCAATCAGCCTCAGCCAGGCTGATCCCAGCTTCTCATGGGCCCAGATAACCTCTGGCTGAACAGCAGCTCAGCACTCAGACAGTGCCAAGGGCTTCCCTTTGTACTCATTGCCACACTCACAGCCACTGCCCATCTCTGCTTACAGGCTGCAGTGCAAAAACTGGGTCTGGGATTCAAAAACTCAGCAACAGTTGGGTGGTTCAGCAAGTATAGTTTTTTCTATAGCCATGGTCTTTTCTGCACCTATTTTAAAGAGCAGCACTGGCTGAATTGGTTGTTGTGTGCTGTCAAACCAATGTTTCCTTCAGTTCCTCCCACCATTCCCACAGGTCTTACAGCAGGGTTCAGTAAGAACTTCAGGCCAAGTGTACATTAAAACAAGTAGATGGTACTTACAAAATATATCATAGACTTCAGCTGCACTGCAAGGAGCCCTGTGTTTATTCAGTCACAGGGCACAACAGATTCATCCAGGGAATCTTCTTTAGAAAGACACAGCTCTTCTCCTTGGCTGCTCACACTTATGCCTCGTGTGAGCTCCTCAGATACACAGGTGCACCTGTGAATTTACAGCTCTCCTGCCACTGCCCATTTCAGTTTAAGTCAGGGCTGAGTTGCTGTGAACCATGAAGTCATTAGTGAGTGTTCACTCCCCACACAGCCAGTGCTGGGCACCCAGAGCACTCAGCAGCCAGGGCTTCACCAGCCTCCTCCACCTCCTGCTCCTGCAGAGTTCATTGGTCATTGTTTCCACTTCATTACCTCCTGCAGTCAGGGAGGAAAAATCTSTCCAGAAACTTCCTTTTAATCTGGCTCAAGTACTGGGATGTGGTCATTTGTATAGAAATTCACCTGCACGGTGGCGTGGGTCCTCGAGGGAACCRCTTTGGAACACAACCACTCCTTTTCTATGAAATATCACTGGATCTTGCTGCAGTCAGTGGGAATAAAAACAAGTGTGTTTAACAGATGTCACAAGCCGTTCCCAGGCTGTCACAGCTTTCCAACATTTTCCAGTGGATTGTTATTACCAGATCCCTGCAAGTCAGCAGCAAGCGATGCCGCCTCTGACTCCGCTCATCCCGCTCCGACTGATGACGTGAGCTGTCAGACTGTAAACTCAGAGTTGTCACAGAGCTGTAATTTGCAGATTTAGTAAAAGAGCTTAACATTCCTTTGAGTAAAGTACTTAAGAGATGTATTCCATGGGATTTATGGGCTGTGAAAGTCTGTGTGGTTTTCAGCTAGAGCGGGATCTCCATAGGACGGCTCGAGTGTCAGTAAAGCAGCTTTGGCCTAAATCAGAGACTGCCATTAGATGTGAGCTTATATTCACTGAAGGAATTTCCACAGGGACTCTGCTATCAAGTCTGAAAACAGCCCTTTGGAGGATTTGCTTTTCTAGATACCTACTGGAATCACATGAGCATTTATTTACTAGAACTTGACTGCTTTCCAGCAGGCTACCTACTAGTTAGAAGGTGTAGGGCCTTCAATTATATTAAACAAATCCCACAAAATAATCAACAAAAGCCACCTTTTTTCCGCTTCCAGAGCTGATCATCTACTAAAAAGTAGATTTTATGGCTCCCTTTTGTTTTCATGAGTGTTATTTGCATTTGACCTGCTGTCAATGATTCCTGGACCATTTCCATCAGGAAATAATTTCAGTGCTGCAGCCCAGCTTCTGTTGTTCCCTTCTCATTGGACATACTCAGTACATTTATACATACCAGGGCTCAATGGTGTGGCATTTCCTGTATGAATTAGGAGTTGAGAGCATTACTCACCTGTGAATCACACACACCCCTCCTGAGGGAAGCTACAAAGTGTTGGACACACCCCACACCAGCACATGCTGGACACATGGCTGTTGTGCCAATAAATTCTTTCCAGCTTCGATGCCATTGCATCATGGAAATATTCAGCTAAATCTGGCAGAATTAAGGTAATTAATGTACAAACCTAAGAGARAAGTTGCACAAAATCTCAGGAATATTTAAGCAACTTTCAGCCACTTTTTGGTACAACATATTTTGATTTGAGAATTCATTAACTGCTCAAAGTTCCAACTACCAGTTTTGCTGGGAGCATAGCTCAGGCAACAGCAACTATTAAAAATCCCACCTAATGGGCTAAATCTTGCTCATGCTGCTCTTCAGGAGGCAACATTTTAGCCATGGAGTTCTACATTTGGTGACAGAAGGTGGTTAGCTGGAGATTCCTAACATCAGAAATTCCAGGGACTGATAAGAAAGCAGAAGACAATGCAATCACTCCACATATTGCAGCAGCACAGCACCCAAACASACCTTCAGCAGCCAGGTTTGTTCTCTGCAGCAGCACTAAGCAAGGTTCTTGTAAATACTGATTTTTAGTGGATGTGGCATTCAAATGGATCTTTCCATGCTGTGGGAATCATGTGCACAGGCTGCTGTCTGCAAAGCTCCCTGAGCATTCTGGAAGCACAGCTACCTCACCCAGACATGCTGTTGAAATGAGACACCTGGAGAACCCCAGTTCCACCTGAGCCCAGCAGGGAAGAACCACCTGGGGCAGGCTGTTGGAGCAGGCTGCTGTTTCAGGTGACCTGAAGGCCAAACTGGAATTTGCAGAAACTGTGACACAGCTCTCCAAGCAGCATTTCACTTAACAAACCTCTCCCTGCAAGGCTGTGCCTGCAGACATCCAAAGGCAGCACAGGAGCCTTCACAGTGCCCCATTCCACTGAGGGCACCTCTGGAGGCAGCACCTTTCCACAGAACATGTGGGATAAAGCCCAGCCCTAAGACAGAAGCTGCAAATGCTCCCTCCAGTTTATAGACAGGAAACATTTTAGGGAGAATTTAATTTTTAGGAATTACAGCTCCAATAAGGGGAGAGGGAGGAAGATGAGGCACAAGGTAAGGTCATGTCTAAGGAGGAGAGATCAGCTCTCACACAAAGCCCAAGGGACCCCTGCACGTGGCCACCATCATGCAGCGCCCAGATTAGCACTCACTGTTGGGAGTGAAGGGATTGAATGGAGAAAATCTTCCCTCTCCACTGACCCCAGCTCAGCACTCTGCATTTCCCTTCCTCTGTAAAAACATTTACCTACTGTAAAAAGATATTGTTTTTCTTAAAAAAAAGTCTCTGTACTGTACAACATCAGGTCATTAATTTTTACCCCGTAGATTTCAGAAACACTGTGTGTGTGTGTTACCATCATAGTCCTTGTGTGGGCTTTGAAGTGAAGCAATTTCCACAAGGCAGAAGGAACAACTCCAGCCTAAAATACTTGTGCCTTGTGCTCTTCCCCCTCCCTTGTATCCTGCCAAGTATCCTACGTTGCTGCAATCGCAAGTAGCGGCATCGACACGCGCTATCACTCATCACCTTTTACAGATTCTGCAAACACTGTTTTCCCCAGAGAACATTCCCTGGTTTTAATTGTAAATAAGCTGAATCTTTTATCTGTGTTCTTCAAAAGCCAGGAAGATTTTCAATTCACTGAAGAAATAAAGATTTTTACAACTCTGTGAGCAAACACATGAAGATGCATTTCCATGTTTTAAAAGCTCAGAGCCCATTCCGTAATTCCTCCRCTGCTGTTCTTGAATGGTTCCCTCCCAACTACAGACTGACCTTCACATTCATTTTCTCTGACAAGTGCAATATGGAAACTTTTCATCTGTTCAACCTCACTTTTCTAAATRTTTGTTGGTGTGTACAAGGCCAGTAAAATCTTCAGCTGACACTTGCACATGGCACTCAAAGACACCCCACCACCTGATTTATTCTGCTCYAGGCTCTTTATTCTTCGCCATAATAGAGGGGAAGAACTTGTCTCCTTTTCCCTCTCCAGCACAAGGCTGAGAGCTTTACAAGTTTATGTTGATGTGACTTAAAATGCTTTACGTGACAATTTTATAAAGGGCATTAGAAACTGGAAATTAATGTGGGGGAGCTGTTACATGACTCTTTCAGCTTTGGGGATGCTGTTTTAAATTCTGCCCAAAGACACCAGTAAAGCATTTTGGCTCTTTTTAACTAATAAATCCACTGTGCCATCTAGTACAAGTGACACTTCTCACCTGGAGGAGATCCCACACCCCAGCCTGCAGACCTGCCTCTGGAGAAGTCCTCTCTCAAGGTTTCTGTTGCTTTTCCAGCTGGGTAAGGCTATTCCCTGAGTTTAGTCCCAACATCTGCAGAAGGGTCAAAAGTCACCTGGGAGGAATTTAAAAGATAGTTTTCAAGAACTAACCACTCAAGGATTTTCTTATAAAGACATCAGATTTATCCACTAAAGTCAAGAAGTAGATGAATTCTATCTGTTCTATACATTATTATATAACTATCTACATTTTACTTCTCATCCTTCCATCCATGATGTGGCCATTCCATTAATGTCAATAACATTTATGGAGCACTCCTGCACTGTACCATTACAGGATTTAAAGGTACAACAAATGAACAGCAGCTGAAAGTTCATCCAGTCAGACTTGAAACACTCCAGGCTGCTCTAGGATCATCCATCCATCCATCCATCCATCCATCCATCCATCCATCCATCCATCCATCCATCCATCCATCCATCCATCCATCCATCCATCCATCCCCATGCCCTGTGCACAACCTCACAGAGCTCAGCGACAGCAGGACCAGTGGCTCAGATCAATACAGTGCAGGGCAGTAATTAATAATAATATAATAATAATAATAATAAAAAATGTTTCCTGCATTCTGCTTTGATAATGAGCTACAGCTGCAATTAGAAATCCAATCAGTGATTACACTGTCAAGGGTTCAAGCAGATTCTTAAAACTGCTCTACTTTGAGTGAGCACACCCTAAGAGCTTACATTTATAAAAACACARTGTTTTAAAGCAAGACACAGTCAGGCTTCCCACCAGCACGTTCATTTCCATCAGGGGATGCAGCCAACAYGAGCTCCTCACCTGCCTTTGCAGCTCCACACACAAAAGCTGAGTGGGGGCAGAATCCAGGTGTGATGCATGAACTCCCCTGATGGATCACTGGAATTCAGTCACCTTATGCCAACCCACACCCCAGGACTGGTTACCTGCTCCACTGGCACCACCAAGCACCACAAACAATTGCTGAATTAAGACTCACATTCCMCAGCAGTGACTGTTTCCTCTGGGAATTGCTGCAAAGCTGGAAGAGCTGTTGTGACAGGACAGCCATTTCTATTCACAAAGATAAATCCTTTATTTAGTAAGAATTATCTACACACAGATGAAGGACAGGAGTGGGGTAAGGAGTCTTCCAGCAGAAGGGTTACACAATCTCATCTCAGCTGAGCTTTGTGTTGTTCTGGAACATGTCACCTTCCTGTACAATGTAAGTTTTACATTTCCATTCTGAAAAGAAAGTTGAACAAAACCGCASTGTTGAGAGATGTAGGTAACTATACCTCCATGGAACATCAGAGCTGAGATAACCTGAGGGATCATCTGCAAGGAGTAAGCTTTGAATATCCACTTGGGAAAAGCACAACCTCCCTGCCAATAACTCATTAAGTTTCCTAACTTGGAGGTTAAAATAGCCCAAATTTTGTGTGTTGTGACTTGATATCCTGAGCTTAAAAAGTTTTTACATGGAAATTAGGATTGATTTCTCTAAGTTCACAGTTAGCAGATCACTACACACTGCAAGCAGCAGCCCATTTTCAAAGTCCATTTTCTACAAACAYATTTCCTCTAAAAACAGAAAGTGAAAATAGAAAAAAAAAAAGCCTTTTTCTACTCTAAAATTGCAGGCCAAGATTTTATAATGGGAGTAGATAACTTTAATTTTGAACAACAACCAGCTACGAGTCCAGAATATGAAAAGCTGCTGTTTAGAAAAGGGATGTTCCAGTTTGCAGCAGAGCAGAATTACCAAGATCCACTGAGGCTGGGAGAGAGCCCCCAGATCAATCTCTGTGAGAATTAKAAGGCTTTTCTGTGAGGTGCCAGGCACTGTCCTAAGGGTCACTGAGTCTCTCCAAAGCCACCACTCTCCCATTCAGTGCTTTAAGCATCTGCTTCAGTGGTGACACTTTGGAGTCACAGTACAGGAATAAAACCTCAAAATTTAAATGAAAAAAACTAAAAAGATCACAAGTTCGACTCTGCAGCAGACACGAGACTCGGCCAGTATTGCTGCAGCTTCTCCATAGCAATTCACCCCAATGCAGCCACCACCAAGCCAGGAAAATTTACCCAGCAATTCCAAGACATGAGAAAGTTTTCAGTCATCTCCAGAAACTCAGTGCACTTCTTTAAAACACATATTTTACTGCATGAGCAGCCTCTTGGTTTAGGAACTGCCAATGTCCAGAGTTCCCTCCTGCCATTCCATCTGAAGTTGGCCAGAGCTGCAGCACGTCCACTGGCACCAAAAGGATGGCAGACAGGTAATGGCCTCAGACCTGCAARCTCTATGGATTTAAACAATTATTGATCATTCCTGGCATTTAGCACCTGAAAACCATCTTCATTCCAAACTTGTAATGAATGCCCAAGACTCTCAGTCCTTGCTAAGTCCATCCACAGGGATAAATCCATCAGCTTTCATCTGAAATTGTCCCTCACAAACACAATCAGACTTGGCATTAAAGTGGTTTTGATTCCAGACATTTCACAGACAATTCCTGATTCTGTGCACCCTGTAGGACCTTCTGGGATGTCCAAGCCCTGGAACGTGGAAACCTTTTCACTGAGAAAAGCCCCTTCCCTCCACATTTCAGACCAGGGTAATTTCTCATCTTTGTGCCAAAAGGAAAACAATCTTAGGATTGCAATATTCCTATTTACAGCTTTTGCCTGTTACCTGCTGCATGAACAGCAGACAGATTAATTCCAAAAATCAGCTCTTGCAGAGCAGGGGGAGAGCCATAGTTTGGGGTTTGTCACAATGCAGGAAAGGGAGATTCCTCATAAATAAGATTTTCAATAAACCTTTGCTATTTCTGGCAGCTGGGAGACAACTGCACCATTACAGTCCCCTCACTGCTGTCAGCAGCTCAACCAGGAGACAATTAGGYAAAATAAAGGGAAGGTTGTAAGCTGGAATTCTGCACTGCCACTACATTAACTGGACTTCACTTTGCTTCTGCACTCCAAGGATGAAAATTAAAGTGCTTTTAGAATAGTTTTTAATTGGAGATTGATGCCAGGGTGGTTTTCCATCCATCATTTTAAGAGAGAGAAAACAAGTAGCTAGAAAAGGTTTCACTCCTTTTAAGTTATGTTCCTATTTTTAGTTGTAGGGGAGGGGTATAACAAAAAAATAAACGCTATTTGCAATTAAATTTCCAGAAGCACCAAATTCAGCCCTTCCCTAGTGCCCACACTGAGAAATCTTGCATCTGATTTACAAATGTAATTATATCAATGTAATTATACCGGTGTAATTCCTTAGAAATAACAAAGTTATTTTTCAGCATCCAASAGAAAGATTTTAATTCTTAAATTTAACATGAAGAATTACACCAGGATAGCTCATGCTAAAGAGATGGTGAACTTYCCTGGAGAGACAAGGCCTAAAAATACAACCCTGTTGTGGTGGGATGGCCCTGGCTGGATGCTGGTGCCCACCCAGCTGGGCAGGGAGAGAACACAACAAAAGGCTCATGGGAAAGGCAGGGACAGGGAGAGACCACTCAGCAATTACTGTCATGGGCAAAACAGACTCCACTTGGGGAAATTAACTTCATTTACTGCAAATTACAAGTGTGAGTTGGGTAATGAGAAAATGAAATAAAATCTTAAAACATCTTCCTCCAATCCCTGCCTCCTTCCCAGGCTCGACTTCACTTCAGAACTCCCCCCTCCTTCCAAGCAGTGCAGGGGGYGGGCAAYGGAGGCTGTGGTCAGKYCATCACRTTGTCCCTGMTGCTCCTTCCTCCTCATTCTCTTCCCTTGCCTCAGTGTGTTTTTCCCATGTGTCCTCTTGCCACAGGGTGCAGTCTTTCAGGAAAAGGCTGCTCCAGCTTGAGTCCCCCACRGGGTCACAGCAAACCTGCTGCACCACAGGCTCCTCTGTCCATGGCTTCTGCCAGGAGCCTGATCCAGGGTGGGCTTCCCCAGGGCCAGAGCCTCCTCTGGGATCATCCCCCTGGCTCCAGCATGGGCTCCTCCCCAGGCTGCAGGTGGATCCCTGCTCCATGCAGGGCTGCTTCCCAGGCTGCAGGTGCATCTCTGCTCCATGCAGGGCTGCTTCCCAGGCTGCAGGTGCATCTCTGCTCCATCCAGGGCTCCTCCCCAGGCTGCAGGTGGATCCCTGCTCCATCCAGGGCTCCTCCCCAGGCTGCAGGTGGATCCCTGCTCCATCCAGGGCTCCTTCCCAGGCCGCAGGTGCATCTCTGCTCCATTGTGGACCCCCATGGGCTGCAGGGAATCTCAGCTCCAGCACCTGGAGCTCCTCTTGCCTCTCCTTCTTCCCTGCCCTTGTGTCTGCAGGGCTGCTCCTCTCCTCTCTCTGGCTGCAGATGCTCTTACACTTACAAGGCTTTCCCTCCTTTCCCAATCTGTGGTCCCAGCAGTGCATTGCCCTGTTGGTGATGTGCTCAGCCTTGGCTCTGCTGGACACAGGGGAAGCTTCTGGCACCTTCTCCCAGACRTGACCCCTGCAGCCCCCCCCAAACCTGACACTCCTCCAGTGTCCTGCAGATCCCAAAGACTGAGGCTTCCTCCCACTRGAGAAGTTTTGGCTGTTGAAATGAGGAGATTATTACAGCAATGCTTTCAGCATTATCCAGGTCATTTTCTCATACATTAATGAGATAATAGAAATTTATGGAAGTCTTTATTGAATCTTAATTGCTCCCTAAGACCGTGACTGAACTAGAAAGAGCGACTTCATTCTGCTTTGACTACTACAGCAGATGGTGAGGATACAGAATCCTGAACTTAGATTTGTTCATTTTTCACCTAAAAATGCTGTTAGTTTTCCTTTAGAATAATACCAATACATTTCCTGATAATGCAGTATGAAAGGTGCTTCTGAAAGGTGAGAGGGGTAATTCCAATACTGAGTTTGCTACTAGAAGTCTAATATTTTGTTGAGGCTGTTCTTACTCTCTACAAGGAAGATTTTTAAACCAGAACACCACTGAAAAATTTAAAAGGCATCTTCCTCGCTAGCAAATGAGTTCAAATTAGCCCAATTACAATTAAAAAATGACGCATTTATCAACCATCAATGATGAGAAATAATGTAAATCARGGACAAATCTGTTTACAATTTAATAATCCACATCAGGCAACTACCAGGAGAATTTATCAATGCCTAAAAATTGCCATAAATTACACCCTTGGTTGGGAAGTCTGAAGTTTTTGAAAAAGCTCAGCTCTTGCAGATGCCACTGAATATTAGAGATTCCTAAAGATGCAAAAATAGAACTCCTTTGGTTGAAATTATGTCCCTCTGTGAAACTGTAAAATCCAAAAATTGCAAAACCCMAAAGTTTTTGAATGTTGACTTAAAAACAAGAGCTGTATTTCATTGTATTCTTGTGCATTTTTAACCTGCTATACAAGATCCAGGATCCTATTCAGCATGAACAGTTCCCACAGCCTTTCACACTGTTGATAATTTCTTCTTCTAGCTTCTTCCTTTCTTCCTCTTTGGATGTGTGGCTATGTCTCTCCTCCCAGTCTGGGTGCTTGTGACTGTGGAGCACTTTGCTGCTCTGTGTGTGCCACATCTCATAGTAGAGATTGCTGGGGTTTGCCAGGAGCTCTGCGTGCCTGCCACGTTCTGCGACTTTACCCTGCAAAACAAGGGCAGGGAGTCAGGAATCCACACTCCCAGATCTTGAGCAATAAGCCAGCCTATGGGCCACAGTTTCACAGTATGGATTAGAGCAGTTATAAATGAGGGAGAGCTTGAAACAGTGAGGAAGGATTGACTGTACAGTGCACTCACTTGTGTGGGCACTGCCAGCTGAAAACAAGGAGCTGTGCTCTTCTCAGACTGCACCTGCCTTTTGTCCATCCAGACAAAATCTAAAGCAGCATGGAAAGCTTCCTATCTAAACTGGAGGAGTTATCTAAAGTAAAGCTTCCTATCTAAACTGGAAGAGTTATCTAAAGTAAAATTTCCTATCTAAACTGGAGGAGTTCTCTAAAGTAAACGTGGACCTCTATATGAGGAGCAAGGTGTTCAACTACTCCTGCAAAATGACATCAATGTACCAAAATAAACACAGATTTATCTTTGCTCAGTAACAATCACAGGGGAAGAAGATTAAAGAGAAGAGCAGGCAGAGAGGGGTTTATATTAGACAAGCAAAGAGGGGTTTATATTAGACATCTAAGATCAAATCCTGAAAACAATTAGTGTAAACTGTGCTTTTATGGGTGCTCTGTAGCTTGTGTCACTGCAATCACCACTGTGAAAATTGTGTGAGCAGTTCAGTTCTCTGGGCTGTTCTCAGGAGCAGAGATGATTTATTGACTATCAGCATGGAAAGGAAGAGTTGGAGAGGAGAGTCCCATGAGAACTCCAACCCTACAGAGAAATGCCATCACTCTTCAAAAAACCAAACTAATTTTCTACTTTGAGAGACACATTCACTGACTTCAAATTAAACTGATACATTAATTCATTCTCCAGCTACTTTTCCTTCTCATTATGCAGACAACTACATGGATTTGATATCAGTTCTAAATTCTGATCTACAATTAAATCTACCTCCTTGTGACATCTGCTGATGGACAAGCTGGGAAAGAATTTGTGTCTTGGCACTTCTATGAGTAGTTATACCAGTGGAATCTGAACAAACATACACTTGATCAACAGAACTGCAGAATTTACTTAAATTCTTTAAATGATTAATTTGGAGTAGAGAGCAGGTTTTGCATTATGGCTTTTTTTTAGTAAGTCTTGACCAATCCTAAAAATGGAACTTCTCTGCTCAGCTCCACAGCATCAGGATCTGTATCATTACTCCAACATTTACTCACCCAGGATGATTCTGATTTTACCTCAGCAAAGGTGCTGGAATTGTGATTCCCTGATTACCATTGCTAAGCAAAACCAGCCACAATCACCCTGTGTCATCCCTGCTCCTGAGCCTTATTTACCTGGCTGCTAACACATCAATCCTGCTGGGATGGCAGAGGCACAAGGCAGTGCTGCCTCCCTCATCCACAATTCCATCCTTCAGCAAAGGAAGCACCCTGGCTTCCCTCACAGTCTGAGGCTGTGCTTTTATTTTTAATTTAACAGTTACACTACAACACAAAACACGCTCTCAGGAAGCTGTGAAAAATTGCATGGAAAACAAAAAGCTGCCAATTGCCTTGTGACACGTTACAAAATGTTTGTGAGATGTTTTAACGTGCACTTGTAGGAAGGATACACCTTAGGAGAGGCTTTTTCAGCAAAAGCTGAAAAAACAAAGCAGATCAAAACCAAATAAAAACTCCATGGAGCGCTGCAAGTGATTTATTCCACTACTTGATCCTGAGATTCATATAAAGCTGAGTTTTGTGCAGCAAATGTCACTATTTCATAAAGATATAGTTCTAATTGTCCCTGAAATCATTGAATGTAGTGTGAGAATAATTTATTTGCTTTTAGATGTGTATTTTAAGTCACTAAAGACACCTATGAGCACAAGCTTATAAATAGCAACTGATAAAAATGAATGCAGAGATAAATTTAACATCTATTATCAGCAGATCAGAGCACTGTACTTTCAGAATTATCAGTTAAAAGAATAATTATGAAGTTATCTTAAGGACATTTGTTTATTTTAAATCTCTTGCCAGATATGGAAAATAGAGAAAAAATGGACTTTGGGTGAGTATGAGRTAACAGCTGAACACTGATATTAGGGAATCAAATGTTGAGACATGTTGGTTTTTTCTTAGAAAAGAAGCCTACAGAAAGGGAACAATCMCACTTTTCTACAGGTACAACAGAGAATGGTGCTCAGATTTTTAACATAATGAGGCTGAACAATCCTGCAATAGTTCTATCTACATGGAAACGGAACACGCTGTCCTCTCTCCCTCCACTGAGAGGAAAAATTGATGTATGTGAAAAACAGACACTGAGCAATGAGAGTGAAGCATAAATTGGGGGAACACATTAGGAAACTTCAGATGACAGAAGCATGCAAAAAATTAGATTAAAAACATGCAACAGTAAGGCATAAAAATAACAACATACAAGACATCACACATGCCAAGCTTGGGTTGGAATTTTCAAACATGGTTCATTTCCAAAGAAAAAACTTCCAGCAGCTTGGTGGGAGTGTAACAATTCAAACTGGAGACAGAGAGGCCCTAAACCAAACCCTGACAAGATGTGAAAATCTCACAGCACCAGGTGAGCCCTCACCTGATCCAGCACGATGATCTCATCTGCATCCACCACCGTGGACAACCTGTGGGCAATGAAAATGGACGTCCGGTGCTTCACCATGTCCCTCATGGCTTTSAGAATGTTCTGCAAGATTGCAATAGACACAAACTCTTACACACTCCTGAGTGAGATGAGGAGAGATAAAATGCTGCTGGAAATATGCAAATTACTGTAAATAAGTTTTGAAAATCATCTCTGGTTCTGCAACAGCTTCCCAATAACAAACAGCCATGCGTATGTACAGGAGAAACAGAAGAGTCCCAAACATGAAATATCTGTGGTTTTGCTAAAGCCTCAAACTGAAAAAAAAGCTTGTATTCACAGAAAAACACAGCTATCCCCAGGGACAAAGGAAGAGAAGTGTCACTTCATTTCAGGAAAAACTTCCCCACAGAGCCATGCTACACAAGCAGCAAACAGCAGTAAAAGCATCTGAAAATAAGAACTCCTCGTGGTTGTAATATTAATGCTTTCCCATGATTGTTAAAGAAAAAAAATCCCTCTCAGTATTATGCTAATGTGGAACAAAGGCAGAGCAATTCTGGGAACTATCTATCTATCCATCCAGTGTTTTCTATGTGAGCTCTATGTCACCTTCCAAACCACATCCCTCTGCAAGGAGCACTGATGGGGAATTTGTGCCCTCACTACCAGAAGTGAAGTGTCCACTTTATTTCTCTGAAAATTTTTGTCAGAAAAGATTTCCATTCCCAGGCATACTCTTGTGGAAAAACCTCATTTTCATTTGCTGTCTTCCAAGTGATTTCTACTCTGAAACTTTCTGCTTTGCTTATGATTCTTGCACAGATACAGCAAATCAAGAGAGGAAAAATGTGAGAACTCAGAGTGATGTGGATATTTCTGGCCCACGAGGAAGCTGTGCTACATTTCAGTGTTGTGCTATATGGATGTACAGTTCATCCTCTGGATTCTTTGCATCTGGAAAATGAAAGTAATTTAGTGATTACAGGTCAATAAATTCACTCAATCTGCATAAGTGAACAGAGCCATAGTTTAGCTCATTTTTGATGACATCAGTTTGGGAAATTACTGCTGCTGCTGAGAGTTTTGTGCTTAAACAAAGATGTTGTTGTGAAGGCTGATGCAGCTCCTGTCACAGTGCCACCACATGCATGTCACAGCTCTTCCTGTGGAATGAGCACAAATGAACAGCAGCACTGCAGGTCACACCCACATCACCTACACCTGCACAACAAACCAGGGGGGTTTGTCCTGCATTGTATCTCAATTATTTAGAGGGATTTTTAGCTGCAYCAGCTTCAAGGGATGAATGTGTCAAGGTGAATGGGACTTCCAGAGTGGAAACAGAAAATATCCAAGAGACAGCTGATATCCCTCACTCTCTCCAGGCAGATGGACTGAGCATCTCTGCTMCACACTTTAGGACAACAGCTTCAACACAGCATCTCTTAATAATACTGAGARAACACTTGAAAAAGAACAGAATTCTGAGAGGAAAAGAACAAGGAAAAGCATCAGAATCAAACATCATTGTATCACCTAAATTTTAGAATTTTTATCCCAATTTACCTCTTCTGTAATTGAATCTAAAGATGATGTGGCTTCATCATAGAGAAAAATAAGTGGYTCCTTTAACATTGCTCTAGCAATTGCAACTCTTTGCTTTTCTCCTCCTGAATGAGGGGGAAAGAGGAAAAAAAAGAAAAAAGATTAAGTTACCATTGTGATAGTCTAAATTCAACAGCAGACATGATTTTGAAGGGTTGGTTGTTGGGTTTTTTCTCCTTTTTTTAATAGACATCAGAGTCACTGCTGACAAATGTCTGACATGTTACATAAGATAGCACACAAGTTCCTGCTCCCTGGTAAATTTAGTGATTCAAGATTGCTCATCCTTTTGGAAAAGGACAGAGAATTATTTTGTATCTGCTCCAAGGCAAGAGTCTGACACAGGTGAGTAACAATGCTGTACAGTTACYCATTCTGTACACCTGGGAGTAGGAGCCCATTCACCTGGCCCAAGCTCTGCTCCATCCAGTAACTCTGCACACACAAATCCAGTTTTCTCTCACCACTGCTCTCTCCACACCTGCTGTATTGGATTTCAGGCATCTTGCTCACACAYTGTGTCTTTCAGGTCTCTCCTTGATATTCATCCAACTTCCCACCCCATAATGGCAAATTTCACTCAAGGACAGTTCATATTGTACTGAAAACCACCATCAGCCTGCAATCTACAGCCTGCTGGTTTCTGATATAACCCAGTTTCAGACTAGTTTCCTTCCTAAACAATTCTTACAGCCAACATCTACTCAAGAATAACTCAGGGCAACTTTTACAGACAGGAAAACAGGTGCATTTGAGAATTTAAAATCTGCTAAACATTTGGTACGCGACGCAAACACGTCACATTTGTGCACTTGTCCTCCTTTGTTTTATGCAAGACTTCAAAACATTCCATTTAATACCATTATATTCTTGTTAATGTTCCATTCCTATCAGGAGAGAACATGCTTTCATAAACCATTTAAAAGGCTGGTGGTAATGCTGCAGTTCACATTTTAAACTGTCTTTGGCAGAACTCAGGAGCAATTAGAACTGTATGATTTACTCAGTCTGTTTTAGTGTGCTCGCCCTCCCTCCCCTGTRCAGCATCTTCAAAACTCACAGCTTGACAATATCCATGGTTGAAAGACATATTTCAGTAACCAGATCCCCCATATTTGCAGGGAATGTTGTTCCTCATTCACACTCATGGCAGCAGCACAGAAACTGTTCCGTTCACAGAGTCAGGGATTTGCAGCTCTGCCTATTACACATCTATTAGCCAACACTGATGTGGGTTCTAATTGGAACTACCCAAACAACTTGTTTTTCACTCTTTMCTCTTGATGAATCAATCCTTGAGAACAGTAAGAACTGCACAAAATGCTACATCACCACTTAAATTGGCAAATCTGTCATTGCAGCTAAAATCCTGTTTTTCCATTGTGCATGTAAACCCCTGGACTTTAAAGAGAATCACTTCAATTCACGCAGCTTTTACTCACCCTATTCCTGCCACAAGTAACAGAACAAAGCAGGACTTTGTGTTCTCCTYAGACTTGAGGAAACCTCACCCAACTTAAAAAACCCCCACAAACTGATTCTGAAATGAATCCAATACATATCTTTATAAGAATTTAGGGAGCCAATCTACTATTGAGAGAACTATACACTCTAATTAGCAGTAGCTTTTTACAGAGCCACTGAAGGAACTCAGAGCTTTCCATTTGATATCTCCAATCCTCTGAACAATGACACCAGTTCTGAGAGCACTGGCCTGAGACTCCTGTACCCTGGCTGCACACATTCCTGAAGCTTGTTTACCACTGGTATTTGTCAATATTCACCTAATTGTTGAAAATAAGAAACTGAAGCTGTTCTTTCAGTGGCAGATGCTTATTCAGARCTCAAAAGAATTCCATTGTCTTTCTCCTGAGTATTTTACATACTCTTTCTTCCTTAAATACAAGCAAAGCAGTAAAAGAACACAATTCCCTTACCTTTCTCAACACCACCTTTGTGGGAGCATTGGCAGGTGGGTGCTTATGACCATCCCAGTAGCAGCACAAACTGAAGGATGGAGGAAAGGCAGAACCATTTTCTGAAAGGCTCTGTTACAGGAGTCATGAGGTCAGAAGGAAACTCCAACATACCCACACACAACGCTCCAGACTCAGAAAGGGACACAGAATCATGCMGGTTGGAAAAGCCCCACAAGACCAGGGAGCCCAACTGTTCCCCCAGCCACCACTGACCCATGTCCCCAAGTGCCACATCCACACAGCTGTAAAATCCCTCCAGGCATGAGGAGTCCACCACTGCCCCGAGAACCCTGATCAAACCTTTGGGTGAAGAAATTTTTCCTAAAATCCAATCTAAACCTCAACATAAAGTTAAGGCATGGAACAACCAGATCTAGTGAAAGATGCCCCTGCTCGCAGCAGGAGGGTTGGTTTAGATGAATTTTAGAAGATTTCCTCCAATTGAAACCATTCTATTCTTCTATCAACACCAAGACATTTCAAATGTATTGTCAGTCAAATCCTCTTTCCAGCAATTATGAGTGTGGGGAGACAGGCAGCACAAGACAAATCTTTCATTGTTAGCACGATTCTCTTCAGTTCTGCCAGTACCTATTTAGCACCTTCTATTCCCTCACCCAGATCTGTGCTTCACATACTTTATTTCTTTTTAGGTCTCTGCATAATCCCCTTCTGCARCATGCACACTTTCTCCTGCACTCACGTTCTGGGTACAGCCTGTACCCTCTGACCCCCTTTTTCAAAGGCACCAGGGCTCCTGACTGCAGCAGCTGCAGAGAAAGAAATCCCCCTCAGAACTGTCTCTGCAACAGGCAGCACCTCTGTCTGCACCCACCGCATCCCTCAAAACACACAAAGTGCCCAATTCTAGTCCACTRCCCAAACAGATCATGAGAAAAATCAGTTCTACTGAGATGCACCACCAGCCTCACTTACAAMCTCATTTAACAGCATCCCCTGAAAATACATTCCTTTGAACATCTTGCAGACTACAGCTGCCTTAAACTGCAGACCTTCATATTAATACTCAGCCTTTACAGGTAGATACTTTGGGCTCCTCTCTACAAGGACATTAAGGGGCTGGAGAGTGTCCAGAGAAGAGAATGGAGCTGGGGAAGGGTCTGGAACATAAATCCTATGAGGAGCAGCTGAGGGAGCTGGAAAGGGGCTCAGCCTGGAGCAAAGGAGGCTCAGGTGGGACCTTGTGGCTCTGGACAACTCCTGACAGGAGGGGACAGCTGGGGGGGGTTGGGCTCTGCTCCCAGGGAACAGGGACAGGAGGAGAGGGAACGGCCTCAGGCTGGGCCAGGGAAGGGTCAGGCTGGATGATAGGGAAGGATTTCTTCACTGAAGGGTCATACATTGGATCAGGCTGCCCTGGGCAGTGGTGGAGTCACCATCCCTGGAAGCCAAAAAGGAGTGGATGTGGCACTTGGTGATGCAGTTTAATGGGCATGGTGGGATTTACTCAAAGGCTGGACTTGATCTTGGAGATCTTCTCCCACCTTAATGATTCTGTGTTATAAACTGAAAGCAAACCTGAGGACTAAACTCTGCATGAAACTTTGAGGCAGCAAAAGGGATACAAAGAAGCTGGGAGCCCACCTGAGAGTTTGAGTCCTCGCTCCCCGACCTGGGTGTTGTATCCATTGGGCATCCTCAGGATGGCATCGTGGATCCCGGCCAGCCTGGCCACCGCGTACACCTCCTCTGGTGTGGCCTCTGTGTTGCCATAGAGCAGGTTGTAGTAGATGGTGTTATGGAAGAGAACAGCATCCTGTATTGGTGGAAGCACACTTGAAATAAGAAATTATGAACATCAGCTTCARAACTGTCCCCTAAATCGGCCTTGCTGGGTTCAGGGTGTCCCCAGCAGGCTGCAGGGTCCGGATAGCTCAGTCCTCTATGGGACAGACTGTCCAAATTCCCAAGCAGTTCTCAGCCACAGGCAATCTTAGCAAGCTGAAGGGATATCAGCTCTTTAGTGATTATCAGCTCTTTGTGATTTCAGCTCTTTGTGATTTCAGCCCTTCAGCTTGCAAGGTGCCCAGGCAAGCAGACACAGGAAGAGAGAGAAGGCCATGTGGGGTCCCACACTGATGTCTTTATTGGTTCTTCTGAGAAGGGTTCCAGTGACAGCTCTTCCATCAGAACCAGGCTAAAACAGCCCTTTATAGAGGGTACAGGGGATCAGAAATGGTCCAATGGCAAAGGTTAAAGGAAAGTGACCTACAGGGTTACAGAGAGATAAGCAGGGGTCCAAAGGTGGAACAGGGTCTTTCTAGCCCATTCACCATGGCTTGGCATTTCCTATCTTTAGGTTTCTGCACACCATGGGGCCCTTCCAAAATCAGGGCCTGCTACAGTCCCCAGCCCATTAAAGAATAAACACAGAATGGTTTGTATTTTTCTTTACACAGCCAGAAGGTAAAAGTGTTTGGGGACATTTCTTTTCCCAAAAAAGGGATTAATACATTTTGTGTCCTAAATATGTATGTCATGCATAGTTTCACCACTTTGCTAACTCATTACGGGTGGTAATCAACTATAAAGCTAAATCACTTAAAGCTGGAGGCAGTTTCTCATGGGGAGGCTTAAACACATTTCAGAAATTGGATCTATATGATGATGCATATAAAAACATAGTATTTCCTGGGGGAAAAAAAGTCTRGTTCCTTTGAAAGTCACCATGCAATACCACTGCATTAGGAGTGGCCTTCACTGAACAGTGCCAGATACTGAGAATTACTGCTACAATAGACTAGAGTTACTGTTCCAAGGGACTGTCTGGAGAGAAGGAAACATGGAATACCTGAGGCACAACTCCTATTGCCTTTCTCAGACTTTCCAAACTGACATCTTGGATGTTCTGTCCAGCAACATAAATGTTTCCTTTCTGAGGTTCGTAGAAACGAAATAATAACCTCACAATGGTGCTTTTCCTGGAATTGAAAAGAATTGAAGTTAATGGTACATCCTGGTTTGCCATTTACAATCTCCATTTGGGAATGATGTACAAACAATAAAAAGCAAACACAAGCAGCACCACTGCTTAAGAAACTAAATTCTGCMTTGATTGGCATATTTAGTCCATTTACCCACCCTGACCCACTACCTCCTACAATGGCCACTTTCTTTCCTGCAGGGACTTCAAAGGACACTCCAGCAAGGACTTTCTGCCCCTTCAGGTATTCAAAATGCACATTGTCAAAGGCAATGGAAGCAGTCTGGGGGGTGATCTGCAGGGGTGGAGCCAGCTTTTTGTCCTATAAAAAGAAGAATTCCACTTTATCTGCTGCCCAGAAATTATCTCCAACACTTCAACAAGCTCAACAGTCCCTTTCCCACCTCAGAAAAAGGCAAACAGACACTCCAGCTCAGATATGTGGAAAATAATCACAATTTGCTGCACAAGTGACATTGGTTTGCTCCTCCTTTTCCCCAAAGGAGGTAAAAATTCCTGCTGTAAACACTCTGCCTCATAACTTCTTTTGCAATATATTCTGCATCATTAATTACCAATAAAAATTCAAGCACGAGGCATGAATACTTAAATAAAAAAATCCCAATACAAACACAGCTTCCATGAAGCAATTTTTGCTTCTCTGCAAGAAAAAGAAATTAACTTATTGCAGTTACTGCACTTAAAGAAGAGGCAGAACAGCAACCTCATACACAACAACTCTTTCATGAATAGAAATTAAACCTGGAAGATGAGAACATGGTGAAGTGATGGCATTGCCACTAACAGCCCTGTTAAAAGCCCAAGTACTTTAGAAAAATAAGCTACTACTTACTTTAATTTTGGTATCTACACTGAGAAGTGTAAACAAGGTATTCATATCTATCAGTGCTTGTCTTGTCTCTCTGTACACTGTTCCCAGGAAGTTCAGGGGCAGAGAAAGCTGGAACAGCAATCCATTCACCATTACCAGATCTCCRACAGAAAGGCTGCCTTAAGACAAAAGGAGAGAATAAGGAGACTTGAAGGGTTTTCCTTYTAGGATGCACCAAAAGAAAGAATCAAGTCCATCAAACCTAATTTCTTTTACCCCATTTCTAAACCGAGATGTTTAAATAACAAACAAAACCCCAGAATCCATTCCCAGATTTTTATATGGGTGCCTGAAATGAATGGCAATATTTGTGTGGATTTCACTTTAAAAAAAGATGTAACAGCACTGGCAAATAAGGCAAGCAGCACATAGAACATCAGACTGTAAAATCCACAGAGAGGCCTAAGGAAGCTAAAAGGGAAGAAAATARAATATGGAAGCACAAATCAGGAAAGACAATCTTAAGTTCAATTACAGACAAATCCAAATGATAGATTCTGTCATGATCAAGAGAAAGCTTTCACACTGTATGTACCAGAGAGCTGCTGAAACACACTGAGGAGCTCTGGGCAGCTCGGTATCAAACAGGCTGATCAAGGGAAAGCTCAGGATGTCACAGCAGCTAAAGGTAAGTGGCAGGTCAGTTCAGCTGAAACAGGCCCAGAAAGATGATTTAAAGCCATATGTCTACCATCCTGCTTCAAGCTATTCTAAATCTTCCTAAGAACAGCTATAAACTGCACCTACTAACTGATCTGTTCAGTGTAACCCTTCCCTGCCCTGGCATCTTTAAAAAGGGCAAAGCAGATGCAAGAAAGAGCACATGGTATAAAGGTCTGCCCTTCAAACACTTCTGGATGTTAACAGTCTTTAAAGCATCATTATTTTTACTCTAAAACCACCTTGCTTTAGCAGAGCTTCATCCCAATTCTGTATTTGAAGCTTGTACTCTGTCTTCCTAATCAAGCAGGCTTTATTTTATGTAGTAAATTAGACAAGTGTAGAACAGATGGAAGCCATTCTGTTAATAATGTGCCCTTATTAATGGAAGGAAAGTGAATTATTGGTAACAAAACTACTGGAGACAAAGCACAGGGGTATACATACATAGAGTCTTGCCAAAATGGGAAGGGAGAAGGGCAAAAAGAAAGGATCTTAGTACAATGTCCACAGAAATATTTTTATCTATAGAAGTGCCTTTCAAAAATCTTTAAGAAAAACTTCCTAAAGTGACATTTTCTTGGGATCTTTCTTTAACTACTAAACTTTTATAATGTTTTTGATAAAATCATAGTATGATTGAGAGAGCCATTGAAAGAGAGATATAATGGAATTAATAATACTCCCAAGAAGCAGAAATATATAGACAAAACTTAAAAAACTCTCAACCAAAAACTCTCAAAATGAACTATCACATTAACCCTCAGGTAATTAAGACTAACACTTCTATTGTGGATGAACTGAGGTAAAGGAGACTCATTTTAGACTTACAGACAGGTGAGTTACCTGCAATAATGCCCTGGCTGGCAAGCACCATGATGGCTGTTAAACCCACACTAAATATGGCACTCTGGCCAAAGTTGAGGAGAGCTAAAGTAGAGGTAGTCTTCAGGGAGGCTTTTTCATAGGTCTTCAGGAACTCATCATACCGTTGGGCTTCGTATTTTTCATTATTGAAATACTACAATATAAACAAAAACAGTAAATGTGACAGTGACAAACATGTGGCTGTAAAATCCAGTATGAACATGCAGTGACACACACACAGCTCCTCTCCAACAGTTCTCASAGCTGAAGGAAAGAATCACAGAATATCCTGGAAGGAACCCACAAGGATCATGCAGCCCAGCTCCTGCCCAGGACACACCAACAATCCCACCCTGTGCCTGACAGAGCTGTCTAAACACTCCTGGAGCCCTGGCAGCCTCGGGGCCATGCCCATTCCTGGGAGCCTGTTCAGTGTCCACCATCCTCTGGGTAAAGAACCTTCCCCAATATCCAACCTAAACCTCCTCTTCAAGACTAAGTTTACTCTTTGCAGAAATTGATGGTCCAGGTGATTCAGCCATGAAAGAAACTTCTCACTCTTTATTAACAAAGAGATTTTTTCCAGCTCCCACTAACAACGTTCCTGCTACTCTGTCAGTGCCACGCACTCCTCTTCAAATGAATAATGCTTAAAAATATGCTATTGCTCCAAATATGCAGCCCTTTAAAGATGAATCTTATGACTCACTTCCCTAAGGCTGACAGAAGCAAGACAAAGAGCCTGGTAGTAAAGACTGGCCTTACCTTCACAGTCTCATAATTCAGGAGCGAGTCAATGGCAGCGTTACCGGCATCGTTGTCGGCTTTGTTCATCTCTATCCGAAACTTTGTCCTGGGGAAGGAAAGGAAGGTTTGATCCAGTCACTGYTGCCTTAGGATTTTAGCTTTTCTATTTTTCAAACCCTGTACTGCATTAGTGTATAACTCTAAATTCCATATAGAGTGTTAGTCAACTGTCTTCACATTTTGGTCAGASAAAACAGTTCCTCTAGGCCTGAGATTCAAAGATACTCTRCTGCCTCAGGCCCTGAAAAGTATCAAGAAAAGTGGTGTGGGGGGAGCAAACTGGGGGAATATGACTTCAGTGGCTGAAACTGGAATTGGAGGATTAACCCCTGATGTGTAAATGGACCAAACCTCTAATTGTCTGAAAAACTTGTGACCACCGTCCATCCTGGGTGTGTCCTTGATGGTTTTTGCACTGCCCAAGGTGAACCTACTGAAGGCCTTTAATAAATTCCCACTTTTTTCTCTTAATCCTGTCTAGCCTCTGTTCCAGGCAGCCACTGAAGGCACCATCCCAAGCTGAGACTGAGGCATGGGAGCACCCTGAGGACTGTCAGGGCAGTGCCTTACCTCCACTGTGTGATTCCTATGGTGAACGCTGCGTAGGCTCCCAGGGTCCCCAAAGTGACCAAAGCAAACTCAGCACCACACTTGTAATACTGCAAGATTTCAAATCAAATAATAATAAAAAAAAGAATCATCATTGTTTTCAAAACTTCACTGATGTCTCCAACTAAGCTATTCTAATTTTAAGACAAGAAATTATGGTCCCTCCCAACACAATCCCTGCTCTGAACAGCTTAAGGCTAAATAAAGGCTTAAACTCAAAAGGAAAGCAGCAAGAAGGATTTAGATTAAAAGATTGGAGGCAATAACCAAGAGCTAGTGTATATAATACTGCAAAGTTATTTTTCACATTATAAAACATAAATGCTGCTGATGCTTGTGCTGTTTTCACAAATAAGTATTTGTTTCTATGCTTTTTCAGTGGATTTTGAAAGAAAGCTGGACTGTATAGAAGAAGAAATAAATGGCCTTGCAAAACAACTTAGGAAGCATTTTCTGTACTTCAGGGCACATCAGGAGAGAAAAGCCCTAMGGAGGGTTGGCTGACAGCCAGCCTGGTCTGCAATTTCCACTGGTTAGAAAATGGAACCCAACAGGCATTTCACTGTTCCATTCAAACTTGATTAAGTCTTTGCAAAAAGGCCAATAAACAGAACAAGATTCTTGTTTTTAATTTAAACCGAGATCCATAATCATGATTCAGATTTTTGCACCCAAATAACACCCAAAGATCCTGACTTCAAAGACAGAATGTGTGATTTATTCTGTAGAAGTTCAAATTTCAGGTCATTAAGCTTAAAACCTGCCAGGAGAAGCCTGTTTTCCAAAAGCTAATTTTCACTTTTAAGTTCTSGATAAGTCCAGATCAGTATTCAGGAAAGAACCAATAATCACTCCCTCCTCTATTCTGAACACACTGAACCACAAAATTTTTGTTCTGTTTCCTCACCTATTCACTTGGGTATATTTGACACTTGTGTTCACAGTTTACTTTTCTGATTTCATTTTTCCAACAATTCTGAAGAAAAATATTAAAAACTGTCCACATAAAWGCAACTAGCTGAAGAGAGGTTTTAAATGTGAAAATAATTTCAAATAAGTTTATTTAAAGCAACAGATATTTGAAAACTGTGTGTTGCTCTCTTTTAATGCAGTTGCTTCCACCTTATAAATTCAATTATTATTACTACTGAGTAGACTTTGGTAAGAGCATCATTCCTAAACGAGACAATTCCAACAATGACTAAACCACACTTACCAGAATTCCACTGACCAGAGCCACCTCAAACATTGTGGGTCCCAGGTTAAACACTAAAGCACTGAGAACAAAGCTGATGCCCCTGGTGCCTCTGTCAATGGTTTTTGACAGAGCTCCTGTTTGCCTGCTCAGATGGAAGGCCAGGTCCAGGTTGTGAAGGTGCAGGAAAACATTCTTGGCAATCCTCCTGATTGAATTTTGAGCTACCTTCCCAAATACTGCATTTCTTGCTTCATTAAATAACGCTGCCCCAGCTCTTGAGATACCATCTAAAAAGGAATGAAAAAGTTTACAAAATGAAAATAATTATATTTTCAACTTCCCTTCATGCATGAAATTACACTAGACTCATTCTTTATATATTTTCAACAATTTTAGTTCAAAGGTAATTTATACTTAATTGGCCCAAGCTTTATGCAATTTTTCATTTATAAACCATTGTGCACACATTTAAATCAGTTTCTTTTTATAGCTGGTTATAAGAAAGGCCAGGATTTATAATCAAGAATAATTTCTATAAGCATTATTTCACTTTTTAATTGGAATACCAGAAGCAAGGTCAGAGAATATTAGGAATAGACATCAACACAGTGTAACTATGAAATTGTTACAACACTCTGAGGGCTGGAGCTCCTCTGCTCTGGGGGCTCTGGCAGAGCTGGGGGTGCTCAACTGGAGAGGAGAAGGCCTCAGGGACACCCCAGAGCCCCTTTCAGGGYCTAAAGGGACTCCAGGAGAGCTGGAGAGGGACTGGGGACAAGGGATGGAGGGACAGGACACAGGGAATGGCTCCCAGTGCCAGAGGGCAGGGAGGGATGAGATATTGAGAATTAGGAATTGTTCCCTGGGAGGGTGGGCAGGCCCTGGCACAGGTGCCCAGAGCAGCTGGGGCTGCCCCTGGATCCCTGGYAGTGCCCAAGGCTGGCTGGAGCTTGGAGCAGCCTGGGATGGTGGGAGGTGTCCCTGCCCAAGGAATCTTAAAATCCCTTCCTACCCAAACTTGGCTTTAAACTGAAAGGGAGTAGGTTTACATTAGGTATTAGGAAAAAACTGTTCCCTGTGAGGGTGGGCAGGCCCTGGCACAGGTGCCCAGAGCAGCTGAGGCTGCCCCTGGATCCCTGAAGTGCCCAAGGCCAGGCTGGACAGGGCTTGGAGCAGCCTGGGACAGCGGGAGGCGTCCCTGCCCACGGATGACCTTTAAGGTCCCCTCCAGCCCAAAGCACTGTGTGATTCTGTGATTCACAACCAGCTGTGATGCTCAGCAGTGCAATGGGCAGGAGCTCTGAGCCCCTCCCTCCCTCCCTGCAGCCCCTGAACTCCCAGGCAGGCACTCACAGCCCACGAGGACAGCAGTTGCCAGGGTGGCCGTGGTGCTTGGGGCATCGCCGAGGTTGAGCACGTTCCCAGACACCTCGTTCAGGCTGTCCACTGCATATTTGAACATGAAAGGAACCAAAATATTCATGGCCTGAAAGCAGGAGCACACCAGTTAGACCACTTGCATTAAAACATCTAAGGAGCATAGACTGTTTTTTTCTGAAATTGCTCTACTGTTATATTTAGTCCTTAAGCACTTAGTGCAGGTGAGTTTGCTCTTTATTTCAAGCAGGATGTTAAATCCTTGCTGCTGGGACTGCAGGGTTATTTTCTCTCTCTCTCACTGTCTCTTTTTAAATATGGATTTCTATCCTCAACAAACCACACTGCAAAGGCCCTTGAAGTGAGGCTGAGCTCTCAGGACAGCATGGCAAGCCCAGGAAAGGAATCCAGCAGCAGCCACTGCATGGCACACACAGTGCWACTAAATTGTGTCATCATTTGGAGCTGTTTGCTCTTTGTGCTGCTGGCAGTATTCAGTGTGAAGAAGCTCTGTTCCACAGGAAACCACTCACCTGCACTTTGCTAACACTGGGTCACTGGCATGGATTCAACCAAAGYTCCAAAGAAGTCAAAGAAAATAAACCAACCCCTCCTTTGTTTCTGTTAATACTCCCTTAAAATTTAAATAATGCTTCCCATTTGCAACATCAATCCAAATATTAACATGGTGTCAGCATAAACCCTGGGGTTTGGCACAGCAGCACAAAAGATTTTCTGTACAGTCTATAAGACACTACAAATTACTGTACAAATATTAGTTTTCAAACAAAAAAGTCACATCCATCACCTATCGCCCAGTGTGTCAACAGTGGTGCCCCTCTAGATGTGAAACCCCAAACAGATGGATATGTAAACACACCAACTTCAGCAGTTCTTTATTTGCACAACTGTAGCACAAGAAAAAATGGAAAATCTCACAGAAAACCTAAAATTCCTTGTTAATGCACCATTGTTACATTGCTCACTTATACCAACAAGAAAGGCAATTTACAGACAAACTTCACAAAATTAATAGAATTTCTTAATTCAAACTGSTCCTAGCTGTTGAAATTTGAAAATAAGGACACAACTTTTTTAGCAGTAGAACAAGTATGTTATGACCTACAATCTTACAATCACAGCAGATGTTTAAAACACTTTACAGCAAGTTGACTTTGCTTAAGGTTGAGCTTTTTTTTAGTATTTGGAAAAAACTTGTGAGGAGATGACAAATTATTTTACATGAGAAGAAACAAGAAACAGAAACCAGATTGATACAGATATTTCAGCTCTCTCCACCAAATGTTTTGGATACCCACTTAGATCTCAATTGTATTTAGGGACATCTGTCAGAGCTGAAAGCCCAGGGAAAAAACTGTAGATTAACTGGATAAAACCAGATTTTGAGATAAAAGAGTGATAAAGTCATTCTTAAGTTCAGTCCAAATTCAAGGGGGAAGACAGACTTCCAGAAGTTCTAATGACTGTCCCAGGATCCAATATTCCCAGTTTTACAAGTTATGGCAAATAGTGGAAGATACAAACTTCACCAAGCAGAGTAATTGGATTTTGAAAATATTTTTGTCAACTACAGATTTAAAGAATAAAATGTAAATTAATTTTTTGAATCTGTGCTGTTAGTTTTTTCAGACAGTGTTTTAGGCTAAAGATTTAAATGCAAATGAGGAAGGAATTAATTTTCTCCTCTTCCCCCATGTGTTCCCTATGAAATACATTATAAAAAACATGTCAAAATTCTCCACACAGCATAATTTAGATAACTCCTGAGAGGAAATACATGAGGTCTGAGGGCACCTGGGTGAGGTTAGTGCTGGTTTGTTAGTGTCTGAAAAGAGAAAGCAGCTGAAAGATCAGGTCCTACATCAAGCATTCCTCTGGAACTTGTCCAGAGCAGCCTGAGAGTCCTTCAGCCACAGCTCCCCTTCTAACAGATGGGAATTGTGGAAATCTCAAATCCCTTCCCCAGTAAAACCAAACAACTCCACTCTGCCTTCAGAGATACTGAAACTCCATTTTGGGGTGGCATTTTGTTCTTGATAAAGATGAATCTACTGCCATGTGTGTTCCAGTGACAACCAACATGACAAAGTGCAGGTTTTCCTGGGAGAGACCTCTCAGGAGAAAATAAGAATATTGTCATGCAGATGGTCTTCATTTGCTGCAGATTCTCACAAATCTCTCTGCAGGGATTTTATTCCTCACTAGACTGTGCTACACTACAGGTAGTTTTGAAATAGAACTACAGATATATTTAAAGTCCATTTAAAGAAAAGAGATGTATTCTTTAAACTGCTGTTCTCCACTCACAATTAATTTAACTGGTAACAGCCTACAATTTTGCAGAAATGTCTTCTTTTACATCAATATAATTCTTCCCAATAGAGTTTTAAATGAAATTTAAAGCCTGGTCTCAGGTTATAGTTGTTCTGACTCCTGGAGGGTAAAGCTTGAATAAGAACAAGGCAGCACAGTATTGCATTTCATTAGCAATCAAGACAGTCTGCTTTCCAGTAATTTCAAAAGAAAAAAGTTAATCTTACAAAGTTTATAGCAAGAGATGAGAGGCCATTATTAGAAACAGGCCTTTCCTACTCAATTTGTTAAGTCAATGAGATCACGTTCATAGTAATGGAAACAAAATTTCATCCTTCTGCAGAAATTCACAGTTCTCTCTTTGTATTTGCAGGCACAGAACAAAAAAGCTTTAAGCACACCTTGGTAGACCATGAAAATCTACCATGAAAAACAATTGTCTTACACAATATATCTGTACAGGCTTCCCTCCTCTGCCTAATGCCTGAAAGCTTGATAACAATTCCCATTAAAAAGACTCTTTCAATATGAATTTGTACATTTTCTATTTCTGGGTTTGAATTAATAGCTTATCCTTGCTTGAATTTATTGGAAAGCAAATACAGCATCCCATGAAATCATCCCAACTCAATTGCCCACATTTAACAGCAGGTTGCCCTAGAATGAATCATGAGTAAATGAGTTTAAACATTTTTTTAATGACTGCACTGTTTTAAGCTGACAGTGCAGTATCATCTTTATTCCCCCATGGGACTACACTACATTTAAGGCAAACAGCCTTATCTCTCATTTTGCTCTTCCCAGCATTTTTTGTTTAATAAAGATGATGAATTAATGACAGGCTGAGCCCCAACAAGATAAAACTGGTCCACAGTGAACTGTTCCTTGCCAATAATTCAGTGAGAAATGCTGGCATGAAGATGACTGAATTTATCTCTGGACCAATATAAACATACACACCCAACAGCTCCATTTGTGGAGATCACACAGAAATCTCCATCTCTTGTGGAGGCAAGACTGCTAAAGAAGCTCCAAAATGTGCTCCAGATGAGGGAAGAAGCACCTGCCTTCAAGGTGTCTTCACATTTAATGATGGCCTGAACTACACTTTTTCCAGTAGGGAAAAAAACTCAAACCAATTTAAATACTTTTCACCTGAAACTCCTCAAAAAGCTAGCAATTTCTAAAGGTTTATTGCAATTATCTAACTCCATCTGAGCCCCCAGAAAGAGCTCAAACACCAAGATCACAGGAACATGCTTCACTGATCAGCTGGATATCGTTATCTTTGCGTGCAGACAGAATTTGCAATTCAACCCTCGTGTCCTGCCTCCTTAGCCAACCATTCCTGTTCTGAACCTGATGGAATTAACAGTCAGTAGAAATGCAGAGAGCCTGAAAGAATTCTTTGGCTCATGAATAACACATGCCTGGTCTGTGACCAGGAGGCCAAAACCCATTGCAGGCTGACAGAGGTGACAAGTGATTTTGTCATATTCATGTGTTTAATCCAGCTCCTCAGAAGCCTCAGCACTTTTCTCCTTGTGCCACAGAAGGAAAAAAACCAGAAAAGTAAGGAAGTATTTACTATACAATCACCAGTAGAGAAGCCAAAAAAAGGTGGGAAAACATGGAAAAAGAAAATGCAGATATGCAGAAGCTGAGCAAGCTTAGCTATGTGTCTGAAAACACAGATTTTCCCTGTGTACTCCTCTCACCTGTCTTCCTCTTGCATCCTTCACATCATGTACACACATCTAGATAGGCTATAAATATTTAAGGTAAAAATTTAAAGTGTGTCATAATAATACAACACATCTTGCAAGGAAGAAAAGACCTCACTAGCCCTGGAGCAGACTCCATCCTGTCATAAAAAGCCATCCTAACAGCTCGCTTTGAAGGCTCACAATACCACTGGCAGTTATGTGGAGACAAAAAGGAACCAAAAATCACAATAATTTGTTCAATGACAGGCAACTGGGCCCCACAAAAGGAGTCAAGACAGATTGTAACTGCAGGCTCTTCAGTAACTGCACACAAACTGGCTTTTGTTTTGAAAGTGAATTTTACTGAACTGGAAGATTTAAAGAGACAAATTATTTCTCAAGCAGCAGCAGAAGGAGAAATGAACTCCAGCTGTTTTGTGGGTAAGTAACCAAATTAAACTGGGGGTGTATTCCTTACAATTTTTTCCCCCATAGCTGAGAATTTCATAACCTACCTGTCCTCTGTCATTCCTTGGAGTTTTCACAGAATAAAACTGAAGCCACCTTACAACCGCTGTATTTTAACTGGAAATCTAACGCTGTAAATTCATATAACCTGAAAATCTTTTGTCAAACTCAGAAGGAATTGGCCACAGGGTTTACAGAAGTGTTTCTTTTGGGGGAAGGTGACTTGCAGGAGCCATCACGACCATACAGTTCTCTATTCAAACCCCCTCAGAACGAGGGGCCTTTAGACAAAACCCACAATAAGGATGTAAATCCTTCAGACACAGAATTCACTTTGTTCCATAGTGAACAAAGAAATCAGGCCAGGACTGCAGTGAGGAGAAAAACATGCTGGTGTTCCTTTGCTGACACAATTATATAGCAGAAAAACTTTAACAAACAGCTTGTGTGGTCTGTGGAGTGCATTGTAATTAACCTCACAAGCAAACAGAACAAAGGGCTCCCAAATGGGATAATGAGGAAAGCACACACAATTACACATGGTGCAGGAAAGCCACAGGTAAACTACTTTGTACTGCATTTTCTCCAGGACAAAGTGACCTTTTGTGTGCTCTGGAAGGGCAGCAGATGTTCAGGGCTCAAAGATGTGACAGACTCAGTACAGCTCTGAAATAAACTATTGCACATCACTTGTGTCACACTGACACACACACACACTTAGAATGTGTAAAGTATGAAGCAATTCAMGAAAAATTCTTCCCACAAAGGAAGAGTGAGCACTGCTCCTAAGATGAGGGGTAACTCCTTAATTTGCAGTTATCCAACACAGTTTTGTAATGACAGAACAAAACACAGAACAGTAGCAAAGAACAGCTAGAAGACATCCATAAGACTTTTCACCTCTGCCAGTTATGATATTTATTTTCCATAGAGAGCTTGCWGTGTGTTTTCCCAATGAAATCCTTGTTTGTCCAAACAAACATTCTCACAAAACACTTCTGCTTTAACAAGCATCTCCTAAAACCTGAGCAAAGCTCAACAGGTTTTCTGCTTTTCTTCTGAGAGTCTGCTCTGGACATCAGGGCYTCTGGGCTGCCTTGTACAAATATAAAGTGGGAAACTTAAGAGAACACTTAAGAGATCCAAACACCAGTTACTTCCCCCCCTAAGAGCAGTTCAGTGATTTTCTGATGGGGAAACACCTCTCTCTCCCAGTAGAAATATAAAAGCTCCTTTTTTTACACCAAATACAGAGCTATTTGCAAGAGTCTAGGTATCCTGGTCATCAATTTTGTTTTCTTAACACCCCAGAAAGCTGCTTGAAACATTAATAAGACTTCTTAAAGGCAAGGTACAGTGCTGCCACATGCAGGATTAGAGGCTGGATTCACATTCTCCATCATATCCATATAACACTACAAATTAGAGAATAGGGAAGGGGAGAGAAGAATAGGAAAAAATACTTCAAACATTTAAAAATTGCCTTCAGATTATTATTAACATTACTAATAAAAGTCTTCAAAAAGGAAATGAGTTAGAATAATTTTCWTTTCCACCTGGTAGAGCCACATCACAAAACCTCAAGGTATCTGCATTTTGAGCAGAGTTTCCCCCAGAATTTTAAAATGCAGTGGAAAGCATTGCTGTGTGTTTTGCCCAGGGACACACAAAGGGGGGAAGCTCACTTGCACAGTCCAGCCATATTCTGCATGTCATCACCTGCATTATCAGCAACATCCTGAACTGCAGTGCAACCCAAGTATCTGCTGGAGACAGTACCCACAGGTACCTGAGAGATAAAAACCTCTTGAGAAAGCACTGTAGACCAGCTTCAGCTCACAGAAATGAGCACATTTCTCTCCCAAGCACTGCTCTTTTAACACCTACAGAACTGAAATTTGTCTCTTCTCTCTTTTCATAACATGGCAATGGTGCTGAGTGCTAATATTAGCTTTATGTTTGGTTAAAATTGCTGTATTTAAAAGCAACCCAGCTGAGCTGTATGTCTCAATGGAATTCACAAAACTTCCTCCCAGTATTCTGCAATCAAATTTTTTTTTTTTAATTTAAAGCAAAAGGAAGCTAACATTCRCTCTTCTGAACTATTTCTGCAAGGTTTGCATAGAATTTGAATTATATCCCCTTTTAATCTGCAGAAAACTTTGCATGCCAAATTCTTTGAAAGAACAAATAAATACTAATGTTGTTGTAGGTAAGAATATAGATCCTTTCACATAATGAAATTAAAGTAAGAGCAATCTTCCATTTCATAATAAAAAACTACATGAAAAATCATTTCAATGAAAGCAGRGTTGTTAAATACAAAAGGTTATACAGCTTCTCTCATATTAGGACACCAGAGGAGTCCCCAAAACAATTAATTCCTCTGTTATCTCATAGAGAAATATCAACAGACTGGAGCTCAAACCCCTTTCCACAGCACAGCAAGACCTGTGAATAGGCACCACCACACTGATCAAGTTCAGGGTTGAGAATGGGCACAGAGCCTTGAAGAAATCCTGTCTGACAGCATCACACAAGGAGAGAAGAACAGCCTTTAACTTCCATTTCCTGTCATTTCTGAGGTAAATAATTAGCCAGAAATGGAAAATCCTGGGCTAAACGAATGAGATCAAGGGAAACAAAAATTCTAGTTGTCAYCATCACCTGTCTAAACATGCACATGGGTATTACCTGCAGATACACCCTGTGCCAAAATCCAATCTATCACTTCTCATATATGTTCCTGTGAAAAACCCAGGAATCTTAATAACATAAAAGCCTTTAAATACTAGAAAAGAAAGTGATTCCTTGCACAGATGAACAGCAAGTGTGAGAGCATCTGCTCTTACCTTGGCACTGGCCAGGAAGCCCAGGGAAAGGGCGACCCTGGCGCGCAGGTCGGGCCGGTCCTTGGGCCACACGTAGGACAGCATGGCCCGGATGATCTTCTTGGCATCGATCTCCTTCAGCTGGGGGGAGGACAAACAAAGCACTGCCTTACACAGAGACTTGGGAAGTAAAATAGCTATAAATAACGAATTTTATACATTTGGATCACTTCTGTATTTTATTTGATAGGAAACAGACCTTTGACAATGCCTGAGACCAGGACTGCCTATAAACCTAAAAACTTCCACCTTGAAACCTTCATGTCCATGACATGCTGTTAAAAAGTTCCATGTTCTCCAGAGTGCAGGGCTGGCTGGCTGAAACTGAAACAGAGAAAGCCACAATTCCCCATCTTTTAACACTTCAAACAACAAACAAATTGACCCTTCTTTTTTATCTCCTCAAGATTGCTGTACAAAAGTCAAGGGCTTGCTACTTCTTTTTTGGAAGATGTTTTAAAATAGCAGGAGAAAAATGCAAAAAAATTGACAAATTAACAAAATAACTAAGGCAAGAAGGAAGCCTGAAAGGTCCACAATAAACATAAATAGTTTGGAGAACATTCCCTGACTGGATAATCAGGCTTGACAAGGCAGAAGATGCACATGGCCACATGCCAGCATTTTGTCACCAAACGTCACTGCAAATGTACTGGAACACTACACAGGATAAGCACAATGCTCAATATCATTGAGCATTGTTTAAGGTATGTTTTCTGTGAGGGGATTCAGCAATATCTGCTACAGGTGGCCCTAGCTTGAACTCCTAGAGTTACATTAAGAAGTTGGAGAATTTGCACACATTTYATGCTCAAGATTTTGCTCTCTAACAAAGTGCGCCAAAAACAACGTGAGAAACAACGTGAGAAAAACTTGTATTTGCAATAAACAGAACAAGGTCTAGACACAACCTCAAGTTTTGACCTTAAAATGATGCTATCAATTTTAACTGAATTCTTAAATTAGCTTCTCCTCCAAACCTCAAATTTTGCTCTAAGTAAGAGCACAATGAATTTAACAAGACAGCTTGAAAACCATTACTTTTTCTGTTTGTGTTTAAGTTTTGCTTTGGGATTATTTTTCTGATGTTGGGCTTGGTTGCTGTATTTTTTTATTTTGTTGGGGTTTTTTTGCTGCATTATTTTCCAGACAGACAGATGTTTATCACTGACACTTCTGATAATCCCACCGAACTCACAGGCTAAATTATCTGCAGCCTAAACCACGTTTCCTAATTGAGAACAAGAGGATGTGCAGCAACACAGAGCACAAGTATCAACAACTCATTTTTCTGTGCTGGCTACACTGGGGTTAACTTGAAAGACACAAGGGTTATCTAAGAGGGAAAGGAAGGCAGCCAGGGCAGCTAATCTCCCCATTTCAGGYAATATTTTGTAGTGGGGAGGAGGGAGGGAAACAAAAAGTTAGTGCACACCTTTCAAAGATGATTTTTGTGACAGAAGTCAGTAGGAAGGGGGAGTATTAGAATAAATCTTGCTGTTTGAGAATAAACCAGATTAGARAAGAAATTCTCTGTTAAGGCCTGGGGTGAATAAGCAAGAAAGGAGAGGTCTGTTAAAAGGTAAAATTGCTGAGGCAATCAGAGAAGCCAGTCCTATGAAGGTAAGCTTTTAAAAGCACCAGGAAATTCATCTCAGTTTTTCTAGTCACAGCTTCAAGCAAAACCAAGGTATTTTGTCATCAAATGTCACTGCAAATGTATGGGAACATTACACAGGATAAGCGCATTTGTAAGTACTTTTAAAAAATGGGTATATGGAAGATTTTTCAGTGGAGAGAGGATGCAAAAGTGCCTCTGTTGTGTCCTACCCACTTAAAAGATGGAGATATCTGCTGCAGCAAATACATGAATCTTTCCATTTGAGCCAAGGATATGCATAAAAAGCAGTTCAAACATATGGAAAATATCTTTGATCACCACTTACAGGTTAAAAGGAAGTTAAAAAAAATTGGTACCACATTAACACAAAAGCTACAAAAGTGCAATCAGAGCAGTTCTAATTATATGTTGCTATTGGCTAGGCAGACTTTGCACAGAAAACCTATTAAAAGGAACAAAATATATTGGCTGCAAACAAGGAATCTATTTCCTTTTTTCATGGCTCTGAAGGGTGACAGAAGCAAATCCATTTAGAAAAAAGTCAGGAGGCAGCCACTCACTTGCCAAAGGCCTTGCAAAGGAACAAGAAGAAATATCAAAGGATGCAAAATGCACACATATTACATCAAAGTTTACCATGAAATAAATGTTACTGTTGTACAGAAACATGAGTTAAAAAATTGTTTAAATATGCAAGTGGCAACATTAAGAATTAAAATGAGCAATCWGTTCAATGGACTCAGGCCCTTTTTTGATTCTCTGAGGTACATGAAAAGGTTAAGAGATGAATTTATTTCACCTCCTTTTAAATAGTAGTAATGTTTTGCATTTTCTTTACAGGTCTATTTCTACAGGAATGGAAGGAAAAATATTATAAATCTAATACAGCAGGGAGCAAAGAAGGAAAGCCTTTTCCTCTTTTTGAATGCAGCATGGTTTTAAAACACTCTGTGCAATACTGAAGGTTATTTGTAAAAGAATGACCATTGACCAACTTCCTGCCCCTTCTACCCATCCCATCCAGGTTCTGGACCTTTCAAAATACCTAAAGAGGGGGGGAAAAAAAAGAAAGCCATAATTCCTCTTCACCATCTCCATGGTTATTGAGCACTACAAGGCATTCACTGACTGGGCTGACCCTGCCACTTGGCAGATAAAGCCTGTGCCAGGATGATGAGCTGTCACAAGTGGGAKACAAGAAAGTGGTAGTTTGACTTGAATTTAAGCTGTCACTGCTGATGAAGAGAGAAAGACACAATTCTGGCTCCCTGTGTGCTCCCTCAGGGAGCTCTATCATCCCTTTTATTGTACTAGCACAAGTTTCTCCCCCTGCACGAGTTTATTCTCMCAACCAGCATCAAAAAATCCCCCAAAGCTGGTGAAGATCAGTTCTGATCTCAGTACTCAGCACAGCAGCCATTGCTGTAAGCAAAAGTTATTCTGGAATTTTAAAAAGTGTAAGTTTCTTTAGTAGTTCCATGTGAGATGAAGGTAATGGGCCCTTCACTCTGTGCTCATCCTTAGGGTTCAGTTCTGTACCTGCAGAAGCTGCTCTAAAAGGGGCAATTTAAAATGTCACTCCCAAAGGCAGAATAAACAGCTTGGTGTGTCAGAAAAAATCTGGAACAGGGARAGGTGTAATAGAGCTGACAGATATCTCACCTGCAGTTCTCCTGAAAGCATAATCCTAGAGGAAAAAAATGTAGTAAATGGGGTGCCAGTATTTTTACCCACTGAATCCAAGTGCAAGCACACATGAGATACAGRAACTGCACTTGGAGCAGCAGAGCATTTCCTTCCCTTCAGTTTTGCTGAGAAATTCCTGGCAAACCCAACATTACCCTGTTTTTTTCCCACTCCTCACACATTTCACCTTTTCCATAGCTGGYTCTTGCTGCTTTCCCCTGGACAGCTGGTATTTGTTTGGTTAGACAACAGCCTTAACTGACCATGTCCTGTATTAACCAGGTTTCAGCTGCATTATTGCAATAAAGAAGTTAAGAGATTGATTTACACAGGAATAGCTGCAAGTGGAGGCTGAAGGGAGAATGCCAATGGAATTTTACACTGCCAGCAAATTTAAAAAATATCAKCTGGCATCAAAATTTTTGGATAACATATTGCTAGTGAGTTTTGCATTAAGGAACATCCCACATCCCTTAAGGTTACTTGTGTTGTGGTAAACAGAACCTTCCATTTCCTTTCTGACCAAAGAAAACCCTGGAATTTAACTATGTGAAACAGAGAAGGAGACTCAGCTAGGTTTGAAGTGTGTTTTGCCCAGGAAATCCCTGAAAAGAGCTTACACCTGTTGCAAGGAGGGTCTTAAAATTAGTCTGAAGTTAACATTACACGCAGAGCCCTGGTACCTACGACTGGAGACAGCCAATTATTTTGTTTCCCCCTGTGCCTCATGCAGAAAAGATCACAGATGTTTACTARAACAAGCTGGCTACACCTCAGGTTGTGGAATTCCCTCTCACTATAAAACATACACCTCTCCTGACTGCTGCCTGCAGCACAAGCAGGTCTGGATTCAATGAAGAGACAACTCAGAGATGAAAACTTGAAAGAAAATCCTAAATTGAACTCTTCAATTCCTTTACAACTGAGGCTGTAGGAGAGACATTCTCAGAACAGTTAAACCAGCAGAGCAGCCCTGGAAGACCTGGATTCTGAAATTGAAAATTGTTTGTCATCAATGTGGTCTTCATTAATTTTAGGGAAGATTCCAYCCAAGTTTGAACAAGTTATAACCATTCACACAGAATGACTCTGCAAATACACAAAGCATCAGAAATAAGTGTGCCCAGGAAATGAGAAGATGGAAGTTCTGTACACTCAAGAGCTCTGATTTGGCAATTTTAATCACACAGTTGATACTGTCCTGTTTTAACCAAAAGTTTGCCTCATTTTCTGATTGTAATCATTTGGTCTAATAAAAGATCCTGCTTCTCCTCATATACCATCATCATTACTTTAATGTGCTTCCTGAATAGAAATACAGTCAAAATATACCAGATGTATTCCCATTAATTCCAAGTAAAAATAAACACAATTTAATTGCTTCTCTCCCCTCCCATTTCAAGTGTGATTTTACCAACTGATCAATAACCCACGAGCTGATTTCTACTATCCTGTCTGCCAAGTCACAGGCAAGTATCAGTCACAAACAAGATCAACAGACTAGTGAATGACAAGGAAATATTTTCCATCAAAAGAATCTAATCCAGGGCAATTTCAAGGGAGTGTGTAACAGTAAAATGGTATTTTTAAAAAATAAATAAAGCCCTTTAACACCATTATCACAAACATTTGGTGATTTAAGAGCTAGCAAGTCTACATTGACAATTTAACAGTATCTACTATAATATTTATATATCTGCCAAGAGAATTTTGGACAAATTGTGGCTTGAGGTCTTCAGTTTTTAGGTTTAGGTTTTTTTGGGAAGCTGATAGCATTTTTTATTTAAAAAGTAATAATAACTGAGCAAGTTTTACCCCTTCCTTTGGATCTGTGTGAAGCCCTCCACCAGCATGGCCATGCCAACACATCCTCTTCTCCATCAGCTGCCACCTGGGCAAGATCTGTGTGAAAATGAAAAGTCAATTTGCAAGAACCTCAGGAAACAGGCACATAAAAGCCAGCAGAAAAAAGAACTTTTTTTTACCTTGTTTTACCTCCCTCATCGTCAAACAGTTGAAACTTGTTTTAATAAAAGATCTCACCTCCCTCTAAAAACCTTGCCCTGCTTAAGAAAACAATAATAAAAAAGGGATMTAATAATCCTAGCAGCAAAGAGCATGTTCCAAGCAGCCAGGAGGGAAAGATAACAGATCCTTAAATATTGAAAATGAASTGAACACAGAAAAACCTTGAGGTGTTGGAGGATAACCATACTCAGGCACAATAATATGTAAAGTGGAACACATTTAAGCAATAATACTCTCTCCATGTATGTAAGAGTAACTTTACTTGAGGGCAAAAAAATGAGATAAATCTGCTTCACACTTGTCTTTCCTCCCAGGATGGGAATGGGAACATGTTATCCCATTCCAGAGGTCCTGCCCCTGCCTACAGGGGCAGTTTGGAAAAGAACCTGCTTGTTAAAAACAAATGCTCACTTCTCTTAGCATGTGGCCAAGATACCCTGGAGAAAATTTCTGAATTTATTTATGCATGTAGATGTATTAAAAAATAACAACTAACTACCACCAGGCATTTTTCCAAGTTCAAAGTGCCTGCCACAAACAATAGACCTGTTAAAGCTTTTCAAAAAAGAATCTGCTTTTTGTTTAAAAGATTTGCTACATGTTGACAATTTCTAAGTTCAAGTTATGTAAAAACTCATTAGCAATCTTATTTTATGTAYGTTGGTTGATAGCAGACCCCAGGGCTTCCCAAATCAAAATGTCACTTTTCACATTTTAAAGTAAAGCATCAAAAAAACCCCAATCTAAGTGGATTTCATGCTTTGAAGTCATAATGACCCTCAAAAGATTTTAGCTACTTAAGTCAGTTATGAGTGGTTATTATTTTATAATTAAAAATAACAAAAAAGAAAAGCAAGACAAACACATTTCTCAGCTTCATTCAAACAAGTGTGTTACTCAGAAATGACTCATAACTCTTCCACAAACAGGAAAAATTGCATCTGCCCTGTGTTTGCACTGGTTTTAAGGCAAGCAGACCTCACAGGAGTAARAGCCTGACATACTGATGAGAATATTCTACAACCTAAGCAGAATTTTGCAGGAATAAAGCTCTACATATTGGAGGAAAACTCACAGTTTCCCACTTGAGTATTTTCTGTGCTYAGTAAATGAATCTAAATATCACCACACAAAACTCACACTTTTAAGACCTCTTTTTTGAAGTTACCGTGTTACCATTAGTTTGCAGAGATTCAAAAAGATTTCTAGGGGCAAAAAYGTAAGTTGCCATTTAACTTCAGAACTGTAAAATAGTGAAATAAAAAAAATAAAAGTAACAGCAGTCTAAATTGAAAGATGCTCCAAAGGCTTAAGTTTCTCATGACCTGCAAGCTGGAAGTACAATTTATACCCACCTCTGARTGCTCCAATAATGGTCTTGAATAATTCCCTCCCAGACTGTGCCATGATCCTTGCCTGCAGATTGGTGGAATCTACAGAATAAAACAAGAGGAAAAAANAAAAAAAAAAAAGAGAAATTAAAACAGAGTCATGCAGAACATGCACTTCACATTCAGAAAATATTCATCCAGTTTATGTAAACAAGCATAACATGAAAAGAAGGCAGATGGCTTTGTTTTTTAACAACTGACCACAGAAAAAGAAAATTGGTGGGGAGCAGCTGTAAAATAAATTACATTCACACACCAGAACTGCTCAGTGACAATGAACTGAATTTCCCTTCCCTGAATCCCCACTCTCATCAGACTTTGTTTCTTCTGTACAACAAAAGCCCAGCTTTCCCTTTCCTCTCATTTTAATTTTCTCCCAGGTTGTCTTCTGAATTCTTTCAAATAGTCTTTTGTCCTGTTTTTCATTAAGAAATGTTATTTTTATGCTTATAGCTTCTGCCATTCCCAACTCCTCTTAGCTCAGCTCGTGCCATGCTTGCCTCCAGAAGGCAAATCCAAGCTACAGCTTTTGCCTGGCAAGCACTGGGACCATGAGAGGTGGAGCAGGGCTGGCAGCAAGTTCCAGGTTATCAGGACACARTAAATGCAATATTCACAGATCCTGCAATTCACCTTAACCTGTAATACACAGCTGGCACCAACAGCACCATGCTCCACACGTTACCTTGCCAAGCAATCCATATTTTTATGTTTTAAAGGGCCAAACTAGTTCAAAAGGAGCATTTGTTTTCCTCAGAGGGAGTGGCTGGCAGTGCTTCCCCAYAGCAAAGCACAGGGATCTCTCCTGGTCAGCACTGAGGGTGCACATCAGCCCTGACACTCARTATTCCATTTTCACTGCTCTGTGACAGAATTAACATACCCCTCACTCCATATAACAATCACACCAAGAAATGTTTGTCCAGCCCATGGCAAAGGACAAACAGAAAAAAAAGAAAAAAAAAAGGAACTTGATCATAAAAAAGGTAATTTTAACCTTAATGAACAGCAGCACCATCATATATTTTATACTTCACTTTAAACATCCTTTTCTTCCTAAGACGTATCTCAAGTAATAATTTCATGAGTCGTTTCAAAGAAAATTAAAACCATTTCTCCACAAGTTATCACATGGACCTGCTATTCCAAATATTTCTATTATATGACATCATATACAGAGAAAGAGTGAACATCATGATTTTACATTTTGCATTTAGTAGAGCTTGGGGGAACCARCCTGATACTTCCAAGACCTGGGTTAAAGAAAGCAGTTGCATTTCTAAAGCACTTCCCTGTAGATGCACTCCTAACTCAATTGCTTTGTGTCAGCACAGAGGATTCCATCTAAAGCAAGACATTTTCCACAGGAATGTTGACAGTGTCATAAACAGAAAATATAATGGAAAAAATATGCTTCACAATATTGGAAAGTAGCTAATTGCTGTTTTCTGGAGTGTATACACAGGACATCATATAAATGTTTCACTAAAAATCCATCTCTTTTGACCTCAARGTTCTCAGAGTTCACTTCTGACTGAAACATGAAGCAAACAACATCACAGAAAGAAATTCTACTGGAACATCAGCAGATTTGGTCTCAATTACTGCATTATAAAAATAGCCTGATTCCTTGACTGAAGCTATGAACTGTCATGGGGGTAAGTCAGCAAAAACATTAAAGGTTTTGCACAAGATACACAGAAAAACCTGTTCTTATTTTCAGTCTTGAGCCTGGAAGACTGGAGGTTCCAATCCTCTCTCAAGCTCCTGCTAAAAACAAATCTGAGCAGAGAAACAAAGAGTTAAACAAGGTGAACAATTTCCTTTATGGTAATTCCTCTGCCATCCGAGTACAGAGAGCAAAGCTGCCCAAATGAGAGGGGCTGCAGCTTTCCTGCCACTCCACACTTCCTGCAGGAACACTGAGCACTCCACTTTCCCCCACCAGGGCTCCCAAGAGCTTTAAGACTACAAAGCAGAGYCATCCTTTAATCTAATCACAACACATAAAAGAAGCAGGTTATTGCTTTAAAGAACCAGGAGCAAGTCCTGCTTATTTCAGAATTTAAGAAATAATGCAGGGAACTCGAATTCTGGCATTTCCTAACTCCTGAATGCCTGACTCTGCACCATTATGTTCTTTGAATGTATTTTTGGATATGATTCTATAAACTCTAAAGGATGAAACAGATGTCTAGTACTGATTGCACATAAAAGTCATGTTGTTAAAGTGTCATGACTGTGGGTAGTAGTTTAAATACTACAAATGCAAACAAACAACAGGGATTAAACACATTTGTGCAAGGTCAAACCCACACTTAGAAGCTTCTCTCTGGAATATGATACGTTGTGTTCCAGACATGCTGCACTCATCTCATGGGGATTTTTTTAAACTAACTGAAACAGAAAAGATAACTGAAGGTGGGATTCRAGTTCCTCTGCAGCATTTAGGTCCCACAGTTAATCCTGCTGAGTTTACAAGGCAAGAAAAGAAATGATGCATAGGAAAGAGTGGAGGAAAATGAGAGAAAAAGGTGAAAATATAAAGATAGGCTAGAGTGTCACCAGAATGAACAATGTAAACTTAACTGSAGCTACATTTACCAGTGGCCAATGTGCAATTGCTCTGGGCACTTGGATGGATGTGCACAGAGCAAAGGAAGGGACCYTAAAGCTCATCCARTGTCACCCTCTCCAYGRGCAGGGACACATTCCAGGACACCAGGCTGCTCCAAGCCCGTCCAGCCTGGCCTGGAACTCTTCCAGGATGGAGCATCCTTCCTCACAGCAATTTCAGATGTCCATTTTTATAGGCAGACATACAGAATYGCTGCCCTGCTCGGCAGCAACACCTCTCTAAAGGCATTTTAAAATACAGGGAATTTCAAATAGCTCCTTACAGAGTGGGTACTTGCCAGTGAGGATTGCCAGGGACTGTCCAACTGCACCCTCAGAGGCCAGAGAAGAGAATTCAGCAATGCACACAAACACATGAAATGTCTGGGCAACAAACATCAGTGCCATTTTACAGAACAGACCAAGCCTCAGGTGAAAATAAATAAATAAAAAAACTGAGGAAAAATATAAATAAATGTAATAAAAACACCTGAAACTTCTCTTGCAACCCCTGCCAGAGCAAGGGATATTATTAAGTTATGCAGAAGAACAAGCTCTTTATCACTAGCAGCTGGAAGGGCAAGATAATGGAAGGAAAAAGCCTCTATTTTGTACTGCTACAGTTACAATAATTYACACAGCCCTGCTTTCTACAACTGCCAAAGTTCTCCCTGAAAGAAACTTCTCAATGTATTTCTCTGCTTACAAAGAYTTCTAGCAAAATAATTATCCTTAGTTAAAGGCTGTTTGACCCTTCCAGTCAAAAGCTATTTTCTTTCCATTTAGCTAATTTAACTAATTTTTAGATTCATTTAATTTCCATATTTACACTGAACAGAATTTGTCATTGCTTTTATTTTGAATATAGGCAAATTTCTACAAAAACCCAAACAAACAAATAACAAAAAACCCCCACAAGTTTCCTAGAAAAAAAACCCAACAGCAATTGCTCAGTTACTCATAAAGTTTATCAAGCCAACGTGCCAGTTCTCTACTCAGCAGAGATGCTAAATTCCAAACACAAGTTTTGACATGATGAAGCCCTGCCTGCTCCAACCACAGGAGGKTGAACTGAAGGAACTGTGGTTATGGAAATTCAAGCTGATCTCAATATTAAAAAATGAAGCCAGATCCCAGCTCCTGAAACCTGTTTTTCCCGTCCATAAATTTAGATTTTTTTTCCTCTCCAGGATACAGATGTTAYGTGGCTTAGTATTCAGAAAAGCAAGTCTCTAATCAAAACTACTGAAAAATATAAATGTGAGGGGGAAAAAATATTTGAATCTGTATTGCAATAACACCCAAACAACTCCACTGTATTTGACTCTCATGGCACTAAGTGCCATAGAAAATACATATATTGTATTGTAATACARTACAAGGCTTACAATTAATTGCAAGCTTTAAAAAACCCTACAATGGACATGGAGCTATGAAGTCAGGAGACCAAGCACCACGTGAATGCAAAGCAGACTAGAAGGATGAGAGCCAAGTCTTTGAAATTAACTTTTTGTAAAAGAATGGTTACAATTTTGTTCTTATAGTCATTTTACCAGAGCTTCTTCCCGTCTTTAATCTCATTTTTCCTCAGGAGTTAAGTTATGGCTGTACTGCTCACCAGCTTGAGCTGTAAGAGGCACAACTCTTGACTGACCCAGCTCTGGAGCCACAAACCTCTGCTATTTGTGTAATTGCATCAATTAAAGCAGAACTGTGGAGTTCATTCCCACCTGGGGTTTTACCCAACACTGAGGAGCTCTGCTGTAACTGGGCCACAGCAGGTGRAGTCCTTCCTGTCAGGAAAACACATCTTCCTCTGTCAGCAATTTTATCTAAATGGTTGAAAAACCATGTCCCAAAATTCTGAAAGGCATTATAACCAAAAAGCCCAGAACACTTAAGTTTGAGCCCCCTGATAGAGTTTTTGTTGAATAAAATAAATGCTCGTGCATTTCATGATATCTAATTTTCAGCCAAATAGAGCTTGATGCAAAAGTGAAAATTCATTACCAGACCATCAAAAAATGCATTCATTGACCACTTTCTAACACAAAAATGCCTAGAMATTAAAAAGCCAAAGAGAGGAACACACACAYATATATATATATATCCCACAGATGTAGTATTAACTTTCTAGTTCAGCAAATCCATATTTAGTGMCATGTGACAATTAAAACTGATCAGCAGGGACTGGCATTTCTCACATGAAAATAAAGTCATTCAAAAGGAAAGCAGGAATATAATTAATACTTCTATTCATCACCTTGATAACGTTGCTGTTTGTTCCCTAACAGCTGAAAYACGTCTCTAGGAACACCAAGCAATACTGAGTACTCAGGTGTATTTTAATGTATGCAAATACACGAGGAAAATATTTGATCTGCATCAACTTTAGCTCTCAGCCTCTTGCACAAGTTTCACAATTAAAACCTCCAAAATTTACCCTTTTAGTCCTGCTCATCTCATCTAGTACCATAAAGTTGACTGTAGTCTCTGACAGAATTCTGCCTGTCAGAAAAAACTAATCAAGGTGGGTGACAAAGAAAAGTCACTCATAAACAGCAGTCATCTGAGAGGATAAAAAAAAGTTTATTATCAAACAGAATTACAAGCTGAGTTTATGAAAGTTCATTCCCTCAGTCTTTGGGATACACTTCCTTAATCCACTTWGAAAAATGCACGTGAATTATTGAAAGCTGGACTTAGTTTGAGATAAAGCACTCAACACTTTACTTGCAATAAAAAATAATCCACTAGGACCTATTACAGCGTTCCATAGCTGATAGAAGGGATTCCAACTCCAGCTGCCTGTCCGCACGTAGCGGCGGAATCAGCCGTCAGCACGAGTCGGTCACCACACAGCATTCAGCACCCGCTCAGAGACACTGAGGGCTTAATGCTCGTCCCCGGTGAGAGCCCACGGCACCCCCGGCCCTCCGCACGGGTGTCCCCGCGGGGCTCGGCCCCCGGGAGCCCCGGCGCCCCGCGCGGCGGGCACTGATACCGGCCCGGCGGGCAACGGGGCGAGCGGGCACYGATACCGGCCCGGCGGGCACCGGTACCGGCCAGGCAAGGACGAACCGGGCGATGCTCGCTGAGCCGGCGGAACAGCGCCGCGGGCACCGGGACCCCCTCAGCCCGTCACCGCCCACCCCTCAGCCCCTCAGCGCCCACCCCTCAACCCTCTCAGCCCCCTCAGCCCCTCAGCGCCTCAGCGCCCGTCCTTCATCCCTCTCAGCCCCCAGCGCCCCCTCAGCCCCTCACCGCCCGCCCCGGCGCCCCCACACACCTGTACTCCTCCCGGGGCAGCTCGAGGGCCTCGCCGCCCGCTCCCCACCGCTCCTCCGGCGAAGCAAGCGACGGCGGCGGCGGGCGGCGGGCGCAGCAGGGCCAGGGCGAGCAGCAGCCGCCGCTTGCGGGAGGCTGCAGCCGCCAGGCCCCGCGGTGCCCCCAGCACCGCCATCTTGCGAGGGCCGGGGCGCAGGGGATTGTGGGACGGCGGCGGACCCGCGGGAGGGGCGGGGCGGAGCGGGGCGGAGCGGGAAGGGTCTGGCCGCCCTGAAGGGGAGGTGGCTCGCGGTGGCGTGGCGGCAGCCGGGTGTGGGTGCCCTCAGAGTCACCGTGGCGGGCAGAGAGGGGCTGCCCTGGGCCTGCCCCTGGTATTCTGTGAGAGAGGCTGCCCCATGGTGGCYCAAGATGGGCAGCTTTGAGCACCACCGTAGCACTCTGACAGGGGCTGTCCTCAGCTCCACCATGGCACTTTGAGAAGGGCAGCCCTCAGCCCTACCATTGCACTCTGAGAGGAGCTGCCCTCATTCCCCATGGTGCCACGAAAGGAGGTATCCCGAACCACGATGCCCTGAGGGGCAGCCCTCAGCCCCACCGTGGCACCCAGAGCGGGACAGCCCTCAGCCACACCACGGCACCCACAGAGGGATTGCCCTCAGCCTCGCCATGGCGCCCGGAGCGGGGCTGCCCTCAGCCCCACCATGGCACCTCCCAGCGAGGCAGCCCTCAGCCGCACCATGGCACCCAGAGCGGGGCAGCCCTCAGCCCCACCGTGGCACCCAGAGCGAGACAGCTCTCAGCCCCACCATGGCACCCAGAGAGGGATTGCCCTCAGCCCCACCATGGCACCTCCCAGGGAGGCAGCCCTCAGCTCCACCATGGCACCCAGAGAGGGATTGCCCTCAGCCGCACCATGGCACCCAGAGCAGGGCAGCCCTCAGCCCCACCACTGGACCCGGACAGGAGCAGCCCTGAGTCCTGCCATTGCACTCTCAGAGGGGCTGCCYACTGCCCCAGCATGGAGCCCAGGGATGAGCAGCCCTTGGCCCCACTATGGTGTCTCAAGTGTCCCTGAGTGCCACCATGGCACCTCCCGGAGGAGCAGCCCMCAGCCCTAGCAAAGCACACAGTGAGAGGGGCTGCCCTCAGTCCCACAACAGCCCCAGAAAGGGGCTGCTCTCAGTCTTACCATGGTGCTCTGAGGGGAGGATAGGCACGCCCCTGCCCAGCTGGGAATTAACCAGACCCTTCTAAGCCGGAGTGACCAAGGGAATGAATGAAGGGCTTTTATGCCCTTCTCAGAAGCCTTTCTGTTCTGACTGTGCAGATAAAASCCTTCTCTTTGAGGCACTGCACTGTTGGAATATGGGTGTCCTCAGCACAAACTGCACAGTTGCAAGCATGGCTCATGGTGGTCAGCAGCTCTGTCAGTACTTCATGCAGGGTGCTCCTTCCAAGCTGCTGCTAGCACTCCCACACTGTCCTGATGCAGCTGGACMCTGTCACCACTGCAGACAGAAAGAGGTGCTTGAGCTGGCACATAGTCTCTCTGGATTTTGGGTCCCCCACAGAGCAGCTGCCCAGGCAGTTTCCTTGCCTGGGGCACAGAAAAGCCCTGGATCCAGCGCCATGAGGGAGCTCAGGCCGGAGGGGAAGGTGTGGATGGCATGTGGGATGATACATCTCCATACAGACCTAATCCTGTATTGCAYACCCTTCCCAGGGTTAAATTCTGAGCTGCCTCAGAGGCCTCCTCCAGCCCACACAGCTCAGCCGTAGTTCCTTTGAGCCAGAATAATGCAGCAGTAGTACAGTTCCTAATTAAACACCCACTTAGGAGCTATGCCATGGATTACATTTCCAGTGGCCTATATACTCCCATGTGATCGGCATGCAGAGCTGTCAGAAGGCTGTAACTCTGTGTGGCATTTCTAATCACACAAAGATTTCTTCAAAGCTACCAGAGCTTGACTGCTGATGCTCTTGCCTTGAGGGAGAGTTGTAAGCTCATTTGCAGGGGAGAAAGCCAGACAGACAGACAGAAAGGAGGAGGACAATTGGCTTAAAGTCGATTTTTAATGAGGCAGGATTTCTCTAGTCTGTACTTTGATACGCAACTTTGCTCCTGACCAGGATCCACTTCAAACGACAGAGGCGACATTTCTCTGGCACTAATCTAATTCTTCATCATAATTGCATTTGGCAGAGCTGGGTCTGAACAGTGCCGCCCCGTGGCATCGTTCAGAGGGATAAACAGGAATTCTGGGCTTCTGGCTTCCATACATCCCCTTCCTTCCCTTTGCTCTGCTCTACATGGAAGTTTGACCAGGCAAAATGGGACAATCACAGCTCTGACTGGGGTGGCCTGGACAGACAGGCTGGCCAGCATGGCAGCATCTCTGGAGTGATTTCAAATGTTTCTGCAATTGCCTCACGTGCACTGCTGCAATGGTTTCATGCAGTGTTTGTGTGCACATGTGGTGCTTTCTGGGTCAATCCAACATGCAGCACAGGCTCTCAGCCCTGTGAAATTTGACCAGGGTTTTGACCATGTCCAGTTYTTTGAGCACATGCTGCACGGAACATTCTGCATGGAACAGGGATGACAGCACCCTGTGCTGTGGTGTCACAGGATCTYGCAGCTCCAGTGCCTCTATTGGAGACTTATAAATCCCTCAGCAAACGTTTATTGTCAAACCAYACAACCCCTGCATCATCTCAGCCTTGTCATTGTTAGATAATGTACCATTTTATTCTTTCCAAATGTAATATATTTGATATGAGTGTTCTCCCTGCAAATTTTACTTTAGCTGTTCTTTCTTCTTTAATAACTCCCCCACACTACTGGCTTTATTTCCTCCTGCTAATATTTCAGTTTTGTTTCCAGTTCTGATCTTCTCTTTTTCCTTTTCATACCACTCTATTTATGTGACCTCAGATTACTGATACCTGCACAAAGCACTGCTCAAAGCCTGAGAGACACCCAGGGTGAAAAGAGCCCACATTCCTGCAGTAGTTACAACCTCTATCCCAGAGTGACTGAACCAGGAGAACAGAGCTCATGATAGAGACACAGAAAGCCAACAGAGGAGTTTTATGAACTTACACTGTTTAAAGTAGCTCACCACTACAAAATAAATATCTATTTCTCTGCAGATTTAGCTGTGGAAGCAGAGGATCTCCTTGGAGACAGACAAATCAATGCCTGCTCCAGAGCTGGCACTCTGGAAAGATGACAGAAGCAGCTCAGTTGAAGAAATAGAAGCTCCAGTAATGGAAATAACTCACCACAAAGGAGATTTGTGAATAGAATCCTAAAAGGTATCTAATCTGGCCTTTTTCCAGGAGCTGTGTAGACAACAAACCAGGGCTTGAGACCAAAGTCAGTGTACTAAATGAGAACATGTTAGTTTTTTGGCTAGAAAAGTTTACAGAAGCAGCTCAGCAACACAAATACAACACCCATCTTGTGGAAATGAAATAACATTTTATTGAGAGTTTCTTGAAGTTCTTAGCTTCTTTCTCATGAAAGGTGCTTAATATGATTCTAGCACTGTAATGAATTTTACTTCTAGCAATAAGTACTTATATCTTCTAGAAGCAAGATTTATAATTAATAACATTCCTATAAAATGGAAAGAATCAACACAGAGTTCCAGATAATCAATATGCCAAAGGAAGACTGAAACCTCTGTTCTGTATGGTAACATTGACAGTTCCAGCTGTAGCAGGCATCAGCCTAAAAGAAAGTCGCCCAGGGCTGTGGGAATCCAAATCAATTCAGGAGTCAGGCTAGAGGAAAAAGAAAAGCAATATTCAAACATCTTTTAGAATCAATGGTATTGGAAGGGTGTGAACACAAGGAGGGGAATGCTTCAAGGAAGTATATGAAGCAAGAGGGAAAATTAATGAGAACAAAGTAATGCAAAGAAAATAAAAATAGAAAAAGAGGACAAGGTTAAGGGCAGATAGAAGCTCTTTTTCAGAGGTGTAAAATAATTTTGGCAAGTAGAATGCATGCTGAAAGGCACAGTGCTCTTTTGGGTTTAGCAACTGTTGCACTTATTTCTAGAAAAATATGAACTATTAATCCTTAGACCCTGCATTTAAGAACTGAGCAGCTGCAATCACTTTGCAAATGCAGTGTGAATTATATCTCACAGSCAATTAAATAAGTAGCATAAAAGAGTGGTATTTAAAAATGTGTTTGATTGTGTTACCAAAATGACATGTCCATTTGTTTTCACTGAAAATGTGGTCAGGCATTGGAAGGAGTCCCCCAGAAGGAATTACCATCCCTTGAAGTGCTCAAGAAACAACTGAAGGGGCACATCAGCCCAGCACAGAGCAGAGGYATCCAGCCTTGGTCAGGTCATGGATTTCCTGCCTGTGAGAAGATCAAACCTGCAGTGAATCCACAGCAGTTTGTGGCTCTGTGATGTCCTGATCCCTTTGCCTTCTCCAGGTTTTGTTCCAACCTGTGCTCTGGCTCACTGCAAATACACCAGGCCATGCTTGAGACTTTTTGGCTGTTACTGGTTGCTTTTCTTCTTCCCTTTTTTCCCTTTGTGCCCTGCTAATCCAGTCACCTCCCCTGAAGTGGCCGAGGTTGTTATTCCTGCCAAGGGAGCGAGGGCACACAGAGCCTTCTGTGCACAGAGCGCTCGCCTTGGCCCAGGCACAAATGGGAGCTTTCCTTTCCTCCTGCTCAGAAGGCACCACCAAGGAGGGGTTTGGCCACGGCAACTGGTAAGAGAAATGCACAATTTAAAGGAAGATTTACAATCTAAAGYTGAGATGTTGGGAGGAAGGTGGGAGACAGGAAGGAATAGGCAGGGACAGATTTGGGGGCTCGGAGCCCGTGAGCAGCACAGTTTAATGGGGCCAGGGGAGCCTCAGAGGCTGTGACCCTGCTGGAACTGCCTGGCTTGAATAAGGAGGTTTAGCCTTGTGAGGCAGGGCTGGGTGTCTTTGGGGTGTTTGGTGGAGCAAGGAGCCTGTCAAGGAATGGAGAGGCCTGGAAACTCCTCAGGGACCCTCCTCACCTTCGGTCCTTCCGCAGCTCTGTCAGGCACGTTGGAAATTTGTCTTTCCCACGAGGTCAGTGACAGCCTTGAGCAGCTGCTGGGTGTGTCTGGAGCATGGGGGCAAAGAGAAGRTGTGGGCTGAACATCAGCTCTGCTCCTGCAGCTGCTCTGAGACAGAGCTCAGGGGGGATGCAGACAGCCAGGAATGCAGGGGGAGCCTGTCTGCAGCAGGGGGCTCAGCCTGCACTGCTGGTTTGGGTGGCTGGGGATGGTTTTCTGACAAAGCTGTAAGGCTTGACAGGTGTGCCAGAGAGGAGAGGAGAAATTCAGTGTGTGCAGCTCATGATTCCAGCTCTCTTCTCCAGGAATGGCTTTGGGCTCAGTAAGAAGGACTCACTGTTTGCAGGCTCAGTGTTATTTCCCACAGCACACTGTTGCTTTTGAATCGCATGCCAGGATCTGGGAAGGGAAGAGGAGGAGAGAGGGGGGAGTCCCTGCCTTCCTTTTCTCAATCAGTTTCTCTTTTTTAAAGGTACTTTTTGGAAAAGAAAGCCTTTTTTGTATAAATTACTGCTACATGTCTATATGCCTCTCTCATTTTAGACAGTCTCTGCAGAAAGCTGCATGGAATAATTCAGCTTTACACCTTTCAGAATTGCTGCCACTACATTTTTTAAATTCCTCCTTTAAAAAAAAAAAGAAAAAAAAAGAATATTTAAGAATTCAGAAACAACACAAACATTTCCTTACCTGAACCTTCCTGGTGATCAAAATTGGAGTGGATTTTCCAAACCTGAGTTCTGACACAAACACMCACGGGGGTTTTTTGGACATCCCTGTGTTCCTTTCTAGAGTTGTCCTGTGCATGGAGAATTCTAASCAGCTGTGGGGTGAATTGGGCTGTGTGTAAACAAACAGGCAGGGCTGAGGTGGCTCCTGAGCTTTGCAAAGGAATAAAGTAGCACAGAACTCCCGGCTCTGATTTCCTYGGCAGACAAGAGGCAGACAGGAGGAACGAGCTGCAGCCTCTGTGACCCATTTACCTGTGGTACCAACCTTAAAACAATTCCAAAAATCGGAACTGTGCTTCTCCTCGGCCCAGGAAAGCGTTGGAGGGACAAGCAGAGCCGTCGGTTCTGTTCCCTTTCGGCCACTAAGGGGAGCTGCTCGTTGGCAGAGTCGGTTGTGTGACCCAGGGGTTCCAAAGCCCCCMAAACTGGTTCGTGCTCTTTGTGTTACAACCACTGTGTGCTGCACCAATCCTGATTTCAACTTTGCTTTTGTCCTCCAGGGTGAATAACTGCATTGGATTTTCTAACTACAAATTCTTTCTACTGTTCTTAGCCTATTCTTTGTTGTATTGCTTGTATATTGCTGCAACAGTCTTCAAGTATTTCATTAAGTATTGGACAGTAAGTCATKAAATCCGGTTACTTTTTCATCTCCTGTCAATCTGGTGGGCTTTAGTGACGCTCGGTGCTCTGTTGCTCTCAGGCAGTGGAGGGGCTGCATTTTCCTGGGAGGTGTTTCCTGGCCCCTTTGGGACTCCACCTCCTGTTAGATGCCCAAAATGCACAGAGCAAGAAGCCAGGAATTTCACACAGTAGATTATTTTCTGGCAGAGAGGCTCTATCCCTTCCCTGTCCTTGTGTTTGCATGGGTGTCCCTTGGAAAGTTTGGCATTGATGCGTAAGATCCTGACAAAGATTTGTGCATATTTACTGAAAAGAATAAAAATGGGTAAAAACCCCTTGTTCATTTTCTAACCCSCACAGGCCTCCTTTCTCAGTTTAAAAACAGTGACCCAAAGGAGGCTTTTATTCAGCCCCTGGGGGCTGTCCCGGAGCGCGCAGTGCGGGCAGGGCCGGGGCCGGGCCGGGGCAGGAGGTGCCCGCCCGGTGCCGGTCCCGCCCCCGCGCTGCGCTCCCGCCGCGGGGCTGAGCGGCGGCGCCGGCCGCCAATGGAGCGCGGGCGGCGGGCGCGCTTCCCCCGCCCCGGCGGCGCGCACGGGGGCGCGGCCCCGGCGCATGGAGGCGATGCCCTGCCAGAACCAGCGCCTCGGCCCGCGGCCGCAGGATGAGCCGCCGGCGGCCGCCACGGCCACGGCGAGCGGCGGCTCCCGGCTGATCCGCTTCGCCGAGCCCAGCGAGGACAGCGGCTGCCCCAGCCCGGACAGCAGCAGCAGCAGCAGCAACGGGGTGGTGGCGGTGGCGCCTGTGCCTGCCGGGGAGGGCGGCGCGCCGGCCATCGGGCCGCAGCTGAAGCTGCTGCCCATGAACGACCAACTGCGGGAGCTGCAGACCATCATCAGGGACAAGTGAGCGGGCCGCGCCGGGCCGCGCCGGGCCGTGTGGGCTGGGGAGGAGCCGCGGCGGGCCGGGGAGATGGGAGGGGGATCGTCGCCTGTCGGTCGCTCCATCCTTCCCTCTTCAGGGAGCCGCAGCCCCGCCGAGCCGCTCTCAGCCGGGCCCTGGCGCCGGCTGGCCGGCTCGGCGCTGCCTGCGGGGTCCCGGCGGGCCCGAGGGCCGAGCCCAAGGCCGGCGGGACGCGCTGCCGTGCCGCGTGTGCCGGCTGCAGCGCCCGGGCCGGCGGCGCGGCCATGTCTGGTGGTGAGGCGGGCCTGAGGGCAGGGCAGGGCGGGCAGAGCTCCCGGGGGCTCCCTGCCCATCCCGCCGCGGGGCTGCCGGGGACCGRGCGGCTCGGCCGGGCTTTAAACCCCTCACACACTCGGGCGGTCCCTGATGGCGGTGTCTGCTCACCTCCGCCCTGCGGGCGGCTCAGAGCCTGCGTGCCACATCATCGGCACAAGGAGCGTGCAGTACAATGTGTGTGAGCCCTGGGGAAAGCAGGCTGTACCTTAGGGACCTGCGGGCGGGCCCGGCAGCAGCTGGGGCTCATTACCGCTCTCTGGAGATCGCATCCTGCAGGCAGCATGGGGCAGGGAGCCCTTCCCAGGCTCTACCTGCAGACACCTGGCAGCACCATGTTCCACAACGCAGCTCAGGTGTTGAACACGTCCCTCCCACTGGTCACGTTTGTAGCTGTGCTTGTTCAGCACTGGGAAGGTGATAGTGGAAGGTATTAAATATAGCGTACAACATAAGACAAACTTCAGTAGCATCCATCTATTAGAAACTACTGGTTTGTAAGAACCACCAGCAAAGAGGTGTGAAGTCAAGTCTATTAATAGAGTGATCAGGTTCTGAATAAAACCTTCTCTTCCTGTGACACAGTGGCTTTCTGGCATCTGCAATAAGTCATTGCAGAGACACTGTTCCTTGCYGTGTTTCACATCTGTCCATCTGCATAGTCCATGTTTTGCTGTTTTCTGGCTCTTGAGGCTCAACTTTGTAGCTAACAATAATTCATTTTTTAATGCAAAACTGATCACCATTTCTCAAAGACAGTACCTCCATTAATTTTATTACCTTAGCTGAGCTTCCTTACCTTAAACTAGTTTGTGGAGGCTTTTCCTTAATTTTCAAAGCATTGTGGGAAAAATAAAACCTTGCAGCAGGAASACCAGAGGCAGTGCAGTCTTGATGTAAGGAGGGCACTTGTGGCAAGACCACACAGATCTCTGCAGGTGAGAACAYCCACCTGGCAGCTTCTCTGTGGAGCAGAAAAGGAATCTGGGAGAGGCCTAAGCAGAGAGAGAATCCAAACTAGGCTGGTGATAGCCTCTGAAGGGTTTTGAGGTTAGTGAAAACCATATAATTTTGATGTCTAGACAAATACTAGCAATGTAATTACTTTACTCAGGGGTTTTGTTATTATTATTTTGTTATACATGGGTTTTGACCACTTTCAAATACATTTAAGAGGTTTCTGGTTTCAGTGAGCTTATCCAGAAAGCAGCAGCTGCAAGTTTAACTCTAATGAAGGACATTCTTTGGAATTACATCTGCTTTATTGCACAAGACTTTGGTAAGAGGAAATCTAGAATAGGGCTTGTAAACAGTGAATTACTCAGAGCAGCTGCAGCAATTGCAGGCTGTACTTTATTCTGAGTGTGATGTTGCCCTGGAAGGGAGTATGGAACTGTCACTTCCAAGCTCCCTTCCCAACCAGTGAGGAAAATCAGGTAGCAGCCTGCTCAGAAATGTGGGGTTTGTAGGTAAGGACAGTAGGGAAATATTATTTTTGTGTTCTGTCCCAGGAATCCAGCTGCATCTCATTAAGAGACCTCAGACTGGCCTATTTACGTGCCTGTCATTCATAGASATGCTGAAGGGAGAAAAGGATTTTTTAGGCACTGTTCATTAACCTTACCCTGGGCAGCTGCAATCTGCCCTAAGACAACTCTGTAGCATTCAAACCAGGTGCTAAAAGAAACTCCTCCTCCTCAGAATTGTGTTTGTGAACTGGCAGCAATGTGGCTCAGAGCAGCTACTGGTCAAAAAATCCAATTTAAGCTGATGGAGAGGTATGTTGACATAGTGCTCRGGAAGAAGAAGAAGCTTCATCTACAGGCAGTTAGAGCCCTGTCACTTCGACTTTCTGGATTAAAAAAGAACAGGTAACACCTTACCTCAAGGAGAATATTTAGAATCCTCAATGCTGCAGAGGATGGATGTTCCAAATACAGCAATACCTGAAAATGGCAGACATTAAAAGGCAAGCTCCTGGGGAGTGAGAAATGCAACAAAAGTAGGGRAAAAACCCAGTCAATTTGGGACCATTACTGTAAGTGGGGAAGGGGTAAATACTCAGATAGATAATCCCAGTGAGCTGGGATGGAGCTAAGGTCTGGTCAGCCAGATGCAGAAGGCTTTGAGGACTCTGTCCATAGCATGAGCTGCTCAGAGAAGYGGAAAGCTCTTTCCTTGTTCCTGAGAGGATTCAGAGAAAGAAATTGTGGCCTTTCAATTGGTATTGCTATAAAGAAAAACACACCTTGGTTGGTCATGGTGTCTCATGGGATTCAGAGGCTGGCTGGGACAGGATGTCCTCCTGGCAGACTGAAATGGCACTTTTGCTTCTTTAAAATTAACAAGAACTTGGCCTGTGTGCCAGAATCAGGGAGATGAATAGATCACCTCAACTTCACTGTGCCTGGGTTTCCTCATTTTCCCTCAGCCTTGTCACTCTTCTGCTGAGCAAATGCTTAATGGGTGCCTTTCATACTGAGTGGGATATGGACCTTGAGTGCTCTGATGGGATGTGAGCTGATGCACTGAAGTAYGGAGCATTCTAGAACAGTTACAGTCTCTTTACAAGGAGGGAATGATCTCAAGGTAAATTCCAGCCTCAGATGTGAACCAGGGATCTGGAAGCTGAGAGGAATAGTGCAGTGATGTGTTTATATAGAAGAAAATTCATTAGCTCAGGCTGGCAGTGTCATTTTAACTCATGATTTAACAGGAGCTGCAATTTAAATCCACGTTCTTATGTCTGTTGGGTGAGATCATTCTGTGGTATTCTGCTAAAGCTTCTTATTCCCTAAGGAACAGAGTCCTAACATAGAAATGCAGGTGGCAGAGTGGCTGGATGTGCAGTCCTGGCTGGTGCACAGAGCAGGGGGTTCAGGAGTGTGTAACTCACCTGTGCTGCAGGGAGGGAGGGTGGGATCCCTCTGCAGCCCAGCCCAGCATGGAAATAATTAAACACTGCAGTCCATGAAGTACTGAAGTGCTGCAGGTAGAGCATGGACCTGTTCCCAGCTACCTCATCTCCCTGAGTGCCAACAGCTCATCCAGTGCCTTCAGTTTTCTTAAAAGCCTTTCACAAATCCTCTGTAGGGAAGTGGCTTTTTTCCAGCCTGGCCCTCACCCTGGTGTCTCTCAACAAGTTCTGTGAGGAAGTGAGAGAAGCAGGAGTTACTGAAGCCCCAATACCTGCAGACCTGGCAGTGTTTGTCACTAGTCCCAAGTGCTAAAGCAGGAAGAAACCCTGCAGCTACTTTATATYACAATACAGCCCCCAGAAACCCATTTCTTCTCACCTCCCAAGACAGACACTGTGTGATATCAGCCACACTCCCCTGCCTTCAGAAACAAAGTGAAACTCATTTATATTGTGTAACACAATGTTCCTGCTACAAGTTAGGTTCTAATGCCTCATATTTTTTTAGATGTTGTCTTGTTACTTGATGAAGCAGCTGAAACAGTTTCTAGTCTGACATGGATAGTTGCTTTATGTATTTCTAGCTGGTATTTAGGAAGAACAGTTACAGTGTTTTCACATAAACCCTTTTTTTTCCTGCCCCCTGGCAATTCTGACAGGATGTGGGGTTTGAGATGTGGTTGCAGCTTTCCAGCTGCCCTGTACACGTGGTCTGACATTTTCTGTATTACTGTTATTTGTATGCACTGTCATTTTCTGTTGCCCCCCTTCTCAAAAACCAGGTATGACCAATGAAGGSTGTTCAGTGAACTGTGCAGAGGAACTTCTGTGTCTGTGCAAGGACAGAGGAGTTCAAAGCTTTATAATCTGCATTAATATCTCAGAGTATTCACTCAGAACACGTCATCACTTTGCAGTCAAAACTGTGGTCTGGACATTGTTGGGTCTGTCTTACACCTATTTGTGAAATTCAGCTAAATTTTCTGAAATGCCAGTCTGGAAGAACCTAGATAGGCCACTTTGCTACTTCCCTCTTTTAAAAATACTTATCAACACAACAGACAGAAGCATGAAACTTTCCAAAAACCTTAATAAATTCAGGGCATATAATTGTACAGATTTGGGGTTGGGTTTTTTTGTTTGGGTTTTTTTTCCAGTTTTGGGGTCTTTTTTGAGCATTGCCTCTCTAGTTAATGTCAAAATAGCAGAAAGTTAGGAATATCCTGTCAGTACCAGCAAGAAGGGGGGAAAAAAAGGCAAACAGTATTTTAACAGTGTGTTATTAATGTAAGGAATGAAACTAGATTAAGTTACTGCTCTTTTAAAACCTCTTTTTCAAAGTGGCAATAAGTGACTGGTTCCTAGGCAATGAGCAGGCAAACCTTTTGACTTTCATTCATGTAAGCATGAGGTGTCTCAGAATCTTGGGGATTAAATGCAAAATGGTATTTAAGGAGACATGCAGAGTATTAGGGTTTGAAAACATGCGAGGGATTAACAGAACATTTCATTTAAAAGTACCTCTTACCATGTTGGTGCTGTGTCTGAGGGTTTTCAAAGCCACTGTCCTGTGAGTGTTGGCTCCTTGATCAGAAGTGTGTCCTGTTCTGGGGCAGTGAGAGGTGCTCTTGGCATGGGAAGCAAGGTGTTAAAGCTGCTTTTAGAATTCAGGCTTTGAACCTTTCATTTTGCCTTCTGAAAGGGCCAAAAGCCACAGGGGCACACCAGCAAAAGGTTGTACCCAAACTAATAAGAGGCAGAGAGGTGTTTTCATGGGAATGCTCATTARTCCCTGCTCAGTTTAACCTCACATTCACTGATCTAATCACACTCAGTGAGTTTCAGATAAGATAGGGTGTGTCTCCTGCTTATCAGGTGTGTTGTAGGCCCTGGGTTAAGGATCTGCATCATCATTGCCCTGCAGATTCTGTCTGACYGGAGGACAGGCAAGCAAAGCTCACTTGCTCAGAGCTGCAGGGAGTGCAGGAATATCTGAGCTCAGGAGGGGTTTTGGAGCTGAGCTGGAGCAGCAGTACCATGGGTAACCCAGAGAACATCCTCTTGTGTTTAATTGCTGCTGGAACAGAGCAGCAGCAAGAGCCAAGCCCCAGTGCTGGGTCACTGCATCTCTGCCACCAACCAGGAAACCCAGAACCTCTGGGATAAATTCAGTATATGACAGGAGGCTTTCCTCTGATCTGCCTTGGAATATAGGATTTAATGTTGTGTTTAAGCAATGTTCTTAAAGCTATCCCCCAATTTACAATGTAAATTATTACCTTTTTCAGGAAATCCAGTAGAGGAGACTTCGTATTTTCTGCTGATCGTCTGGTAGGTGAAGAATTTCTTCTTCTTGATATTGTACTGCAACTCTTCCATGAAATGAGTCTTTCAGGACAGAGGAATGGTAGTGTGACAGCAACTTTTCTACCCAAAGGAAATTGCTGTGTGACTGCAACTTTCTGTCACTGTTTCATCTCAACAGGTTCCAGAAACCATGGTGTTACCAGACACAGCTACTTGAGGACAGAGGCCTGCAGTAATAAGAAAATTGTGTTCAAAACCAGATACACAGAGGTGGCAGATAATTGAGTTTTAGTTTGAAGCAGCACTTTTGATCTTGTGAACAGAGCAGTACAATTTCTTACAGCCTGGATGTTACCAGTTGCTTGCATGCAGCAGTGCCTCCTGGCACTTGGTGTATATTAGATTACTAGCTCTGGGTGCATCCACATGGAGAATTTGTCTTGAGCCATATGGTGGTTACTGGCAGGGACAAAGCAGTTTGAAGTTTTCACATGTTTTAGTAAGTCAGGACAAAGACTGCTGGGAGTGTAGCCTTTATCTMATTTAAATTACAAGCTTAAAGAAAACTCCAGCACTTGCTACTACACACACACACCCACACTTGCTTGTGTCCACAAGGGTGTTTGCTTTTTGCAAATCCACTCTCATTAACAGAGGGAGGTGTTTTTCCCCTTCCAGCATAGTCCAGAGACCATTCACAGTTACAGCCACAGCAGGCAGCTCTCCTGTGCTGAGCCCAGGCTTAATCCAGGCTTGCTCAGGTTTAGATGTGACCACAAGCTAAGATAGTGGCTGCAGTGCTGTTTATCTTCATGGCTTTCCACTTTCCCCTTCTTGGGGATGTTTCCTGCATTCCAGTATTCCCTACTGTCAGTATTTAGTGTGAAGGACCTTTCTCCATRTACTTCCTCACCTTTCTCAGGTTTCCTGCCATGTTCTGAGGCAAACAYTGATTTTTCCCCCCCATTATTGCTGGAAGCTGCAGATCCAGGCAGYGAGTTCAGGTCCTTGCAGCAGTGTCCTCTATGGGTGTCCAGCACAGCCAGAGAGCCCCTGTGTGCTGCAGCTCCTTGCCACAGAACCTGCTTTGTTTTCCATCTTGTAGGAGGAATTTTGCACAAAAGAATATGCAGCACTCTCATTTTCTGAATATTTTTCCTAGGTGTGACAAAGAACAGTTATAATTTCATGTGGAATTTGCTCTCTACTAAACTTGGCAAGGTGCAAACAGTTATGACTTGCCATGTTTGTCACCCAGAGAGCAAACAGAGTTTAATGGCAAGAGGCAATGCATGAAGAAAAGTGTGGGGTTATAGGGGAAGAAAATACCTTGTTGCAGGGAGGAAATGAGAATGAAGTTAAATTTGGGAAGGAGAATGAAGAGAATGAAGTTAAGGTGCCTTGGCAGCTGTTAGGGGCAGTGTCTCCTGAGGTCACCAGAGGGAGAGGCCTTAAGGAGGGATTCTAAAGGTGATGCATTTCTAGGGGTGCAATTTTTTCTTCTGGCAGTTTGTTTCACACATAAGGGGATGACACAAAGGAAATGTTTGAAGATACTTGTGAGAAAAAGGAGTTAATGGGTGGTGGAGGTTGGCAGGGAATGTSTGAATGCCACTGCCAGGGCTGTGATCCTGAAGCTGAAAGAAATGAGGTTAAAGTCATGAGGAGGAGTCATTTCAAAATGGTTTGAAATGCTGAGTGCAAAGAGCTGTACAGATGCAGAGGATGTTCTGCCTCCTCTTGAGCTTCCAAGAAAAGCCACACATAATGGGTTAGAGGATTTTCTACCCTGGGACCAAAGCTTTACTTCCTATTTCATGAGGGGCTGTCATAACACTGGTTTTATCTTCTAAGCAACGGCAGCCATCTCTCTGGGAGAGGAGCAGCTGGTTCTTGGGRCATGAGAGAAAAGAGGAGGAAATTAATCCCTGAGTGTGGAGGTGGCAGGAAGCACAGTGCAAAAATAAATGTTTTATCAACACTGACAAGTTTACAAAGAATCCTTCCAGCCTCTGTGTAAAACACTGATAAGTGTAGGGAGATCACAGAGATTAYTTGACCATAAGACCTTTACTGGATTACTCCAAACTTTTGGCAGATTATGTGAAGCAATGTCAGCACTACAGCAAGATGAAAAAGGCTTTTCTTCCAAACCTGGCAAATAGGTTGGCTTTTTTTTTTTTTGTGAATTAAGTTCAAAAACATAAAATAAAATTGGGTACAAATGTCCCCGAAACTGACCACAACCTCTGAGTATGGCTGCCACAAACACAGCTCTAGGAAGGAAAAGTTGTATTAAAATGACTTAAAATACCTTTAAAGAGGGATTATAAATGTAAGGGACCATTTCTAGCAGAGGCTGCTTGTGTGCCAGGAACTGGGGCAGAATGGAAGGACAGGAAAACCTTCCAGGCTGCCCTCTGCAATAAGAACTGCCTGAGGTGAGCAGTACACCTGCTCCACCCCAGGAGCATTGCCTCACTCTCCATCCCACAGTGAATTTTGAATAATCAGKGATTTTTTTAGTTAAAGCTCTTGCTTGGCAGTAGCTTTCCTTGAGCAGTTCTGGGCTGAGAATCTTTGGCTCATGAACAGAGAGAATTCTCACATCTTTAATCCCCAGAGCATCCTCCAGGTCACTCATTCTGGCTGCAGGTGGACGTTTGGTGCTTTGCAGGGCAGCACCAGGGGAGGGCTGGGGGYTCATGAGCTGCCCCTCCACGTGGACCATCCAAAAGTGCAGGAATTGGCAGCACCACCTGGAAACCAGAGCTGGCAGGGGCTGGGAGATGAAGGTGATAAAGAGATTCTGACTTGTCTTTGGGCACTGGTAGTGTGTGTGCATTGCTGCAGCTTCTGGGGCTGTTCTTGCAGCCCAGCTGCAGTTTAATCCTAGAAACAGGGATGTGAAAATAGAGCCTGGCTGAGGGGGAACATCACCTTTCCCTCACCAGGATTTCCTGTCAGCAAATGGAGTTACATTGGTGCCTCACTCATCTGTTGAGAATAACTTGCCTGAGAAGCCTCTGCCTACCAGATGTAAATAAAATCAATTTTACGACTGCTTATGAACACTTCTCCCAATTTTGTTCTGCAATGCCTTTGTTTGATTTGTGGCCAAAATATAGGCCTCACCCCCAAAAAGTCTCTAAATTCGAATTGCTGTTAAAGAGACCCTTTTAGACCCTTTGGCCTCACCCAGTCCTTGTAACTACTGTGCCATGTAGTGCCTTATCTCCAGAGATATCAATCCCTTTAAGCTGATCCATCTCCTTGGTTGGTTCCACAGATCAGACTCGTGGTTGAAGAGGGACTGAACCAACTGCCCTACACAGAATGTACTGTGACCACTCCAACAGGTATGTGGGAAATCACCCCTGGCCTGGCTAGGACTGGAGGTGGAACTGATATCAAAATACAAAGAATTATTCCAAGAGTTACAGAATATCCTGAGCTGGAAGGGACTCAGAGGATCATTGAGCCCAAATCCCTGCTCAGAGAACAGCCTAAAACTGAAGCCTGCAACAACCAGATGTTCTTTGAACTCTGACAGAYTTGGTGCCATGAGCACTTCCYTGGGGAGCTCTGAGGAGAGCAGAGTGACTGTCCCTGCTGGTTTAGAAAGCTACAAGGCACAAAACATCACAGCTGAGCAAAACAGTCAACACTGTCATTTCACTGAGGATTAYGGTGGCCTTGCAAAACCATGGTGAAAATGTACCAGTGTATGTGCAAGAGCAGTTCACCTGCCCACACCACAGCTTGAACTAACACTGGTGACATTTCACATGCCCATCAAGGAAAAAGTGCTTGGCACAAGCAGCTTTGCTTTGCCAGCCTAAATCAGGCCCTGCAACAGGGGCCAGTTGGGAGTGAGGATGAGCAGGAAATGCAAAGTGGCACTAGGGAAAACCATTGCAGGAGCTGTGGTTCTTCCTGTAAGGTTACAGATCCTCAGGTGTGCAGTACTCAGGCAGCAGCTGAGTGCATCAGCAGGTTGGGAGGAGTGCTCAGCTCCATGGTGTGACCCACAGCACCCTGTGAGATGTGCACCAGCTGAGTCCTGTTCCCCCTGAGAACTCCACTTGCATTCCTGCAGGGWGACACTCCCACTCTGCAGGAAAGCATTGGTGTGGCTTTATTACACTTAGAGAAATGATGAACTGCAAACCCTCAGCTGTGGAAGCAGAGTTCAGACACACACCCAGGAGCACCATCCCTTACCTGTGCTCATTTTTACATCAAACAGCRGTGACTTCACCTTTGAGGTTGGTGTCACATCCGTTCCCATGAGTCAGTGACAGACCAGGACCATCTCCTCTCTGTCAGAGAGGGCAGAAGGGAGCAGCCACTGAGCCCTGGTTTCTTTCCTCACAGGACACAAGTATGAAGGAGTCCGATTCGAAAAGGGAAACTGYGGGGTCAGCATCATGAGAAGTGGTAGGTGCTGCTGGCTGCTGAAGGACACACTTTAAATGCTTTGGAAACCTGGAAGCAACTTCCTTTCAAAGATGTGCARCAAGAGGTTTACTCAAATTCTTTCTTAGCTATCCTTGATAAGAGAATGTCCAGGGATATCTCCCATTAACCTTTAAGGGGCCAAATGGCTGCACAGCTCTCCTGTGGCCCTGCCCTGGCRCTGTTCCCTSWGAGGGGCCAAGTGCCCTCCCCTGTTTCCYCTTGTGCCCAGAGCCAGGGCCCCACCCCAGCCACGCTCCGTGGGGGCAGAGTCCCTGTCAGTGCCCAGTGCTGGGCAAACCTTGGCATCTGTGCTGGCAAAGCAGCTCTGGCCCCACACCCTGCCCCACCCTCTGTCACCGGGGTGTCCCCAAACCCCACCTGCCCCTCCTGMCCTTTCCAGCTCTGTCCTGTGAGAGCTCAGCACAGCTGGGAGCACCAAACCCAGGGCTCGGGAGCACCGAGGAGAATCAGTTTGCTGTAAACAGGGGAAAAAGGGGAAGAGCTTCAGGTGTTTCAATGCTTAGAASTGTCCACCAGCACAGGGGTGGGACTGTCCCCTTGGAACTCTCCTTTGGGGACTGTCCATTTGGGGACTGGTCCTTTGGGACTGTCCTTTCAGGGACTGTCCATTTAGGGGCTGTCCCTCTGGGACTGTCTCTTTGGGGGCTGTCTCTTTGGAACTATTCCTTTGGGATGGTCCTTTTGGGGACTGTCCATCCGGGGACTGTTCCTTTGGGACTGTCCCTGTCCCTGCAGCCCCTTGCCCAGTGTCACCATGTGCTGCTGTGTCTGTGCTGCCCTGCAGGGGAGGCGATGGAGCAGGGCCTGCGGGACTGCTGCCGCTCCATCCGCATCGGGAAAATCCTGATCCAGAGCGACGAGGAGACGCAGCGAGCCAAGGTGTACTACGCCAAGTTCCCCCCCGACATCTACAGGAGGAAAGTGCTGCTCATGTACCCGATCCTGAGTGAGTGCCAGCACCCACAGCCGGGCTCCTCTGAGCTGGCATGGACTGAAAATGTCCTCACTGGGCTCTGCCTGGGGTTTCTGCTTGGTTTAGGGGGCAGAGGACAGAACTGATCAGGCTGTGCCTGGACACAGGGGACAGCAGGGAATTGATCAAGCTGTGCCAGGATACAGGGGACAGAGCAGGGAATTGATCAGGCTGTGCCAGCACACAGGGGACAGAGCAGGGAATTGATCAGGCTGTGCCAGGACACACCACCAGTGTGAATGCAGAGCAAATTGTTTGGGCATGGCTGCTTTTGGGAGAAAGGCTGAGATTAAGATTTGATATAAATTTAATTATATGAGTTTTGCCAAGGGAAAAGACTCAAACAGTATTTTTCTTATTCTGTTAGGAGACGTTTCTAGATTAATATTATAAGGAGTTTGTTGGGATGAGGTTGCTTGTCCACTCTGAGTTCTGCCAGTGGGAGAACAAGGAGTACTTGCAGAGGTGATGCCTTTCCAGTGGGAAAGGACAGAGTCACTATTCAGTCACACCAACAGTACCACAGGTATTCTCAGACAGCTTAGGACAATTTCATCAACCAGGGCAAAACCCCTAAACCCTGTCCCCCTCCTTGCCCCTCAGGTACTGGGAACACGGTCATCGAGGCTGTCAAAGTGCTCGTGGAACACGGGGTCCAGCCCAGCGTCATCATCCTGCTCAGCCTCTTCTCCACACCTCACGGTGAGCGGGGGCACAGGAGTGAGCACAGCTGTGTCTGTGGGGACAGTGCCATCAGTCACACAGGGCACAGGCAGGGCACAGCTGTGCCTCTGCCATGGCAGCATCCCTTTGCTCAGAGCAGGTTTGGGGTTTTTTTGGCTGAATTTTAAGACTGAACAAAGACAGCACCATGTTTGGTGTGGGCAGTGAGGAGGGGACTGAGTGGCAAAACTGCAGATGGGAGAGTGTTCCTAAAAGCAGGAGTTTGCAGCACTGCCAGTCCATGGCTCACAGAGCAGTGCCAGGCCAGCTGCTGTTCTGGACCGTGGAATTGTGGGGGCTGCTCCAGCACCAGAGCAACACCAGGAGTGGGAGCTGAGTGGAGCTGCAGAACTGGCCTGGCTGCAGGTTAAAGGTAAAAGGGGATCTAAATGAGGAACATTTGCTTCTCTGGGAGGAAAGAGGATCTTGTGTATTGCGTTAGAAACTGGCCCTGGCAGAAAAAACTCAGCTGAGCTGCAGAGCAGCCTGTAGCCACTTTAATTGGGAGTATGGGTGTATGGGAAAGGCAATTCCAAAGAAGAAAGCCCCAAAACAGCAATCCCCTGAAGTCAGGCAGTTTTTCTCACAGCTAAGGCAGGAACAGGAAGAGGAGACAAGCACAGAGCCTGACTTACTTTTGGAATGCTGCTGATCATGATTTKACATGGGCTGAAGCACTGTAGTCATTCTTGCCTTTGCTGTCTCTTCAAGGTGCCAAATCCATCATCCAGGAATTCCCAGAAATCACCATTTTAACGACAGAAGTGCATCCTGTTGCACCAACACACTTTGGACAGAAGTACTTTGGGACAGACTGACAGTCTTGGAACAACTGGATATGACTCTATGGCATTACAAGAGGTTTTTTTACATTTTATTACTATTGAGTTGGCCGAGGGCATGTTTAAAAAGCTTTTTGGCCAACTAGCTTAGGTTAGTGCTGGCCTGAACAGGGGTCAGGCACAGTGACAAAGCACTCTGGTTACACGGTCAAGCATCTCCATGTTGGGGCTCTGTCATTGCCACACTCTGCTTTAACCTATTTATTCTTCTCCAGCCTGTCTGTGGCCGCCTGCAAGAGCAAAATAAACCCAACTAAACCCCCAGGGAGTGTCCTTCATTTCTAGGGTCACCTGGCATCACTCCAGCCACAGCCACTCTCAGTGCTTCCAAATCTCAGGGTCCTCCTGAGCAGCCACRTGGATTTTTGGTCTTTGGCTGCTATAAAAAATACAACTCTTGGAGTTTTTCTCTGCAAACATGATTCTCAAATAGTGAAACAGCCCTGGTTGTCTTGTTCAGGGCTCCTGAATCAAGAAGATTCCTGTTGCAGCAGAGGTGCAAACTGGGTGGGAACTGCGGGTGGGAGCAGCACTGCCTGTGGAAATTCTACACATAGAGAACTTGAGGAGTTCTGAGAGACAAAACTTTTGGCTGGATCAGTCTCACCAACCCTTTAAATGACAGGAAAACTGCAGCAAAGAGCTGGAACTCAATTTCTAGTCCTGTTCAGGAGCACCAGAGCCAGAAGACAAGAGTGGCCCTCAGGGCTCAGCAGCCTTTCCAAAGCCTCAGGGCACTCATTGTTTGGGTCACAATAAACATCAATCTGCAGCCAAATCCCTTCTTTCTTTAAATCCCCTGGCATCAAACACACCATACCCAGCTGGCCAGTACCTCCCCTTACTGTAACTTTGGGGAAATTCATKAATACAATAGAAACCATTATTATTTTTAAATATATCCATATTCTACAATTGCAGGATTAGGGAATGTTGTCTCAAGTAGTGTCCTTACCTCTCATCAGGTGAGTGGAGTGCTGAGGTCTGGGCTGCCCACACCAATGAATCTTTYTGTCACAGATGAAGAAACTTCCCTGTTCCAAGCAGTAATTCCAATTAATTAAAGTTGTGTAACACTTCCAGAGAGGGAGTGTTTAGCCCAAGCATAGGAAATAACCATTCACAAGTCTAATGAATTAGCCAAAAATGTTTTAATGCAGTCCTTGCCTGCAGTGCAGTATAAACCATAATAAAAAACAACAAAGCAGAACATACAGGATATTCAGCTGTGGAAACTGTACAAACACTTGGAAAATGCCAGTGARACTCCACAGAGCATCAGCATAGTCAGAGCATTGGTCTGACAGTAAAAACGAGTATCCAAGGCTTTTGTAAAAACCCATTTGATATCAAAAATCTCATTGCCAGCAGCAGCAGCAGCATTAAACTCCTGAACACAACACCCCAAAGGTGGGCAGTAATCCTGCTGTGACATTCCTTGCAAAATAATTACTTCCCATTGAATTAGGGGAGAGGGATGTGTATTAAACCACCAGTTCTGACTGGAACACCTGCCAGCCCCAGGCCATGCTGGGCTCCTAAGAGCAGCTGGATGCAGTTCCCACTCTGGGGATGCTGCTGTGTCCCAGTTCTGGCAGCTCCATGGGGATGGCAGTGCTGATCCTGCCCCACAGGGAGCCCCCAAAGGGCTCCCCCTGCAGTGGGGTTCTGCTCCAGCCCCATTTTCCAGTGTGTGAAACCCCCTGGCTTTCWGGATGACATTAAACCCTCCTGATACATTGACAACACCAGCTCTGCCATTCTCTGATCCTGAGATTCAGCTCAGTTCTATCTTTGAGGGACCCCTTTACACCACAAACAACATTTTCAGATGAAGAGCAGCCATCTGAGCAGGCAGATTTATAAAATAACAAGACCCTTCCTACTTGCTGTGTTCCYAACCCAAAGCTCCCTGCTCATCTGGAGTAGCTCCATGAGTAGAGCAGGAAGCCATTCCATAGTGCAGTTAATTCCAAAGAAGGATGGAGCTCCATCAGAACAGAGGAACCACAGGTCCACCTCCTCACCCCAGCTCTCAGGCACAGCCTGGTCCCTCCCAGGGAGGGTCACCTGCAGCAGTTCATGACATCAGCAGAGTTCCAGGTGCTGAGGAAGTTCTAGGCCACATCCTGGAGGCTCCCAGATCCTCCAGAAAAAGGTGGGGGAATAATAAACCAACACTTTCACTTTGGGCTTCTGCTTCTCTTACACAGGGAAGTGCTGAGAAGGGGGTGCACTCACCTTCCCCAGGTTAGAAAGGAGAGGGGGAGGCTGATTTTGTTGGGATTTAGTGCAAGGTTTAACCCAAGGAAGTGCTTCAGGAAGTGCTGAAACAGCAGGGAAGCTGTCAGGTGAGCTACCTGCATGTCCCAGGGCTGTCTGACAGCACTGCATGCAAGCAGGCATTTTTTTTCAAGCATAGCTGAAATAAGAAGCAGAGATGACCCCTTTATCCTTTTTGTTGGATGTTTTTGGAGCTGTGGTTTCCCCCCCCCCCTTAGCATAATTTCTTATTTTTTTAACAATGGCTGTTACCCACTAAAGTTTTACAAATGCTGCTGTAAATTTTAAAACCTCATACAGAAAAAAATAGTATTTTAATGAGCATGCAGGCATGAGCAACTTACAGGCTTGTATTTGAAATGTAAACTTACATTTTATTTCACAAGGTTTACATCCCAAAYGGAAGCTGGAGAATGAAGAAATGAGGCTTTAGGAAAGAGAAAATGCAGGAAGTGGGATCCTGCTCTAAGCAAAGCCAGCTGGGCCTGATGATGGGAACCACAAACCAATACCTGACAAACAGAGAGATTAATTACAAATAAAAATACATGGCACAACTTCATAAAATGACACCTACTCACCTTCACAGTATCCAAAAAACCAGCACAAGCAGCTCAAAGCTGAAAATATTCAACTGCATGTTCAGGAGGAAGAGGGAATACTCAAAGTGGGATGGAAAAAGGACAAGAGACTAAAACCCTGCAGCAGTGGGTGTGAGCTCAGTGTTTGTGACCAGGGCAGGGAATGCAGCACTGGGCAGGAAGAGCCCATGGCAGAGCCAGTGCAGGGTCTGCCCACCAGAGCCCCTCTGCCATGCAAACACCTTCAGTGACCTGAATCATCTGATCAGTTCAGGATGAGTTTAGGTGTGCAAGTGTTCTGTAATAAAGTAGAAGCTGRTAAAATTGGAAAAAGATCAATAAAATTGAGGTATTTTCAAGTACTAGGGATCCATTTCAGAAATCTGTACCACAGGAGTCACTGAAATGAAAACGACCCTTTTGAGTTAATTAGTTCTGGCTTAATAAACAAGGTCAGCAGTGGCTCCTTCCCCTGCTAATTAAACCCTTCCACGAGTGCCTCAGCTCTGCACAGAGTAACTGYTCAGCAGAGTAACAGCACAGAGTAACTGCTCAGTACATCATTCTTCATAGCTAAATTCAGGGGGAAAATAGTATTTTTTTCCCTTTTACATTTTACATTCATATCACATGACAGACTTTATGCATCAAGTTGTGCTTTCAGTCCAGACCAGCATCTAGAACTACAGAGCTGTAGCTGGTGTGGATTTTGCTGAATCCATTCCTGTTTGTCCCAGGAAGCAAACATTCATTGCATAGTGTGATTTGGAAGCTTTCTGACCCTCACCAGTGACTGCACCTCACACACACTGGGTACAGCCTCCTCAAACATACACAGTGCTCCCTGCTTGAAGGAAAACAAGATTATCCTACTCCAAAAACTTCCAATCAGCAAGAGAAACCAAGTCCAGGTTCCTTGGGCAGGACTTGCTGGCCCAGRGCTGGACTTTGGACAATTGCACACAGAGAAACATCAATGTGATGCTCTGTCTGGGTTTTTGTACCTGAATGGAAATGGAGAGAAGGGGGGAGGTGAGGAGTGGCTGTTAGTGGTCAGTTATTTTAGAGGATGAGTCCAGAAGCAGAGAGATAACAGTGGAGGCACCACAGTAAAGTCCAACAAAAGAGTGCCCTCCTTTCCCATGGTGAGATCACTTGGAAAAGCTGCTCCAAGCTGAGGAAGCTGTAGTGCAGATGCAGGGCTAAGCAGAGAAAGCAGCTCCTGGAGGGGGTGGGGACAGTTCCCCTGCTGCCTCCACACTGCTCCAGGCTGGAGTGAACACCTGCAGCAGCCACACAGACAGCAGCACCAGAACTGAGACTCAAACCTTCATTCTCCAGGTTCCCTGAATGAGCTGCACCTGCAGCACACACCCAGGTCTCAGGTGTACCTGGAATGCTGGGCCACCAGCACAGGCAGTGTGAGATCCACACGGGATGAGCTGGAATCATGGCCAGCTCCCAGAGCTGCAGTGTCCTTGGCATTGATGGGACTGGGGGATGAATTCCACCCTGGAATGCTGGGATGGAGGGTGCAGGCAGGGCAGAGCTTTGATGATACAGCCCTTACAGTCAGTGATGGTGGGGGAGAGCCTCTGGATGAGGATCAGGCCATGGAAAACAAAGGAGGTTCTGCAGTGGGTTACCCCCRAAGAGCCATTTGCAGGTTAAAAAAAGCTATCACACACTGGGCTGAATATTCTCTCTTTTGTCACCTGCAGAGTGASCAGAGCAGCCTGAGGAATTTCTGTTTTCCAGTGCATTTACTCAGCATAAAAAGGACAAAGGCCAGGKGTAAAATAAGGATATCACCTTAAGTGAGCTGAAGGGAATAAAATGAAGCTGCTCACTCAGACATGTGGGTTTTTCCCATTTTGTTCTGCCTCATTTTACACAACTTTTAGGTTTGTTTCACATTTCATTAAGCTTTCCAGCATCTGATGTGTGGATATTGAGAAGTGGCTCTGAAGTGATAAACTTTGTGTTGTTCTAACAAGAATTTGTTACAACCACAGGAGGCTGAGCTGCTTTGAAGGAAAGGGAAGAGATGAYCATAATTAATTACAAGAAAAGTGACTGAATAAAAATTACTTGGAAACATTTAAAAMCCTTTCTCAATCTGAGCTTGGTACCTGTGCCATCATAAAGATATCTGCCTTAGTATGAGAAGACAAAATCTGATTTTCAGAGCAGCAGCAGGAGCAGGCAGGGGAGCTCCTGCACAGCTCTGCTGCTGCTGCCCAGCACAGAAACAACTCAAACAATGGCAGGGCTGGAACCAGAGCCAAACCCAGGAAGGGCACAAGAACCTGCTCAGAAAACTCCTGTAAATCCACACGAGCTCTGGAAAAATACACTTCAGCTGGCAGGATGAAAGTCACCAAATCACCTTCCTGGTTTTATATACAAGGAATTTAAAGTTTTTAAAGGCACAAATAGCACCTCTGTAGGTGCTAAATTCTGGCTGTGTTTAGCTGCCACCATCCTCTCAAGCTCCCCCTCTAGAGCACATTTTGCCAGGAAAGAGGGGATTAATTCAGCTGCCACCTTGCATCACACACAGCACAAGGTCCAACACCAGATTTACATCAGAAATGCAGCTTTAGATTGACAGGAAAAACCCTTCCAGCACTCAGCAGCCGTTTGGTGACAGAGGCACTCAACAGATGGGGCTCAGGTGGCTGAAGCAGGAACATTTTCAGTGTTTAGGGCCACCCTGAGGAGAGACACAGGAGCCTGGGCCAGCCCACCTTGGCCCCTCACAACCAAATTCAGCAGCGAGACATCCCAGGGAGGTCAGCACTGCCTGCTCCACACAAACTGCAGAGGCTGAGGGACAAAATTCCATCACAGGGCACGGATCAGCCAGGAGTGAAACAGCTTCTCTTAGGGGAGGAACCCCTGCAAGGCTCTCCTGGCTCACAAACATCCCTGTGGCAGCAGCAGCAGAGGAACAGAGGAAAAAGGGGTTTATTCTGTAGGCAAAGCCTCCATCACCAACCTCACTCATCAGCTCCTTTCTCCTGTCATGCACAGCTGCTCCTGTAGTCACTGCCAACACCAGTGGGCTGATCAACACAAAAATGGGATAGAAAATGGTACTAAAGGATCCTAGAGGCAGTACACCCATACTTTTAGCATGCACCTAATTCAAACAAGAATGATGGACTGGGCTGAATCATGCAGATTTAAAAAAAAAGGACTCAGGTCTAGAAAAATATCCATAATCCAGCCAGCCAAGTCTCAGTTCCACTCCCCAGAACAGAAACAGGGATACATCTCTGTGACTGTAAATGCAGCAAAATGCAGAAACAAATCTCATCACCTCCTAGTGCAGAAACCCCTGAAGCCAGTCAGTGCACTGAGCTGGGAAGAAGTCTGAAAAAATTCAATATRACAATTGTGTCTTCAGCATTTTGGGGCTAAAGCCACCCCTGTGGAGTGAAACTCCAAACATGACTCTTGGAGCCAAACTTTCAGTGCATATTTCAAATTCACATCTTCCTTTCTGACCCCACGAACACACAAATCTCCATCAAACACTGATCCAGGAATGAGATGATATTTTAACCCTAGGAATTAATGCAAACTGGACTGTCTGAAGTTCCCTTTTGCATTTTAGAAGCCTGCAAGTAGGATGCAAGGACACTATAACCCAAACTCAAGGAAAATAACACCCCCCCTAAAAATGTTTTAAAAAAATCTATGGCCACAATATTCTTGAATCTTGATACTGGCAATGTGAATATTTTATTTTCACTCACAGCTGCACATGTACACGTGCATGTTCAGCACTTTTGCTTTCAATACTCTTACATTCAGCTCTCAATTTAGTGCCAGATTTAACTGGGTCCGTCTTGCATTGAGCTGAACTCACTCAGAATTTAAATACATTAGAAAATGCCACTTGTCAGAGAAGGTTGGAGAATCAGCCTCAAAATAAATAACCATCCCCAAGAATATTATGGCTTGGAAGAATTTCAAGAGCTCGAGTCCCTGATGTTTGCAAAATGAAAAGGCCTTCGGAAACGCACTCGCATCAACATTTGTTCCTATTTTGAATAAAAAATATATAGTATTTATAAAATAAAGAGAGCAGGCCAAAGAAGATTGGCCACAATCACTCTGTAAAATTGTTCTGTTAACTCTGTAACTTAAATTTACAAAGCCTTGGGACATCTGGACAGCAGGATTCCTGGAGAAGCACTCTGGAATGCAGATTACCATCAGACAATACTTCAGGATGTTTTTCTCATCTTGAAGATCCACCTGTTTTCTGCCCCTCAAAAGTGAAGTCCTTGCCAAGAGAAGGGATGTTGGCTCCTGAGAGAGAAGCTGAAATTTAAAGAAATACAATTGTGCAACCATAGCACTGCTGTTATGAGGGACTGAAGGATGATCTGGGCTTTGGGAGTCATTTTAAAGCCATGAAGAACAACAGGAAAATGCTGATTTTGCCTCCCCTGGTGGGATGGCAGGATGCAGCCCTCACTGCTGACAGGAAAACACTCTGGGGTTTTTCTTAGTGGAACAAGGTAGACTCTTACACCCACTGAGAGCAGTGTGGAGGAGCCCTGTCTCAGGGCAGCCAGCAGGGATTGCAGGGCTCTGCCTCACCAGTCACTGCCTGCCTTGGAACTGAGAGGGGCAAAGCCCAGCTGGCAATTCCACCTCCTGTCAGTGGGCCAGCAGAGGATGCTGCTGGAATCTCATCAGTTCCATTCCTCTGGGCCAGCAGGACACTGTGCCCTCCTCACTGCCTGCAGCTCCTGGGGCAGGATGTGTGTGGGGCCTCTCCCCTRTTCTCCAAGCCAGAGCAGGAGGCAGAGCAGGGAATCTTCTGGAAGCAGCACCTGCCCCAGCTGGTGTGGGACCCACCTTTCCCAGGGGCAGAGAAAGCCTGGAGAGGAGTGACAGCTGATGTGACASTACAAGGCACTCCTTGTGTCCCCAGCTGCAACTTGGCTGTGCTCAGCTTCAGTTTAACCCCTCACCTGCACCTTCCCACATGTCCCACAGATCCCAGAATTTCCATCCTGTCACTGTCCCAGCCATGTTTTCCAGAGGAGCTGCAGGGTTGGTGTCCTCCCCATCACAGATTGCTGGTGGCTCTGCTGTCACCTGTGCCACACCAGGCCAGAGCCTCTGCTGCCCTCCAGGGCCCCTTGAATARGGGATTTCTGGGCAAGCTGGAGAAATATTTTTCTGCTAAAGCTCAAACCTTTTCAACATCACCTCCCCACTTGCTGCAGAGCAGTGGTTGTGAGGGAAATAAAGAAATAAACACTGACCTTTCTGATGCAGCTTTACACCACTGTGTTCTCACACTGCTATGTCTCCCTTTCTAYGGCAAGGGATGAGGCTTCACCAGAACCTGTGAAAACCAAAGCAGTTAGAGGCAAATAAATCTGGTTTTCTCACTGAGAATACATKTTTCACTAAGCATGGGATTGTGTTTTTAAGGATAATTACAAACAAAAATAGACAACCACTTGTCAGAGAGAACTGAACAGCTGTTTTTAACTGAGATTACTCTATTATTGGCTTTATTTATTTCATAACCAAATCACAAGCTTTAAAGCCACAAAGACAAATAAAGGTCTTGCAGTTTTAATAGAACATTTCAGGTCTTTCTGGTTAGATATTTTTACTGGTTTACTTCTGCTGTGTAAGAGAGAATCTGAATATTTCACTTGAAAGGACCCACAGCTCATCCAGTTCAACTGCSTGGAAATGTCAGTTATTTTATAAGCTCTATAAATTGGGAGACTTCATATAAGCTCCAGACCATAGTCTGGGGTCTGATCTAGCCAAAAATCACCTCACTGCCACCATTTTCATATGGAAGAATTAATTATTTATTCATGSAACTTAAAGTTTGAAAAAATTGGAAGAAGCTCTGACTCATTCCTAAAGGAGTTATTTTAAGCATCATTAAAAATTCACAGAAATGCCATAGTTTGCTATTTTAAAGCAAATTTTGTTGGTTTAAAAACTTATTTGTGTTACCTTGTGTAAGTACCAAAATGTATAGAACCCATCAGGGAGAGCAGGTAAATTTACTGTGGAAATAAAGCTGGACAAAGTATAAAGCAGCTTCCTAAATGCATCCCTAAACTTGGGTGTTTGAATGCCTGATTTCACACAGTCACAGGATAAATACACTTTAAAAATCTAAATATTCTCCTCCTTGCAGGCACCACCTTACATCCCAAATAACTGGGCTGCATGCAGCAACACTTACATGTAAATGCCCTCAGTTTGTGGCAGCTTCACTTTCTCTAACCCTTGAAAAGTTCATTCACCTCCAAGTAGAAAGTTATTAAAAAAAGAAAGAATTGTTTCCAAAGCAGAGCTTATTTTTAGTCTGTGCTCATTAATCAAATCCCAGCTGCTCAGGGACTTAACCAACACACTTTTTTTTATTTGATTATCTCTTATAGTTCATTTACTGGCCACTGCAGATCAGGACAACTAATTTCACTAATTCCTTACCCTGAGGCTCTTCATCTATTCCATCCTCTTCCCACTGCTCCTCATTTGCCAGGAGAGGGTTCCGAGCTTCACTCAAGGTTCTCATGGGGAAAAAATGTCCATCCCCCTGGCTGCATGGAAAAGGGACAGAGGGACACTGCAAAAGCAGCAAGTGACTCTAAAACCTGACAATTTCTCTACTTTTTTTCTGCAAAGTTTTCTCTTGCCAGTATTTCCCATGTTTACTTAAAATCATCTTTAAGCTTGAAAAGCACTGTGTTTATCTTTCAGTTTGGTTCTCAATTTTTTCAAGGTCTCTGGAGCACAAAAGTTGAAATTTGTGGCCTGAAATAGAGTAATTTTTAGCAGAAGGTAAATGTGCTAATTTGATCAAGTAATTTGAATACAGAAAAAAAGCCCTGGAAAAATGTGGACAGTTAGAAGCGACAGGGGAATTGAGGAAAACATTTATGTAAATTAAGCAATTAACAGGTATAAGTTTTATCAATTTATCCCACAGATTCTTCAGGGCAGAAATCTCACTTGTGATTGAGTGACACCCAACAAGAAATGGCCCCACTCTTACTGAAAGACACATAAAACCCCCAATTTCCTGTGACCTAAGCCTGTACACAGAATGTGAAAATCTGTAATTACATCAGCTTTTAGCAGGGTTACTTACCTAGAGGCAATAGGCAGCAACCAGAGCTTTTTTTCTTCCCCAAACACTTGCTGGAGATTCTTCACAAAGCCAAGATTGAATCCATTTTTATCTGGGCCATTTTGAAACACTGGAGCTGAGAAAGCCTCTGCAAACAGAGGCAATTTTGGTGGAAAAAAAATAAAAATCAATAGAAATACTCTGAAACAGAGTTGTGCATCTTGTAACCATCTAAAGATAACRTGATTTAACAGATTATAGATACACAGCACTACAGAGTTTCAAAATAATGGTTTTCCCACTTTGCAAAGTCTGTAAAGACTTTTCAGCTGAAGGCAGGAATTTGGTGGTGCAACAGAACCCAGAGAACAGTCAAAGCAACCCAAAGGGGTTTCATCCAGAGAATGAAGTTAAAAGATCTTCCTGTGGGACTTGATGAAATTTAGAGAGTAAAAGTTTCTAGGTAAAAAACTCTGCAGGATGAGGTAGGTTGGTGTTCAGTGCATATTCCAGAAGTGGCTCTGCAGATTTAAATCGCCTCATCTGCTAATGTTAGAATGAACAAGCACTAGGGACAAACAAATGCAAATAAACTCTGGGTTCTGGTGGGGCATAAAATTAAGAAAAGAAAGGAGAGAAGAACCTTGAATGCCTTAAGAACAGTTTGATCTCCCCTCTCAGCTGCTGCACAGGTTTTGGGATAGATGAGCTACAGTGCCCCATGAAATGACTTTTGATGTAAAGAACTTGATAAAATCAGAAKATTTGCTCTCTCTTGATAGTGTCTGTTTTGTTACAAAACTTTATCCCAAAAGCTTTGAAAGTTGAACATTTATCTGAGGAAAAGCAAAGAAACTGTGGCAAAATGATACTATTTTAGATGATAATTTCTTTGATTTTACAGTCACAACTTCTTTGTCTTTATCAGTAAAGATGGACACTGTGTTTCCCAAGCTCACCAAGCTGATTGGGATGCACCTCAGTACAGGAATAAACCATTACTCCTGAAAAGCTGCACTCATTTCACAGCAAATGCAGTTTTACATATGCATAACACTTTTATAATTGGACTTCTACACTTTTAGGCTCTGGTTTCCCTAACAAAGCTTTTGTCACACCAGCTAATAAATGCAGCTCATTTGCAGTGACAAATTTCTGCAGCTTGTACCAAGATCTTAAATCTTCCTCCCCTCATAAACTAGCAGGAATGTACAGGAATAGAACAAATGTTTTTTTTTCTTATCTTTTTCCTTCTTAGAGCACCTTTGGTGTGTCTTACTAGAAGGAAGAGACAGAAGAGCCTTACCTAGAGTGGATCTGTTCCTGCTGACCAGCCAGCAGTGGTAGCCAAACAGAAACATGAGGCTCACAAAGAACATGATTGCCACAAAGAGAAGGAAAATGATGTGAAATTTGGAACGTCCATTGGTCAGCTCACCCTGGAAAGGAAAGCAACACAGAACAAGGGATGGGAACAAATTAAAGATGGAAATTATTTGTACTAAGAAATATAATTCTAAAACTCCTGTTGGGAGTTCTCAAAATTTACAGACAAAAGTGAACATTACTAAATRAAGAAAAAGAGGCAAAGAAATGAATGTGGTTCATTTCCCCTCCTGTACCACAGCACAAAGAGTGGGGGGTGTTATTAACCCTTGGTATGGCTCTGAGCCAGCCCACCACAGCAGCCCAGSTGGGCATGGGGAGCACCCTGTGCCTGGGGAAATGAGCAGGCAGGAGCTCTTGAAGCCCTGTTTAAGTTCTGCTGAGTTGCCTGTGCATACATTAAAATTCTGCACCTTGCTCAAGGTAAGCCCAGAGAAACCTGCCCTGTACATCTGCAGCTATTGGGGAGTGTTAGAACTGAGCACAGATGGATGGGGAAGGGTTAAAAGCCTAGTGGGACATTCCAAGCAGAAGAAAAGTTCCTTTCCCTCTGCAGCAGAAGAGCCAGGTGCCAGAGGTGCCCAGCAGGGACACAGACAGGCTCTGGGGACATGCAGGGCTCAGGGCTGTGCCTTGCTGAGTGTGGGGAACAATTACTGCACAGCAAAGGTACTTAAACACAAACATACACAGGTGCTGAGCAAAGGGGACAGAAATAGAGACCTAGGGCCAGTGTCTTACTGGAGCTGTCAGCTGGCCTTGCTTGCATAGAAGGAATCAGCAGATACTGAGTAAAAGCCTCCTCTGGGTCACTGTTTTTAAACTGAGAAAGGAGGCCTGTGGGGGTTAGAAAATGAACAAGGGGTTTTGACCCATTTTTTTCTTTTCAGCAAATATGTATAAATCATTGCCAGGACCTTACATATGAATGCCAAACTTTCCAAGGGACACCCATGCAAACACAAGGACAGGGAAGGGATAGAGCCTCTCTGCCAGAAAATAATCTACTGTSTGAAATTCCTGGCTTCTTGCTCTGTGCATTTTGGGCATCTAACAGGAGGTGGAGTCCCAAAGGGGCCAGGAAACACCTCCCAGGAAAATGCAGCCCCTCCACTGCCTGAGAGCAACAGAGCACCGAGCGTCACTAAAGCCCACCAGATTGACAGGAGATGAAAAAGTAACCGGATTTCATGACTTACTGTCCAATACTTAATGAAATACTTGAAGACTGTTGCAGCAATATACAAGCAATACAACAAAGAATAGGCTAAGAACAGTAGAAAGAATTTGTAGTTAGAAAATCCAATGCAGTTATTCACCCTGGAGGACAAAAGCAAAGTTGAAATCAGGATTGGTGCAGCACACAGTGGTTGTAACACAAAGAGCACGAACCAGTTTTGGGGGCTTTGGAACCCCTGGGTCACACAACCGACTCTGCCAAYGAGCAGCTCCCCTTAGTGGCCGAAAGGGAACAGAACCGACGGCTCTGCTTGTCCCTCCAACGCTTTCCTGGGCCGAGGAGAAGCACAGTTCCGATTTTTGGAATTGTTTTAAGGTTGGTACCACAGGTAAATGGGTCACAGAGGCTGCAGCTCGTTCCTCCTGTCTGCCTCTTGTCTGCCAAGGAAATCAGAGCCGGGAGTTCTGTGCTACTTTATTCCTTTGCAAAGCTCAGGAGCCACCTCAGCCCTGCCTGTTTGTTTACACACAGCCCAATTCACCCCACAGCTGCTTAGAATTCTCCATGCACAGGACAACTCTAGAAAGGAACACGGGGATGTCCAAAAAACCCCCGTGGGTGTTTGTGTCAGAACTCAGGTTTGGAAAATCCACTCCAATTTTGATCACCAGGAAGGTTCAGGTAGGGAAATGTTTGCGTTGCTTCTGAATTCTTAAATCTTCCTTTTTTTTTTTTTTTTTGAAAAAGGAGGAGTTTAAGAAATTTAGTGGCAGCAATTCTGAAAGGTGTAAAGCTGAATTATTCCATGCAGCTTTCTGCACAGACTGTCTCTGACCATCCTCAGTCCAGAAACAATCCATGTGCAAGTTTTGTTACTGGAAGCACCCCAAGTGCAGCTGAAACACTGAGAGAGCCCAAAGGAAAGGCTAAGCTGGAGTTCCTTTCAAATTTGAATAATAGTTAATGAGTGAGTTAGCAGTTGGGGTTTAAACTTTATCAATATTATAGCATTTGTACACATGGGTTATGGAGCAAATGTGAATGATTTGTTAAAATTTAATTTCAGGCAATTTCAAAGTGCAATTATTTTATAAGTTTCCCAAACTAAGGAGATGGATGGCCTAAAATGTGAGAGGCATACAGACATGAGAGGGATACAGAAATCTATCTAAGTAACCTTTCCTTCCAGAAAACCACAAACCACTATCTAGGACATACCATGGACAGTGATGATCCATTTTTAGCACACACCTGCAAAAGGACAAAAAAGAAAAATGGAAGATTTTTAATTGGTACTTCATTACCAACTGCAGATCAACAGCAAAACTTTGATTTTTGTGAGGTTTCTACACTATAGATCCTCATAATGATGCTGTCTCTAAGTTTTTTAAGGTAGATACAATTTTAAGATGGAACATTTCTTAGTGTTTGAAGACCAACCAATGTCCTTGGTCCTTGTGTAGATAAAGAGACACGAGAATGATTTCAGCCCTAGAGCAGAAGAGCTGCAGCTGGGACAGAGACCCTGGGGAACCTTTTTGTGTAAAAAGACACATGAAGGAGCAGCCCACTCCCAAAACTTGTGGTGACTGCACCTGGGTGAAGGACAGCCCATGACTTACATGGCACAAACAGAGCAGTGGTGGCAACGRTCAGGTTTGATCAGCTGGCATCTGTCACAGAACCGAATCCCTGCAATCAGAGACAAATTAACACAAAACAATGGAAAAATGGGGGTTTTTTCATCTGTTAGTTGATACTGTGCTCATTTCCTAACTATTCTTTTTCTTTCCTCTCTCACTTCAGCAGGTGACCTGGTGCTTGCTGCAGGTCACAATCAGGTAAGCAACATTCATAATTCTGATGGAGCCTTGCAGATGGGGCAACAATGAGTGAAAACATAAAATCATAGAACCATGGAATGCTWTGGGTTGGCAGGAACTCTAAAGCTCATCKCATTCCACCCCCTGCCATGGCAGGGACACCTCCCACTGTCCCAGGCTGCTCCAAGCCCCATCCAACCTGGTCTTGGACACTTGCAGAGATCCAGGGGCAGCCACAGCTCCTCTGTGAACCTGAGCCAGGGCCTCACTATGCTTACAGGAAGAATTCCTTCCTAACATCTATCCCAAACCTGCTCTAACTCATACAGCCAGCTCAAAAGTGACAAAACAAAGTTGCACACTTGCATCCACATTTACTCAGACTACCTACACTTCATCTTGACAATTCCCTATTTATTCCAGTTCTCTGCTTCAAAATTCTTTGGCTTGCCTGACAGAAATGAGCAGGTCAGAGTCTCCAATATGAACACAGATTTCTTTAAGCTGTGAAGGGAGTGCAGCAGGCATTTAACCACCAAACACAGTCCAGAAAACTGGTCACAGAAGTATGTGGTGCATCCCTAAGCCAGACTCCATTTTAAGTAAAAWTTATGACAGATTTGATTATTCTATTGCTATTTGTAAATACAGACAGCACATGTGGGCTTTTGGATTGTAAGTTCAAAGGGTAACTTCTTGCTTCTCAAAGGCAGCACTGGAATTGCACTGAATTAGAGGCTTCAAGGCTTTTTTTATTTTTCCTGTGAGCAAGGGAGAGCAGGGTGCCTGGGAATGCTGCTGGCCAGCAGGATGCTCTGGGYGCCAGCCTGTGCTGCTGGCTGTGACTGGGTGGTTTGGGCTCCGTGCCGGGCTGACCTCCATTCCCTGTCCTSGTGTACACCGGCAGCTTCCTGGCGATCTCGGCGAGGATCTGCCGCTGCACCTCGGGCCTCTCCTCGTTCTCGTAGCGCTCCTGGTCAGCGTAGGACATGTGGAACTGCAAGCAGAGGGCACCAGAGGAGCGCTCAGCCCCGCCACCGCGGAGCCCTTCAAACACAGCTGAGCCTTTCGAATACAGCTCAGCTTGGAAACGCTTTTACCTCCCGCTCCTGAGATGAATGCAGTGGGGAAATGTGGTTGTTAAGAAGACAAAGGGAGGCAGTGAGTGCTGGAGAGCCAGAATACTGAGAGACACAGCAATAAGAATTGAAAAAGTGAAATTAAGGCTCATAAAACMATTTACTAAATTGCTCCTATTGCTGCCCTTGATGAATGCCATTACTCACCTTTGTAACACATTCAGAACCTCTCTAGTGAGCAAGAACCTCTATATTTTTAAATTTTTAAAACTGGGATTAGTTGTTATTTATAAATTTACATTCTTGTAATCAGGATCAGAGCAAGGCTGAGTATATTTGGAATGCCACACAAATACTGACCTCATTTTGTTGCCTCAATCTGAGTGTTTTATTACTATTTCAGAGAGAGGTAAAACAAGATGTGAAAAAAATTGCAAATCTAGTAATCCAAGCAACATGACAAAGTAAATATTTGGTTGAAAAGAATTAAGACACATTTGCTTCTGACTCTCCTCTTCATATCAACTAGACTGAAGGATTTTTGAGTTCTCTCTAACATCTGTGCTTTTGTTTTGCAAGGAATGAAAGGTGTTGGCTCTCTTACCTTTTTGCCTGGTTGTATTGGGAGAGTGAAAACAGACTTCCAATATGTCCACACAAAGAGCACAAAGAGAATATGGAATATTACAAGATAGGCCACTAAAAACAAAACGAGAAAAGAAAAAAACAGAAACAGAGTAATGACTTTTTAAGCAAAGGTTTCATCCACAATGGGCATAATTCAAATTTTTCACAACAAAGTCAAAAAAAAAAGAAGAAAGGAAAAGAAAGATGTCCATCCAGTGCCACCCATGATTGCAGCCCAGCTAAACCTCATGGCTGATGGTCAGCAGCACCCCAGAGCTCAGGAGTGACCAAACTCAGAGCCTCCCCTGCTCTACCTGATCCCATTCTGTGGCAGAGGAAGATGCAGCTGCCAGAGAATTGTCCCACAGGGCAGGTGACAACCCCATATCCCTGGGAATGACAGGATTCCTGTCTCTTCCCCACATCCCAGGCACAAGCCCAGCAGATCTGGCTGGTGCTGAGCAGTGGAAAGGTGAATTTTTCTCCTCCCAGTATTGGGGTTCAGTTGCTACTAAAGGCAGTGGGAAGCAGAGTGTGCACTGTCCCTGCACCATGCTCTTCTTGTGAGAGCAGAGAGAAATAATATGAGCTTTACATCACCAGAAAAAGCCTAATTTCTTATTAAACATCTTTTACATTTGCCACAGTTGATACAATAAATCARGAAAACTTCCCTCAAATTGATCAAAACAGGGCTTGTGATTACTGAGGGAGAATTGCAAACCAGCCCTTGTCAGAACAGTCTTCAATGTGCAAACCTGACTCCAGAGCCTTTGGCATTAGCAGGCATTCCATGGACAGGGAGCCAAAGGAGCTGTCCTTCAGCTGCACAGACTATTTGCCATTTCTTTAACACTCAGCTCATTAAGACATTATCAAAGTTACAAGATAGTTTTATTTAAACACATAATTTCACTGCAATAACAATCTCATTTCCCCATTTCATTTAAGCTTCAAATTCTAGAAAATAAGATTAAAATAACTAGTTGGAAAGAGAAATCTAAAATTCAAACACTTCTTAACTATGTCAAAACACTTCTTTTCCTGTGTGAAAATTGGTAAAAAAGGCCAAATGCATCAGTGAGACTTTCTAATGAGACAGCAAATGATGGGACACATCTCCCAAGGATGTGATGGACTGTGGGAAGGAGCTGTGAATCACAGCTAAGTCATTCTCATGCTCCAAGCTGGTTTGAGATGTTATCCTCACACTACAGGTGGAGCTGAGCCATTTTTAACTAATATGGAGGGAGATAAAGCTTGCAACAGGTTTAATTTTGTTGATCAGCCTAGCAGCACATTAGAGGAAGCTGACCTGGAGATGCACTAACAGATTAGGCAACAATTAACTTTCTTCTGCAGAGCAGTCATTAACACCCTGCTTTCTGCAGTTTCCCTGTAACAATTTCAAACATTAAAACTGCTCTATAGAGGAAAGAGAATTTACTGGATGCAGCAATCTGGAGGAGCTTTAAATGTCAGCTGGCACTGCTCTTCATGGAACAACTTACACTACACCTACTCCTGTCCTTCACAACCTCTGAAGAAAAAAGTCACCAAGAGAACACCTGGATTAGCCAAAAGCACCCAAAGCACCTCCAGGAAAGAAGGAGAAAAATGTTAAAATAGCCACTGACTCCYTATTTTTAGAACATGGCCATTACCTCCACCAACACACCGGTCTCAAGAGTGTCACTGAGCAATCCTACTGTGCTGTGACTCAGGATCTGTTAGTGGGCACCAGAACTGAGAGAGAAAACTWATCAAAAATAGCTTTCACTGAAAGATCAAACAGAACAGCGAAAAAAGCCAGGTGGGCTGCAGTTGGGAACTAGTATTTTCTGTTTGGCTTGTAAAATCAGCTCTGGAAATGTGAAAGGGAAAGGGAGAAGAGGGGTGTGGGTGTGCACAGACACACACACAGCTTTTCCTGAAAGAGTCAGAGGGATCAGAGCCTTTCCATGCTCTGCCCAGACTGTGACCAGACAGAGCATTTCCCAGTGCACCCAGGAGGTGCAGCACGCTGAGTACCCCAGGAGGGTGCAGTTACAGGAAGGAAACACTGAAAGAGGATGGACCTTAAAAAAATGACTGCAARTATTTCTGATATCTCAGCCAGAACATTTGTGAGTCCTTTTACACATGGCAAATAATAAATTATCACACGTACCTTTCTCCACAGGGTTGCTCACAGTCACTGGAAAAGAAAAAAAACGAGTGTCCACAGAGGAAATGTGAATCCCAGAGAAGTTTGTGACAATTAACATTTCTGTGTGAAATACAGCCATTTTAGGGAAAATGTTCAAATTCAAGAGGCAAAGAGAGCCCACACCAAAAGTATCCGTAACAACTCTTCTTCACTCACGCAAACACCCACAGCAAGATGTTCACTCACTCTTACWTGTGATGTCTTTTCCCTGCTTATAAAATATATTCTGTATATTTTGCATTAGAAATATGATAAAAGCAATCCTCTGAGGACAGTGAGAAGATCATCAGGGCTCCTCTAACACCTCTATCTCTGCATTTACCACATACTTGCAGCTGCTTTCTACAGGTCTCCAGGTGACCCTCCACTGTAAGCACTGTTGTCACAAAGCCTTTCTCATYAGCAGGATTAAAAAATTATAAATTTCTCAGCTTTGGCCAAGTCAGCAACTGCAGTGACTTCATTGTTTTTACACTACCTACCAGCAGAAATTTTACAACCTCTTCTTACTCCACCATAATGAGAGAAAAGCCCCTCCCAACAGAAGCCCTCTGAGCAAGCAGCAAAAAGTGCATTGTTCAATGCCTTCTTGTAGTGACTAGTTGAAAATCCATCCATTATCTTAAAAGCCAGCATCCAAGTTTAACAGAAGAGACAAGGACAGCTTTGTTGAACTGAAAACAGGGAGTTCTGTGATATTTCTATAGAGCATTGCTTGGAAAACAAAGCTTTGTGCCACACAGCAATGTAGATGAAAAAAGAAACTGAATCTTTGTTGTGTCTCTGCCCACTCAATTTCAGGTAAACAAGACTGTTAGGAAATCTTCAGTTTTTCCTTTGCTTTGCTGCCAATCAAGCTATGGTGAGCTTTTCACAAGCAGTGCCTGGCTCCCTCCTGCAGCAGGGCCTGGCTAAGGATTTACCTGAGACAAGAACACAAACACAACGATACAAAAGGTTCTGTGGAGGATCATTGTCACCGTGGCAGCAGCCACCAGCCAAACAAGAACTGAGGCCTCCTCCTGTGACTCACTGGCCAGCCCAGCACTGAGAGCTCAARGAGCATCAGGAGATGCCTCCCAGACATCACCCCCACAGCACTTCCAGTGCTGGCACAGCTGAAAATGCAAACCCAGATTCCAGACAAAGCATTCACTATTTAGAGGCTCCCAGCAGCTGAGAAGAGGCAGCCAGCTCAGCAAGCCTTGCTGGGTTAGAAACGTGGGGAGAGGCAACATCCTGCTCRGCAAGTATCAGCACAGGCCAACAGTTCATGCTCAAATCCTGAAATAATTCAATCATTTCAACTTCTGTATAGATAAACTCCTCCACACGCAAATAAAAGAGATGAGAGAGAAACGGAGCAAAAAAAMCAGGTGGGTGTGGGCAAATGAATGAATTTAAGCTGTGATTCCACACAGCAAGCTGAGCTCCTGCCAGCTGAACCAGCTCTTGCAGAGCAGCACAGCCCAACCCAAACCTCACTCGAATCACCTGAGCCTCCTCCAGCAGCTGCACTGGGACCTGGGATCAGCCCATGCTCAGTATTACTGAATTTGCACAGCACATCTCAAAAGACTGACAGCATTTCAGGAAAATACTCCACATTTTTTATCACATGTTCTAATGACAGTTCCATGCACCTCAGAGATATCATCCTATGCGGATTCTTGAAAGAAACAGCCCACAGTCTCAGAGATGGGATAAATGTGATGAAGTGTTTGGGGGCTTTGCCAAGCTGCTGATTAAAACAGACCAAAGAAGCTGCATTTCATTCTAGCTCCCATGGAGAAAAAACCAGCAGGTCTCACTGCACTGCCAACCCTAACAAACACCTGATTTAAGTTTGCTGTGCAGCACCAGAAGGCAGCTCCYGCCCCAGGAACATCTCAAACCATCCTTCCTGGGACCTCTGGTTTTGTTTGTCTGCCTTACTCTGTCCGGAGGAGTCACAGCTCCTTCTCACAATTTCACAAATCCAAGCTTCCAGCTCTCCTCTCCACTAGAGCTGACAACTCTTTCTTCCAATAGCACACTAATAACAAACATAAGAAAGTTTGCAACTTACTATATAGTTAAATTGTTACATTAAATGTACAATTACTAGCCAGCATAAAACTTCCTCTTCTCAAATGTAGTGGTTTGTGTGCTACTGTAACAACTCTACACYTGAGTGTGATCCCATGTAACCCACTTCTTCCTTTTCAGAATACAAACATAAAASGATTGTAAGGCAGGGCACAGACTGATGTTTGTTACTGTTTAGCTCATAAATCACATCTGGACGTTATCAAATCACAACAACGCCGCCTTTCAGGGTGGGATCACCGTCCCAGCCTCSCAAACACCACCTCCCTGCCCCAGGGACACACAGAACAAGGGCCCAGGACTGACAGACAGCACCCCCAGCCCGCACCCCGCCCGGCCGCGCACAAACCCTGCGGAAAGCAGGGCAGCACGCCCGAAACCCCCATGGATCCCGAGCAGGACTCGACCCGCACTGAAGTGTTTGTCCCTATGCACGGATCGCTGCCGGGATCGGAGCCCCGGGACACCGGGCGGGCACCGGGGCCCCGCTCACACCGCGGACACGGCAGGAGAAGGAGGAGGAGAGGATGAGGAGAGCGAGGAGGAAGTGGAGAAGGCGAGGAAGAGGAGGAGGAGGGAAAGAGGAAGAGGAGAAGGAGGAGAAGGAGAAGGAGGAGGGAAAGAGGAAGAGGAGAAGGAGAAGGGGAACGGCCGAAGCCCCCGGCCCGCCGCGCCCCCCGCCCGCAGCTCCGCGGGGGCCCCGGCAGCACCGAGGGGCGGCCCGGGGCGGGGGCCCCGCTGGGCACGGGCGGCGCTCACCGAGGCAGAGCTCGCAGACGTACGCGTAGTAGGACCAGAGCAGGAGCAGCGCGATGAGCAGCACGGGCAGCCAGGCGAAGGCGCGGCGGCACCAGCGCAGCCCCCGCCACAGCGCCATCCCGCCGCCCTCAGCGCCGCGCATCGGCGCGCGGCTGCGCGGGCTGCCCCGGGGCCGGCGCGCTCGGCGCTCGGCTGAGCGGCCTGAGCGCAGCGGCGCCCCCTGGCGGGGCGGGTGGGCAGTGGCGCTCGGGCTGAGGGAGCTTTGCTGCGGCCGCGCTGTCCCCTCACAGCCCGCCCGTGCCGAGCTCGGCTGAGGGAGCTTTGCTCCGGCAGCTGTCCCCTGACAGTCCGGCTGAGGGAGCTGTGCTCCGGCCGCCCTGTCCCCTCACAGCCCGGCTGAGGGAGCTTTGCTCCGGCCGCGCTGTCCCCTCACAGCCCGGCTGAGGGAGCTTTGCTCCGGCCGCTGTCCCCTCACAGCCCGGTCGTGCCGGCTCTGTGTGCTGAGGACGGAAGGGACGCGGTGCTGCTCCTCTCTCAGCCCTGTGGGCATACCCGCGGCGCTGTGAGCCGCTCCCGGCTCCGCAGCTGCCGAGGCACACACGGGGCTGCCGAGGTGATGGCGGGGCTGGAGTGTCTCTGAGGGGCAGGCTGAGGGAGCTGGGGCTCACAGCCTCGGGAGGAGTCGGCTCATCCCTAAATGTCTAAAAGGAACTGTCAGAGCACGCACCAGGCTCTGCTCCGGGGGCCCAGCAATGGCAGCAGCGGAACTGATGCTCGGGAAGTTTCAGCTGGACATGAGGAAGAACTTCCCTGGGCAGTGCCCAGCCCTGAGCAGAGAGCAGAAAGGCTGTGGGGTCTCCTACCCGGGGATRTTCCAGAGCTGTCTGGACACGATCGTGTGCCCGGCGCTCTGGGATGGCTCTGCTGGAGCAGGGAGGTGGCACCAGATGGACCCACTGTGGTGCCTCCCCTCCTGACCCATCCTGGGACCTTGCAGCACTGTCCTGTCCTCTGCACAGACAAGAGCTTGGCATTGTCTTCAATTCCCTCAGCACACACCTAGAAGTATGAAATATATATATATACAAACACACCTCCACATACAAGTGAATATATATGTAATATTCAGTTACTACTATGGAATATCCATGGGATGATCAGATTCCAAACAACTCGTAGAACAAAAGGAGTGCCCTCTCCAACACGGCATTTAATGTATAAAAAAGAAAACAAAAAGAACCCCCCTGCCCCAGACTGCTCCACAACCCCGTCTGAATTCTGGTAGGAATCTCCTCATTCTCATTCAGTTTGAGTTGCAGCTCCAGGTAATTAACTCCACTCTATCACGTCTGGTAAGGAAATTAGTTTTCTCATCAAGAGAATGACTTATCTGACAGAATGTTCTTCTGATAAACCTCTGGTGTAATTTGTGACACTTTCTGGTCACCTCTTTATTCAGTAAGGGTTTTTTTTTCCCTCAGAATTTGTTCTAAAACTTCCCTTACTGGGAACACGCTCGGAGCTGGGCTGCCTCCACCAACCCTTTTCTCTTTTTGGGTACAGGCACCACATTTGCCATTCTCCTGCCCAGATCAATGAATTAAGACATCACCCACAAACCCTCAGACCACACCTGTAATTTAGTTATCTCAATATTTTAAGAGGCGTATTATCTACAACCTCTGTTTTTTTCAAAAAAATCTGTTCACTACTAAGGTGACAGCTCTATTAACCYGTTTTCTACCCTGCTCAGGCTTTACAAGCAGTATTATCCTCTTCTCCAGGGTACTCAATTCTTCCTTTAATATAAAACCTGAACATTTGGCACCTGTTTTAATTTTCTGTGTGGGGTTGAACTTAACCAATATTTTGGGTAGCCCCTGCTGTACAAAAGTGCCTTGCAGACAGGATAACATAGGTTGGCCTGAACTGCATGTGACCCTAAACTGGAATTTTATTTTTTTCATATATATACACACCTATATGAAAAACCTTCTCCCAGGAGATTCAGGAAGGGCATCTAGAACACAAACACCCAAAGTTTTGAGGATTTAGGAGAAGAAGATGTGAGTGCCCCCTTGTTTCCCTCCTTCCCCCACTGCATAGGTGCTGAGAAGGAATATTTTTGCCAGCAATACATTTTATAATCAGTAAGATTTAAAAATCACTCTTGTGAGTTAGATCACTCCCTGAAGCAGCTCACAGAATCTCCTCTCCTGAGACAGATGGGATGAACAGCACACCCATGGGACATTTTTCTTGCATGTTCCTGTAAAGCAGGAAGGCATCTTCCCAAGAGACAGCAAAGGAACAGGCAGCAGTGAGCAGTCTGTGTCAGGTAAAGCCTCTGCAAACAAAGTTCAGACTTTTTCTTTTGTTCAACAGCCAGTTTYTCTATGTGCTCTAAGGTCCACATGGATCATCCTCAAAATTCTTGTTTCCTGGGCTTCCAGGGGACACTTAGCTATATAAACATGAGCTCATCTGAGGTGAGACTCCCAAATACAGCTCTTTGAAACAAAACAATCAGGTGACATTAAATCTCGGGACTCTTAGGGTGTGTTTCTGCACTTGTKTTTCTGCTGTAGCTCTCCATTTGATAAAGCTGGAGTGAGATATGGGATAAGGCACCTCATGCCCTTTCCAGAAATCAATACTGCACATGTTATTCAAAGTAAATATTAAATCTAAATTGACCTTCAGCCAATTGTAAAAGGCGAGAAAAACCTCTCTGTGTGTGCAGCCTGAYTGGGCTCCACAGAAACTACAACAGTGACATTATCCTAAATAACATCCCTATCTTTAAATTTAACCCTGACCATGAGCAGTTTCCTGCTAAGACACATTTCACCAGCTTTCAACAGGGAGAGGAACTTCTGCAGAGTTCAGCAAGGTGTGGTTGCACCCATGGTGTAACTACACTGTTCAAAACTACTGCACAGACTGCAGACAAAGCCCCAAGTCCCAGCAGCTTTAGGGTCATTTCAATAAGGCTCATCATCACTGGTTCTTCTGGAGAAACAAATTGCTGGGTGCGTAAAGAAAGGAAGATGGTGGTGACTCACCAGTGGCACTCTGGGCATCAGGGAACACGTCATCCCCAAGAGCTGAAGACCAAGGCTGACAGCAGCTAAGRTGGCTCTGGCACTGGTCCAAACCAGCTAAAATACATCAGGAAACAGTAGAACTCAGGAAAGAAATGCCAATTTTTACAACAATTGCAGAAAACCCCACATGTACCAATTTCTCTGAGATGCTCTTCCCTGTGAGAAAATGCTTTTAAAAAATCACTCACTCATGGTAGAAAATGCTCAATTGTCCTGTAAAAAGAACCACAACTGGAAAATGCAGTTTGTCTTTGCAGTGCTGAATGTGAAACTGTGCCTGGGTTACTGTCTCAATTTCAAAATTATATCCTGATTCAAAAMCCAAAGTTGCACAAGTTACTTCCCCACTGTTCATTTCCAGATCTTGCTTGAGCTGGTAACACATGAGCCTTGGAGCTGTGGGGAAAGTCAGCTACAACCCCTGCAAGCTGCAGGGAGCCAAACCTTGGGCAGAGCCAACTTTTCCAACTACTCTGAAGCCAGGGCATGTAAAATAAAGGAGTGACCCAATTGTCAGACATATTTTTATCTGGGTAGGTTACACGTGGTTTTGCTTATCAGTGACAGAGATCCAAGAAGATTTGATAATCCATGAGCTAAAATGGGAATTAAACCCAACTCTGGCTGGCTCCTGAGTTCCTGCTGAGCTAAAAACCTTGTGAGCCCCAAGGCTGGCCCATTTTTGTCCTTTATTGTAGGAAAACACAGCAACCCTCCCTAYCTCAGTCCCATCTTGGCCCTTYCCACACTGTACTYGTAGGTAAGGAGATAAATCTAATCWAAAATGCTCAATGTTATCATATCAGAYTTGGGCTTTCTCTCAGGATTGCTGCACCCAGCTCGTGCAGAGGAGCAGGCAAAGCTTTCCTAGAGCATGCACTGAGCATTGGGACTGAGCTATGAGCAAGCTGTATTTTTGTTACAAGCATTAAGAACTCTCCACTATGTGGGATAAGCCGCCACATTTACACATTAACACCTTCCCAGAAACCCCAGGAAAAGCTAGTTTTTGTTATTGCAGCAGGATTTTGCAGCTCTGTACTGGGACTCCTGCATTTCACAGGAGTTTGTGCACACACACAATGGTCCTACCATTCACATAACCCATGGATGCTACCTTGCAGTGGAGAAAGKAAATTGGGAAACTGAAACATACTCATGTTAATCAGCAGGGCTCTAATGAAGCTGGTGGAGCTTTGTTTGAACATTCAGTTTTAAGATTTCTCTTCAGCTCTCAGACAAAAGTTAGATTTAGACAATTATCTTCCCATTAATATTAAATCAAAGTGGATTGACTTTTYCCCTTCAGGTTTCTCAGATTTTTTTGTCCTTCCCAGCAGTCCCAGCCCTGCCAAGCTGCACACGGGGTGTTGTTTGCTCTTAGTCATCACCTGCATCTGCTCACTCTGATTCCTCATTTGTCCCATCCCCCACTGGAAYATTTTATCCTAATTTAACGTGGAAATACAGGCAGGATATATGGAGTGTGCAACAGGGTCTGACAGCACAGATTGCAATTAAAGCTGTTTAAAATAGCACAAAACTGTTAATTGCCACCGAGTGAAAAATTGGCCATTTGCAGCAGAATTGTTCTCATTATTCCACAGTYTGAAAGGATTTGTAAGGATTTAGGGACGCACAGGGAGCGAGTGCTGGCACCATTAGAGGGTGCTGGAGTCCACACAATCCCAACCCACATCCAGCTCCCTCCAGCTCCAGAGCTGCTCGTTCTCCTCAGGGACAGCAGAGTCTCAGAAAGACAAATTTGGGGATGAAAAACCATAATCTTGTTTTGTCACGTGTATAAGCCTTGCCCAAATATCGACTGAAATATTTCCCCACAGCTATTGTCTTCACAGACTCCACAAAGATTCATGTCTGATCAAACACATTTATAAGGTAGATTTAGGGAAAAAGTGCCATGAAATACCATAAACCTGACATTTCCTATTTTCTAAATTCTTCATTTTGCACCCTAGATAACATCCTTTAATAAGACAGCAGATATATATATTTTCATACCTTTTAAAGACAAAACATTAACATATATACCATTCTACAGCCCTGCAGCCAACCTGTCTTACTCATCCCTCCTCTTCTCCTGGGATGACCAAGTGAATCCTGATTTTTTCTCACAGCCATTTGCTATTTGACATTGGATTAACCACAGTAATTGGCACTGACCRACTCTACTGACCTGATAGAGGGGTCTTTTTCCTTTGACTCTGTGAAAAAAGGCCTTCCTCACACAGTGCTCTTAGATAAGGAGAGATTGGAGAGAAACTACATCCAGGGAGGTTCCTCTGTGATGTCTTAAATCTCTGTCTTTTCAGCCAAAAGTGTCCTTGTCCCACTTAACTCTCTCAAGGGAAGGGATGGGATGAATGCTGGGACAARCCCTGAGTTGCTGCAGCAGTTAAAACAGTCTTGGAATCACAGATTTTAGGCTGGGAAAGATCTTTAAGGTTGTTGAGTCCCACCAGTCCCCGGTGAGTGTGTGCTGCTGCTCCTCTGGGGCTGCACCACCCCCTGTCCCTGAAATGTTTGTGCACAGAAAACCCCACGAGGGGAACACAAACAAGAGAAAATGCTCCTTTCCAGTGCTTTCAATCAGCTCTCCAAAAAAAGCAGGAGCATTTCCCAAGTCCCAGGGCTCCACCAGMCCAGAGCCCTGCGAAACCTGCAGGGCTGCAAGCCCTGACTTTGGTCCCACAGGAGTGGGAGCAGTGTCTGATGGAATAAATCTGACAGAAATCTGGTCTTTCTGACTCAGTTCCTCCATGCTTCCCATCCTTCCAGGTCTGTGAGCACTACAGCAGGATACCCAGTGTCTGGTTTCTGAAATAGCTGCCTTCTATAATTAGTTTTTTTAAATCTGTGTCTTTTTCAAATACTCTCTGATATCCTTTTTCCCTCACATTACTGACTTTTGAAAGCAGATAAACACACTCCCAGCCAATTCGTTATTTCCTTATCTTTTAAAATAACAAACTGTGGAGCTTGTAGTCCTCTGAGTGTGGTGAAGCTTCAGCAAAACTTTTTTTWAATTTAAGTCTAGGCTGTCTTTCAAGAATGAGATGTACACAGTAATGTGATTTCTTAGAGTTGTGTTTTAAGCCATAAAAATAAATACACAGTCTCAGAGATGCAGAGAAGAAAAAGACATTTTTGTAACCTCACCACATTTTGTAAATTGATTTTTTTTTTTTGCAAATCTTGGTTTTTTTTGTACCTGGTGGCCACAATTTTGGAGTTGAACAGCAGTGCTGAGTGCAGCCAGGCAGCATATGCCACGTGTAATTTTTTAATTTCCTGGTAGCAGCAATTCTTACAGGCACAAYAGCAGGTTTGTTTATTTTTTGTTCTTCATCAACCCTTTTATTAACATTGTTAGATCTCCTGACTGCACCTGGCTGGGCAGTGACTGAGCATAATGGCATCTTTGCCCTGGGCTCTTGGAGACAGTGCATATGGATGGGGAAGGCAGCAGATAATATGGATGCAAATTTCAAATTACTGGTCTTATCCCCCAGGCACTGAAGGAGGAAAAAATCTCAAGGAAATCGGGAGAACAACGTGGCTTTCAGTTTTTACTCAGGGTATAGAATTGAAAAYCCCACTTGTGGTCCTTGCAGGGCTGTCCTCTGCAAAATAATGCAACATGAATGAATTTCAGTGAGGAGAACTGCACTCTGACTGAAAGCTCAGGCCCAGAGCTGGGTTTGCCGGGCAGAGCCTGAGGAAGAGCCTGCACAGGATCAGGACACCAGAAATCCAACCCCACGGTCCTGCTGATGAGCCCCTGGCACGGAACTCCCTCATTTGGACTCATCAGGGTGAAGAGGAGCCAACCTTAATGAACCAAGGGAGGCATTTTCAGCATTTGACTCAAGTTCTCTTGCCTACAGAACCACTCATATGGAAAAAGCAACTGTCTTTTTCTATTTATGTAATTTTGCCTTATCTTACTGGAGTTTTGTTTTTTCTCTAAAGGGTTTCACACGGATAATGCCCTCCATGCCCCACAGAACAGAGCTGGTGTGACTCCAGCAGCTCACTGCTCTTCAGCCTCTGAAAGTAAAACACAAACTGAACCTTCTGAGCTGATTTCTCAGGTTTTGCACTTCCCAAGGCATGGTCTCCCCTGGAGCAGCAGTGTCCATTCCTTTACTACAATAAGTGCTGCAGAAATCTCTCAAACGTCCTGCTACTCTTCCACTAGCAKGAAAGAGAAATAAGCTTTGGCTTTAGGCACCTTTTAAAAATTAATGCCATCACTACTGGCAATGSATTTTCTTGCTCCTTTTTTCACAGATCCATGCCCATCTCCTGGAGGATGCTCCACTCTCATTCACATCTGAGGTTTCTTCCAAGCTTCAGAACCTGTGTCAGTCTGGTGATCAGTTGGAAGAGAGAATTAATTAAATTGGATTGCTAGAATKAATTCCACAATACCCTGGGAAGTCTGATATTTGTAATCAACTATGGAACTGTTGCTAGGACACTGGAATTGTTGATTTTTTGGAAAAAAAATCTATTCAAATATTTGCCTGCCTAAAGCTATGAATCCAAGATATACAAAAGTTTAGCTGGTCCTGTGAACAACTTTTCAGTGCTTTCATTTATAATATATTAACTCCTGACTCAGAAAACATATGAAAAGCCCACAAGAATCTACTACTACATGTGTAAGATRTATTCCTAAAGAGAAACAAATTATAGCTGATGAATTGTTAATTCTATGACCTTTTTCCTCTGCTGCCCTATGCAARCAGCAAGGACACACAGAAGACAATTAATATCTATTAACAATGTTAGATTTAGTTTGTGCATCTGACAGCAACACATCATCCCCCACAGCATAAAAAGATTTATAACATTGAAATATAAAGGGCTTGGTGATGGAGCTGGTATCCCCTTAACCAGAACAAGTGCCCCAAAGTTCAGTGCTTACTCTGTTTTACTAGGTTCTTTTTCTCAGTTTCCACCTGTGGCCCCATGAAAAACCCTGAGCAGTTCTACTTGCTCTCCAGAGCTCAACTTCAATTACTTTCAGAGAGTTTTCTCATCCTTAATTGTCATTTATCCAAGTTATTATTGTTTAATCCTTTAATCTCTTGTCAATCATGACAATCTTCCCCTCTGTTTTTCTTTTCATGATGTTCAACCACCCCAGCAATGACAGACAGACCCCAGCATGGTTGTGGTGCACACAAGGAAACCTTTTCTAGTGGGAATCRTCTCAGAATGTGTCTTCTCAACTGTGCTCAGCAGACTCTGCATTGCTYTGTCCATAATATTCCAATGGATGAATTGTTCATTTTCCTACATTTTAGAGATAACATCCATTTTCTTCATTAGTATTTTGTCTTCAGTTCCAATACATTTCCTTTGCTTTCATTGTCTGATAGAGACTTTAAGATAGAGAAGCTGGAGGTGTAGAGAAATYCACAATTGATGAGGTGCAACTAAAGCAATCAGAAGAAAAGACCACGTTATCCGCTTGGCTTTATTTCTAAACTTATTTTTACTTGTCAGAAAGTTGGTTGCACAGAAAGTGATTCCCAAACTGYTATTTAATTTTTCAACTCTGTTTCTCCATCACTTTTTTCCCCTGTTCTTATTCCATTAATGAGATACTAAAGAAGATTTGGTGAGTATTGTGTAATTTAAATTGTTCTCTATTCCTAGCACGATTTCTCTCTTCTGAGCTGCCATGGGGTCTGTCTTAGCTTCAGCAAATTCTATTCACTGCAATACAACTGAGTCCATCAGCAATGAAGGTTTTGTTCTCATTGTTATGAATCTCCAATAAATCCATTTCACACAAAACTAGGACACTGTCAAATACCTGACATTGTCACTTTTAGCCTTCAATGTACAAAAAGATATAATAATAGTGCAGTGGCTGCTGCTGGTCAAACCCACCTTTGACAGCCCACATCCCTTTTCTCTTGCCTTACACGAGCTCCAACCCCTCTAAACTGTGAGTGTAAGGGATGTGATGGGTGCTGGGAAGGATGGCTGATGACCCTGAGAAAAATGCAATTTATTGTCAATTGTCCATTCTAATCTGTGGGAAAAACAAAATCATTTTCTTGAAATGCTGTGTGAAAAAAACAAGTTTTGGCCCCAAATATTCGGAACAGAATCTAAGCACTCGCTTCGCTCTTCCCGCGCAGCGCCGATGAGCCCCCAGAGTGCTCATAAATATTGGCAGAGCAGAGGAGGCAGGGCTCTGCCAGCTTTTTTCCTGCTGAATTGGAGTTAGTGTTTTTAACACAGCGATACATAACAACGCCCTTAATGCAGTTCCTTGGAACTTGGGCCTGAAATTCTGCTTCAACTCACTGAGGTCCTAGGACAKGGAGATCAGCTGGAGATATTGCTGCCAAAAAATAGTTAATGCATGTGCTGGTAGACCCCAGGAAGGGGGGCCTCTGCATTTCAAACAGCTGCTCTTCAACTGGAGCAGGAGGAGAGGGAAAAAAAGAGGTTTTGCACTTTCCAGTTTTATTCACTTTTGTTCCACGTACATCAGTGAGATTTGCATTAAAATGCAGAGTTCAAGGTAACAGAATTCTAAAATTCCCATAAAACCAGTTTTTGTGTCTGCACCAAGCTCTGTTCAGACTGAGATGTACATGGARGAATGTAGCTGACACACACTGCAGACACATCCTCCTAAGGCATCACAGAAGGCTTTGCTTTCAATAATTAATTCATGGCCAGCTCATTATTACATTGAAATCTAAAATKTCATTTCAGCTCGACTGATTTTTACCTCTTTGTCTGGACCCTTTCCAGATTAACACTAGGGTTATTGAAAGAGAAACCCTGTGAGTGAAGAAATGAGATGGAAGTGGAGATACTGAACTTATTTTATCCCCATGGTTATATCAGTCCCAACTTCTGATCTTCTCAACCCCTGATCTCCTTCCCAGCCATCAGTTTTACTTGTCAAGTCTGTTCCTGACRTTCGTAGCAGGGCACAGTTTGCTCCCTTACACTGTCTGCTAGGATCCCACATATTTTGGGATACCTGGAGAGAACAGAGGCCGTGGCTGCACTGCACCAGAGATGACAGCTGGATCCTGAGCACGCTGAGTGGAAGTGTGTGAGATGCTGCTCACATAGAAACAGCACAAATCCCAGCCCAGACCTGGATCCTCAGCACATCAAATCACAACTTGTATGTTTAAAGCACTGGACTTCTCAGGCTTGCTGTGTTGTTCAGGACCACAGCCCACACATGGAATATTATCCTGCTTTTTATCCTTCTAGTTTGGTCAAAGTTCTTTCTCCTAACAAAACTTTTTCATCCCAAATTGAAACCATGGCTAATGCAGCCTTCTGAACCTCTAATGAGATGTGGCTGTGGGAATCCTCAAGACCAGTGACTTTGAATTTTAAAACATATTTGTGTTTATGTAGAGGAAATATGAGAAAGCATATTTTGACTAATGGTATCACCCTAGAGAGAAACACACTTGTTATAAATATGTTCCATTGCAGTTGCTGGAAATCTAACAAAATTGCCATAAACAGGACTTACATCAATGTTTCTGCTTGACCTTTCTGGGAGAATAAAAGTACCTTCTGGGAATGCAAAACAAATGAATTTTTTGGAAACAAAATGAATAACACAGCCCTTCCTCTTTATAAAATGGAGCCCTGATATAGCTGCTGCTTAGTAACAGCTCCTCCAAACGATCCATAAAACACCAGATGTAAAGGTGCGCACGTGTGCGGCTCCACTCCAGGCCCTGCTGCAAAACTCAGAAACACTCATGCTGAGGGCAGAAGAATTGGAGATTTTAGATGAATAGCAGTTTCCAAATGAGAACCATACCCTTCCAGCCAAGGATAAGCTGTGCAATCACCTCCCCTGCCGTGGTTTCTGCTGGGTGATGCAGTGGAGRTGTGATAGCTGCTGCATCCCATCTCCCAGTTCTCCTCTTCTGCATTTTCCCCTTAGGGAAAAGATGTCCTGTCTGGCACTGAGAACCTGCTAGAAATAGTGTGATAAAAACCCACACGTTTAGAGAATGTGGTTAACCTACAAAAACAACTATCAGCACCAGAAAAATGGAATATATTTAATAGGACCAGACGGGTACCRAGATACTTAATGCAAATAATAGTCAGTGTTTCTGCCCATAATTAAATATCACAGATAAATGTAAATGCAGAACTGAACTAGCACTAAGAAAATTGCACTTTTCCCCTTCAGGCATTACTCCAAATAACCTGTTAAATTGCATTAATTATCATGATCCATAGAAWCCTGAGTTGGAAGGGACCCACRAGGATCATCGAGTCCAGMCCCTGAGATCCAAATTAAAGTACTTTATAATATCTTATAMAAATAGCTAAAAACACTCTTTAGTACTGCTACCAAGTCCCATTTTTTATACCCATTGCTGGCAGCAGATGCAGGATGTTTACATAAGGAATGCCATTAGCTTACAAGTGTAACAAAGCTCACTGTAGCCACCGACCACTGAAGCAGTTTGGTCCCTTCCTCAGCTCCTCTCATTGGTGAAATAAGAAACTTGAATCCTTCTTTGCAAAATAAAGTCCTTCATACAGTTTCTTCTAAAGAAAGGAAATAATTCAAACCCAATGATGCATCTGTTACCCAACAATCACCAAAAAAATTATACTGAGATCACCACGTTTGCCTTGCAGAGTCTGACAAAGCACAGTGAGCAACTCCCAGCCCTGCTCACAAAGCACCCTGAGCAGATCCTGCT